>CANTUT010000104.1:5000-400000 GCA_947687605.1 Reutealis trisperma | reverse complement strand
TGCTAAACAAGCAAATGACGGTGAGAATAAGAAAGCGAGTCCTCAGGATCCCAAAACTGAACAAAAGAAAGCAGTTAGCCCTCAGGAAGATGAAACTCTGAAGCAAAAAGATGCTAAGGAAAGAAAAGAATTGAGGGAAGGAAACGAGAAGAAGACGAAAACTGATGAGCAGCAAGAGGAAAATAGCAAGAAACGAAAGGAATCGTTACTGTTGTGTACTAATAAAATTGAAGAAAGTAGCAAGAAAAGAAAAGAAGAAGATGAAAAGGCTGCAGCTGCTGCTGCTTCCATTGGGACTAATTCTCAAAAGCAAAAGGAAAAGGGTAGTAGTGAAGAAAAGCAAGCAAAAGAAGATTTCATTGGTGAGAAAGTGAAGGAGGCGAAGAATGTGGCTGCTGCTGCTAAAAAGACGGTAATGAAGAGATTTGCAATGGAAACGAGTGAAGAGAGGCAATCACTGGTGAATATGGGTGTGGCAATTTTAGTCATCGCTGCAATCGGTGCTTACATCTCTTACAAATATGGATCTTCTGCAGGTGGAGACTCCAAGGACTAGATTTTATATAAAATCAATTAGTCCTACTTAATCTAATTTTTATTTTATTTTCTACATATACCTACTTAATAAATCCAATATATATTGTACAAACAACAGCAAAATCCTTATTTATAGTTCCAATGGAAGTAATTCTAAGCTTTATTTTATTTTAAGGGTCTAAATTAATATATTTAATTTTCATATTAAAAATACAATTTACTTCTAGTTATTATTTTCTACCATAAAATTAAGATACAATTAAAAACATTTAAATATAGAATTCTTTTTGGATAATGTATTGCCAGAGCTAAATTTGATAGGGACAGAGCAATTTATACTTTACACTTTTGCACTGATAATATTAACCTTTATTTGTTTTAATAATACTTCTTTTTTTATAATTTTAAAACTTTCTCAATCACTACAATTAGTTTATTTCTTTATTCATGTATTAATTTCCTTGTAGTGATGTAGCATAGTGATGTACTATATTATATATGTATAATTCCTATAAAAATAGAACTATTACTAGAAAATTGAAAAATAAAACTCTACTTCCTAAAGAAATATATTTCACAAAAGAATTTTTAATTAATTAATAAGAAAAACTATATCAGTCATAACTTTTTTAGAATAATTATTCTTAAATTTTTAAATCTAAAAAAAAATTAACAATCAAAATTTATTTCATTTTATACTAAAGACTTAAAAAAGTAAGAAAAAAAATATTCTAGGTTTAAGAACATAATGATACTGTGGTTCTAATATATTTTTGTAAATATTTTAATAATTATATTTATTGTAATTAGATTATATTTACTTTTCTTATTTTAGAATATTTAGGATTTATATTTAGTAATTTATTAGTTCCCAATTATAGTTTGATGCCTTATAAATAGGCCTATTATGTAATAATTTAGGGAATATCTCATTATTAATAAAATTTTGAGTCTCTTTATTCTTGGTGGACTCCAGAATTTATTTTTCCTTATAGCTCAAGGATATTTAAGGCGTAAAAGTGTTCTATCCTTATTATTCTACTTCTTCGTTGCGTCAAGTGGTATCAAAGCAGGCTAAGACTTGTCTCCTCAATGACAATCTATGAAGTTAGAAGCAATCTCTTTATTGATAGTGATTATGAAGGGCGGACTCTTTCAAAAGTAAATTTTTAAGATCCAAAATATGGAAGAAATAGTACTCAAAATGATATAAATTGTAGTCAATGTATTCTTGATTTAGAAGATAATTCTTATTTTTGGGATCATGGATATGGTAGATCTTGCACTGGAGATGATATACCTCACAATTAATTGATTTGAAGAGACCTTCTTAACTTTAGAGTTATTTCATATTTTGAGGTGATTTTATGAAAAGGATTTTGTGAATTGGTTATTTGATTTG
The DNA here is from genome assembly GCA_947687605.1 of Reutealis trisperma. Lineage (NCBI taxonomy): Eukaryota > Viridiplantae > Streptophyta > Magnoliopsida > Malpighiales > Euphorbiaceae > Reutealis > Reutealis trisperma. The sequence continues at coordinate 398,061 of CANTUT010000104.1, read as the reverse complement.
GAATTGTATTTTGATTATTATGATATTTATGGGGTGGAAAAAGTTAAACTTGCTTCTCAAAAATTAATTGATGATGCACTTGGATTGATGAGAATCAAGATTCCTTGCAAGAATCTTATAAATATTTGCAAGATAAAGATTTTAAGTAGGTTCTTCAAGATTGTCATTTCTACCAAGATAGCCTACAACGACATAAAATCCAACCATTGTACATGATTGGTGAATCATCCAAGAAGAATATGAGATTGTATGAAGTTTCCTATAATCCAATCAAGAAAATTTGGATCACAAGCTTTGCATATGGATCCAATCATATTCAAGGAAGCTTCAAGGATTTTATCATCATATTCAAACCCAATGTCAAAATGAAGATATTAAAACACATTCTAAGTGATTGTGGTCAAATATATGAAGAGTCAAGCATAAACATGGCCATAAGATGAAAGTTCACAAAAGCTGAAATTAGCAGCATAGCGCCCGTGATGGGTGTCACAACCTTGATGACAGCAGGTTAAGAACCCTCTGTTGCGAGAGCAATGAAAGTTGAAGCTATGTAATTCATTTTATTTTCCTATTTTTGTTATTTTACTTTAATTCTAGATGTTTTGGGCTTTAAAACTTATCATATTTAGTAGCTCAACTCAGTTATAGCTTATTAAATCATTTAGGAATCAATTTCGAACTAGAAAACTTCAATCCCTATTTAGAAATATTTCCTATTCCATAGTTAATTCTAATTTAGGAGATTTCCTAATCCTTAGCTAATTCGAATTTATGGTTGAGCCTCTATATAAACTCAACCATTCATGTAAAATTAAGTTATGTTAATGTTATGTTCAATAAAAATTCAGTTTTCTTAAGAGTGTGATCTCTTGGTTTTGATTCTTAATTGAATCAAGTTCACACAATCAAAGCTAATTACTTTGTGCGTATTTATTCCAAGGTTCTCTTTCACAAGTTGGTATTGTATCGCAGAGATCATCATCCAAAGGTGATCATATTCCAAGGTGCTCTATCACGGGTTGGATTTGGGTCGCGGACATGGGAAAAACCTAATTTAGCTTTCCAAGGAGTTGCTTCCAAGTGTAAAGATAATTAGGTCTCAAGTTTGATATACTTGGGGTTCATACGATCATATTCCAAGGTGCTCTATCACGGGTTGGATTTGGGTCGCGGACTTGGAGAAAATTTGATTTAGCTTTCCAAGGAGTTGCTTTCAAGCGTAAAGATAATTGGGTCTCAAGTTTAATATACTTGGGGTTCGTATAACTAATATGAACCCCAAGTATATTAAACTTGAGACCCAATTATCTTTACACTTGGAAGCAACTCCTTGAAAAGCTAAATTAGGTTTTCCCCATGTTCGCAACCCAAATCCAACATGTGATAGAGCATGTTGGAATATGATCACTTTAGATGATGATCTCTGCGACATAATACCAAACTCATGGAAGGGAACCTTGGAATAAATATGCACTAAGTAATTAGCTTTGATTGTATGAACTTGATTCAAGAAACAATCAAAACCAAGAGATCACACTCTTAAGAAAACTGAATTTTTATTGATCATAACATTGCTTAATTTTATATGAATGGTTGAGGTTATATAGAGGCTCAACCCTAAATTAGAATCAACTAAGGGTTAGGAAATCTCTTAAATTAAAATCAACTATGGAATAGGAAATCTTTCTAAACAGGAATTGAAGTTTCCTAGTTAGAAATTGATTCCTAAACAAATAATAAGCTATAACTGAGTTGGGTTACTAAATATGATAATTTTTAAGGCCCAAAACATCTAGAATTAAAGTAAAATAACAAAAATTGGGAAATAAAATGAATTACACAGCTTCAGCTTTTGTTGCGCTCACAACAAAGGGTTCTTAACCTGCTGTCGTCGCGGTCGCGACACTCATCATGGGCACGATGCTGCCAATTTCAGCTTTTGTGCACTTTTATCTTATGGCCATATTTTACGCTTGACTTTTCATGTATTTGACCCTAATCACTTAGAATGTGTTTTAATCTTTTCATTTTGACATTAGGTTTGAATATGATGATAAAATCCTTGAAGCTTCCTTGAATATGATTGGATCCATATGCAAAGCTTGTGATCCAAATTTCCTTGATTGGATTATAAGAAACTTCATACAATCTCATATTCTTCTTGGATGATTCACCAATCATTTACAATGGTTGGATTGTGTCTTTGTAGGCTATCTTGGTAGAAATGACAACTTTGAAGAACCTTCTTATCTTGTAAATATTTGTAAGATTCTTGCAAGGAATCTTGATTCTCATCATTCCCTCCCCCCTCAAAATGATTCGACCTCGAATCTGTACCTACAGAAAGGAAATAGGAATTAGAATTAAAATTTGAAGAGATATCACAATACTCACCTTGAGATTGCAACTTGAGGGCTGATTCATCAAAGCTCAAAGCTCTATGCCTATAGATAGGAACTTGTACAATCAACACATGTAAGCAAGTCTTTCTAAACACAATTCCTATCTTAGCTCCATTCTTCTTGGTTATTAGGATTGTAGAATTTACATCTCATTTGCTCCATGACAATCCTTCCTTGAAATCCTGAAAGAAAGAAACAAGAAAACTAGACAAAGAAAAAGTAAGTTTGTTAGTAAACAAAGCCATCTTTTCTTTTTCACTTATACAAACTTGTTTTTCTTTATTCAAATCATCATTCTTTCTTTTTCTTTCATCCAATTTTTTTCTTTTTACTTTTGCACTCTTTTTTCTTTTGGCACATCTTCACTCACACTCTTTTCTTCACTCTTGTTTTCTCCCTCCTTTTGAATTCTTCTCATCTCAATCTCATAGATTTCTCTAGGTGAAAGTGGTGCAAGAGTTATCTTCCTTCCATCCTTTTCAAAAGAGTAGTGATTGGTGTAGCCATCATACATCACCCTTCTATCAAATTGCCAAGGGTGTCCCAACAATAGATGACCTGCTTGTATAGGCACAACATCAAATAAAATTTCATCATTATATCGGCCTATCTTGAAAGCTACTAGAACTTGCCTTGTCACCCTAGTTTCCCCACAATCATTAAGCCATTTCAATTTATAAGGGTGAGGATGCTTAGTAGTAGGTAACCCTAGTTTCTCAACTAAAGTAGTGCTTGCTACATTGGTTACACTACCCCTATCTATGATTACATCACAAACTCTATCTTTTACATGGCATCTAGTTTGAAAGAGATTTTCCCTTTGTTGCACATTATCATCATGTTGGACTTGCATGTTCAATAATCTCCTTGTAATAAAAGACCTCCCACCTTCGGCTATTTCAGGTATATTGTCCTCCTCTTTGTCACTTGCATCTTCAAGAGGTGGCATTCTTTCTTCTTCAGCTTCTGTCACTAGCCAAATAACACTCCCCATCTTGCATATACATTATCTTCTTATTTGGACAATCCTTCTTGTAATGACCTACACCTTGACATTTAAAGCATATAATATTTCCAAAACTAGAAGGCGTAGCTTTACCTTTGTCCTTACTTGGGAAGGGTGTCTTTAGAGGTTCTTTAAAATCGGCCTTAGGCTTGGATGGAAAAGCCTTGTCATCTCTTCTCCAATCTAATTTGAATGGTGCATTATAAGGGATAGATAACCGATTGCTCTTCTTCTTCAATTGCTTTTCAATCTTTAAAGCAAGATGTAGCAAGTCTTCAAGCTCCATATATGGTTGTAGCTCAACCACATTTGCAATCTCTTTATTCAACCCATTGAGGAACCTTGCCATTGTAGCCTCATTATCTTCTTCCACATTTTCTCGAATCATGGCTACCTCCATCTCCTTGTAGTATTCCTCCACACTCTTGGACCCTTAAGTTAGGTTTTGAAGATGATTGTATAGTTCCCTATAGTAGTGACTTGGTACAAATCTTCTTCTCATGATTGCTTTTAAGTCCCTCCATTCTTCGATGGGTCTTTCTGTATTTCTTCTCCACTTTTGCTTGGTATCATCCCACCAAGTAATGGCATATCCATCAAACATAGCAACTGCAAGCTTCAATTTCTTGGATTCAGTGTAGTTACAACAATCAAACACCAATTCAATCTTCTTTTCCCAATCCAAGTATGCTTCGGGATCTATTCTTCCATGGAATGTTGGAATTTTTAGTTTTATTCCACCATTGCTGTCATTTTGTCTAGCTCTTGGCCTCACTTCTTCTTCTTCATCAACATCACCAAATGATTCACCATCATCTTCAATCTTATCTCGCACTCTCCTGGGCACACGCCTAGCTTATCTAGGGAAATTTAATGGTTGTCCCCTTGTGAATGAAGATTCTAACTGGTCCATTATCTCCATACTTCTTTGCTCAAGTTGGTCCATTCTTTCATTAGTCCTTCTCTCCATCGCTTGGAGCAAATCATGTAAGGCTTGGAATCTATCTATTTCCCCATGTGGATTTCCTTGGGTTCCACTCATCATTAAGCTATAAAACAAAGTTAGTAAAAGTAGAGAATAATTTCCTCACTTCACTCCCTCACATGTTTCACTTAAGTAATTTTGTCACTCAAGTTCACTTGTGTTTAGTTTTACACTCAATCAATGGCTTTTCTCTAGATGTGCTCACACTTAGCCTTTTTCCACTCAAATCTTTTGCCAAGATTAGTTCCAAAAATCAAATTAACACAATTTTTACTAAGTTACAATGTGAATAAAATCCAAAGACTCAAAATGAAACAAGAAACAAGAAATAAGAAATTGTGATGACATGAGAATCCTAATTGAACTAGGAAAACAAAATTAGAATTTGGTCTAAAAAAATAGAAAAAGAAATCCTAATAGAAATTGGAAAACAAAAGTTAAAATCCTAATAGAACTAGGAAAACAATATGGGAATCCTGATGGGATTAGGAAACCTAATGAGACACGAATAAGGATTGAAATAAGTAAGAAATCAGAATGAAAATAGGATTAGAAAAGTCAAACCAAAATTTGGAAAGGAGTAGGAATCCAATCCTAGCTTGTTTTGGAAGGATGCTTAGACTTAGTCAAACTCCTTATAGAATGCTGAAATCTTTGATTCTCCTAATATAATCTTGAAAATCAGCTTCTTTCCTTGTCCTCTTCACTCTAGGAACTAAATAACTTCTATAAAAACACCAAAAAGTCAGATTTCAACACTTTTTACTTCTTCTTTTCTTTTTGGACGAATTTTCCTTCCTTTTTTTTTTTTTTTGCTTTTCTTTTAAATTCTGATTTTCTTTTTTTTTCTTTTTTTTTTTAATTACAGCAACAAATTGAAAGGAAAATTAACAAACATATTGAAGATCAAATACAAGAAGCCAAACCAAATTTGAAGTCTTCAAGCTTGGGCGAATCCTCCCTTCTTTCTTCTTGAATTTGAATTGGCTCCCAAGTAAGTATGAATTTGACCTTCCAATGAAACAAAGAATAGAAATACAAATAGGATGGAATGAATGAAAAAAAAAGGTAAAATGATTTGGATTTTTTTTTTGAATTTTTAGACCTGAAACAATAACAAACAGAATTAACAAAAATGAAGGATTTAACAAAAATGAAAAGAAACAAAAACAAGAAAATAAATGAAAATAGAAAACACAAACGAAACGGAAAGACATAACCTAATTTAGAGCCTAAGCTTTGATACCAAATTGATACGAACCCCAAGTATATTAAAATTGAGACGCAATTATCTTTATGCTTGGAAGCAACTCCTTGGAAAGCTAAATCAAATTTTCCCTAAGTTCAGGATCCAAATCCAACCTGTGATAGAGTACCTTGGAATATGATCACCTTTGGATGATGATCTCCGCGACACAATACCAACTCCTGAAAGAGAACCTTGGAATAAATACATACAAAGTAATTAGCTTTGATTGTATGAACTTGATTCAAGCAAGAATCAAAATCAAGAGATCACACTCTTAAGAAAACTGAATTTTTATTGATCATAACATTAACATAACTTAATTTTATATGAATGGTTGAGTTTATATAGAGGCTCAACCCTAAATTAGAATCAGCTAAAGATTAGGAAATCTCCTAAATTAGAATCAACTATGGAATAGGAAATCTTTCTAAACAGGGATTGAAGTTTCCTAGTTAGAAATTGATTCCTAAACAAATAATAAGCTATAACTGAGTTGGGCTACTAAATATGATGAGTTTTAAGGCCTAAAACATCTAGAATTAAAGTAAAATAACAAAAATAAAAAAAATAAAATGAATTACACAGCTTCAACTTTTGTTGCGCTCGCAATAGAGGGTTCTTAACCTGCTGTCGTCGCGGTCGCGATGGTTGTCGCTACGGCGACGCTGCTAATTTCAGTTTTTATGCACTTTCATCTTATGGCCATGTTTTATGCTTGACTCTTCATGTATTTGACCCCAATCACTTAGAATGTGTTTTAATCTCTTCATTTTGACATTGGATTTGAATATGATGATAAAATCCTTGAAGTTTCCCTGAATATGATTGGATCCATATGCAAAGCTTGTGATCCAAATTTCCTTGATTGGATTATAGGAAACTTCATACAATCTCATATTCTTCTTAGATGATTCACTAATCATGTACAATGGTTGGATTGTATGTCTTTGTAGGCTATCTTGGTTCTTGGAATCTTTATCTTGCAAATATTTGTAGGATTCTTGCAAGCAATCTTGATTCTCATCACGGATGGTGGATTGAATATCAAAAGATATCTGGTAAGGTTCGTTCATGGTAAAAAATGAAAGAATTGTTAATGAATGAATTTTATCATGATTCTTATATACTTTTAAGGAAGGAATTTAATTCAAAATTTGTGAGTGATAAAATTTTTAGTTTAATTTCTCATTCAAAAAATAATTCATTTCCTAAAAGTGAGTATATGGAGGTTGGTGGCAAGTTGATGCAAGCAATAAAAAAGATATAATTGAATCAATAGTCTTTGGAGTTGAGCAAGAGTTAGGGAAAATACAAAATAAACTGATTGAATTTAAAGAAGTGATCATTAATACTACCAAAGGTGCTATGGATATTACTTGGGACACAAGCACCAACATATTGAATTTGGTGAGGTTGAACAATCAAGTACCATCATTTTTGATTCTTCGTCAAGGTGAATGATGAACGAATAATTGAAGATCTTAGAACTAATGAAATGAATTATTAACAAATCAAATTGTTGAATTTCAACTTGAGCCCATAACCCATAAGTCCCATGATTTTATTGTGAGTGAATTACGATATATTGATTTTACAAAATTTCTAGTTTAGATTGAGAGAGTAACCATTACGATTGTGTTCAAGGCTTGTGCCTCTTATTGGGTCAGAGAGAATACTCTTCCTCATCCTCATCTTAGAGGAGCTTGTCCTGACACTTGATTTGCTCTTTGACCAGCCTCATTACCTCTCCTAGTACCTCCTCATCCCACTTGTGTTTCATTATTTCCACCTCTCTCCATTTGGACAATAGATTGGGAGGCTTGACGTCTACCTGTTGGTGTGCCTTATGGATAATCTTTCACAAAATGTCCTAGTTGTCTACAACCAAAAGAAGAACTAATCTCCTTCAAACACTGACCTCTATGTGGCTTCTTGCAAAAAAAGCACTGAGGGATTGAAGTCCTTGGAGGTGTTGAACTCGATGTGCCTAGGCTCATTTGAGAAGTGGGTCAAGGAGGCTTTGCCCTCAATTGGGACCATCCTGTCTATCCCTGAGTACTAGCCCAAAGGGTTGACTAATGAGAAATGTCCATGCTCCTTACTAAGACTATGCACAGTTTGGGTAAAGTCAAGGATTACTAAATCCCCATACCGAACCAAAACTTTGGAGATTGTAAAAATTAAGGAATTGGTCCTGACTTGAAAATATGAAGTACTAGTACCAAACTATGTCAATACTTCAGTACAAGTTAGTTCGGTTATTTGGGGTAATGGTTCGAGAAAATATAGTTCAAGTATCGAGATTTTCAGGTAATTATGTCAAATTTGATGCTAATAAGATAGAGCTTGACTTTAAAAGTTTGAAATCCAAAATTGGTCCGGCAAAATTCGACTTTAATATGGTCGATTTGACCATACTGTGGTCAAATTTGACTTTAATGTGGTACAATTCAACTTTACTATAGTCGAATTCGACCTTAATGATAAAATTTTTATTATATTTAGTTTAGAATTTCAATTTGATTTCAATGAGATCTGAAAATAACCATTCAACAATATAGAATTTAATATGATAATTAAGAAGTCAGAGGAAAAAATGCATGAAACACCAAATATTATATGTAATAATTATAATTAAGAAGACATAAAAAAAAAAAAAAAAAAGCATCACACAAGTCACCAACTATTACAATAAAAAACATTAAAACATTAAAGGCCTTTTAAAAGAAAAAATAAAAAACATAATGCTTAATATTAAAATTAGATAAATTTTTTTTAGTGGGGTAGGGGCACTGAGTCACTAACTGGCTAGTAAGAGGGGCACTGGTCATATTGCACGAGAGCCAAGGGCATTTTCTAAAGGAATATTGGGTGCAAATTAAAAGGAAGCAACATGGTAGGTGAAATTTCAAACAATTTAAAATTTCACTTTCACTCAATCAATATACTAATTAGTGTGTAAAACACATAAGAAAGAAAGAAAATCAAATGGCAATCATATTACCTCTTGAAGCGTATGAACTTTAAATCTTCTTTCCTCTCCAAAAACTCTCCAAATGTTGAGCTCTAGATTGTCCACACCAAGCTCCACCTCTAAGGCACACTTTGATTTGTTTAGATCTTCTTGATTCTCTTGCTTGGTAGCCCAATTGAATACAAGATCTTCTAGCACAAATCTTTGGTGATATGATTTCTTATAATTGTTATGGATATATCTTTTCAACACAATAAACCTTTGTTCTTTCACAAAGAATAAAGAACAAGAAATGAAGAACAAGAAAATTGAAGAACTCTTCTTCCTTTTCTTTTTCTCTCAATACTTAGTTACTAAGGTTTCTATTTGGAAAAGATGTGCATAAAAACTCCTCTTATTTTACAACATCATTTGGCTTTTATATAGCCAACAACTATGTTGTCAATTAGGGGATAAATGAGATATTATATTTGCTTTATGCCTTAGGGTTAAATAGAAAAGACCATATTACCCTTTATGGTTTTATAATTATTTCAATTAGACCTTACATAGTTAAAGGACCATTTAGACCTTGGTGCACTTTCTCTAACCCCTCAACTCATCATATGTGCTTTAGGGTTATAGAAAATCTCTAACCCCTAAACTCATCATACGGGCTTTAGGGTTATAGAAATTCTCTAACCCCTAAATTGTCTCTCTCCATTTTTCAAATGGGCTGGGCTATTTAGGGTTTTGTCCAAAGATCAAAATTAATTCTTTTAACTCATCCATAATTTTAATTAATTTAATCCTTCCCATTTATATCATATATAAATTAGGATTTAATTAATAAGAAATCATTTTGGATTTAAATTTTAAGACATGCTAGGGTCTTTGTAAATTTAATTACAAATTCAATCCTTTTACCATTAATTAATTAATTAAACACTTTAATTAATTATTATGGTAAACCTTTTATTCTTGGAAGATAAATACTTTTAGATGTGTAACTTTCTAGGTTCATGTCTAATTAGCAATGGGGTTGAGAAAACATTTTCTCAACTAATATGAAATCCCTATTTCACTCTTAGTCCCATAAGTCATGAGTGACGCCTAGCATTGCATATCATGACTACCTAATTAGAATGAATATGAGTATTTAATCACTTATTCATTTCATGGACCATTGATCATAATTAACGTACACTAAAATCTCTTCATTATGAAATCCCAAATTTAGCTAGGGTCATGGATTTGTCAAACCCTAATATGCTTCGATCATATATCTATATCTCGATTCTAATTCTTAATAAAATCGATTCCTACTAGAAACCCTTTTTAGTGAATCTTTACTACATTGGCCAAGGATTCGATTATCAAGAATAATCAAATAGCATAAGATTTCTTCATTATTTATTCAAGTTAATGAATTCTCTCTTGGCGATTACTTACTTCCATACATAACTAATTAGAACTATCACATACCATATACCAATACTTGAATAACATTAGTATGTAAATAGTAATAAATTCCAACTACTGATGAATGAGATACAATATCCTTCAAGTCAAAGGACTATATGTACAATTATGACCTAGATGATGATTTATTGACTAGCAATAAAACTCCATGTTATCATCATCTAACATCACAATTCAATTATTCATCATATGAATATTCACATATTTATATCGATAACATTTGTCAAAAAATTGTATGATGCTCACTATCTCTATAATCATAAGTATCACATACTAAATATAGATTATAAATAGAGGTGATGGTCTTCTGGAATTAATGATGCCCAGTCATTAATCCTATAACCATGAACATTTTAAAGTATTTATTTAAAAGTGATCTGCCATTCATATTCTCAACACTTTAGAATAGATCCTCATTTGAAAAATACTTATGGACTTCAAATATATATTTAATACAATGGAATAATTTCATTAATAAACATATATTTTATTGCCATTTAGGGATAATGTTTTACATTTACATAACTTATACATTGCTCTAGGGCATACCCTCTAACATTGTCATCATTAATCGGACCTTTGATTGCTCTCTTCTCCTCTATCACTTCAAGATATATCTCATACATTACCATGAGAGGAGGATAAACACTCACAATTTTGTCCTTAATGTAATAAATTAATGAATCTAATATTTGCATATGAATGTTCTCCTTCACTTCATACCTATGAGTATTATAAAGTTCTTTGGTCTTGATATACATGAGTTCAAGAGACTCAGTCGGTAGTGGATGCTTCCATGCCCCCTGCTTGTAAGGGTTGCTTTTTCTGGAGTATTCAACATGTTCATGTGCATGGCCATTGAGAATCAAGATCTATAAAGCTGAATATTGAAGATTCAACAAGAATATTGGGGTCTTTTTATAATGAAAATTATTGTGACTTATCTGTTTATAAATAAACATGCAGTTATTGCAAATTTTTTTGAAAAATACAAACCATCATCACAGTTTAATTTCCCAAAAAGATTTGCTTCATTTCATTGGTTGAATTAAAATTTGTTTTTAATTATATAAATATTTTAATAATTTTAATAATTAATTGAATTTTGAGTAATAAAAAATTTAAATTATTTAAAATTTTATTTTATTAAATAAGTGAGTTCATCCTAGATAATGGATAGTTGAATTTGACTATAATAAGATCAAATTCGAACTTAATAAATTGAAGTTTAGCTAAATTAAATTGGGTGGAATTTGACGTTATTAACAACATTGAGTTCAAGAGTGATATAAGGTTGAATTCAACTTGTATTAAAGTCAAATTAGACCGAATAAATGTTGAGTTCAATATTAGTAAGTTTGAATTCAACATTGAATTAACATTATTAATGAGATGTTGACCAAATGCATTAAAAAAGCATATATTTCTAATTTATAATAATATAACTGTAAGAGTTGTTACAACCTTACAAGTTATAGTTACACATTATATAATTGTTCAATAATATAATTCAATTTCAATTTTTCAAACATTCATCTTCAATTCATTCCCATGATTTGATGAAGAAATTAGATTGGTTACCATTGCATTGTTGAATTGATGAAGACTCAAACTAATAGTCAAAACATCTACTAAAATCCCCAAATTATACCCACTTTTTGAATCAATAAGGTTCTGTATATATATTCAGATAATGGCATTGTGGGCACTAAGCAATCAATATTAGGTTTAGTGCATTAGCAAATGCATGCAATCATGAAATAGCAGGTAGGCAGAAAATAGGAGGCAGGTAGTTAGGGAACATTAGGAAGGCAGCAAGGGAGGCATATATTAAGGCAGAAAATAGTAGTAAAAGGCAATTAGAATAAAAACATCAAACTAGTAGACAAGGCTAGTACAAAAAGAAAAACAATAGAAGTAAATAGATCATGAAGATCAACAAATAAAAAATGAAAATAGCTAATATTTCAAAAGCCACAATTGTATTAAGGTTGGATTTGACCTTATTAAAAGCGAACTCAACCTTAATAAAGTCAAATTCCATCTAATTTAAGGCAAATCTGGTATACATATAATCGAATTTGACCTTGTTAAAGTCAAATTCAACCTTTATAAGGTCAAATTAAATATACAAAATTAACAATAAACATTAAATATTAGACTCATATATTTGATCATGACAATCAAATATCAACAAGGGTTCTTGTAATGACACTCTATATTAATTTTGGCTCTTTCAAAAAACCTTGAAAATGTAATTTCGAATCAGTCAGATTTTGTATTGTGAAGAAATTAAACATTATTACATGAGATGTATAATATAAATATTTTGAAAAATATATCATCTTCCCAATTTTCAAGTTCTGAGAATGTTTCTTTAAGAGTAATTTGTTGATCGTTGTCTCTTGGCCAGTCTTAGCAGCAAATTAGCACCTGAACAATGGTAGGAGTCAAAGAGCTCCTAAATTGGTCTAACGTCTTCCCAGTAGTGCTAAATGCTTACTCACTAGCCATTGTTGAACATTGTATAGCCAACACATCCCTCACAACCTTAAACAATACAGGGAATCTCACTGCATTTATTTTACACCACCCTAGGAGGTTGAAATCAACCACAAATATTTCCTCCTTTTCATCTAAATATATATCTACCTCAAATTTCTCTATCATATTACTTTGCCTTGCTTTTTGAATAAAATAAGGGTCAATATCATCACCTGTGATGCCACCAAGTGTGATATATTTAGAGGGCATTAATGTGCTAGATCCTAGTTGATCATCCTTTGCTTTATACTCATCAAGCATCTCCTAGAAACCCCTTTTCACCCTAGATATAAGATTTTATGCCTCACGCTCACCATAATGATCAATGTACTTCACCCTTAGGTATTCCACTTTATATCTAGGATCTAACACCAATACAATAAATAGTAGAACATTCGTTTGTATCTAAACTACCCCAAGATTTGTCAAATTTGGCTCTCATCTAATTGCTATAATAGCAAGCGCAAAAATAGGGTTACTCTCACAGACCTCTAACTCTCTAAGTATTTTAAGAATTTCAAGAAAGTATAAATTTGTAACAATCCATACCCATTCTAGGAGTTTCCATGACAATTACTTGAATTTAGAATTATTATGACTAAATGAGTGCTTTTATGAAAATTCATGTGTTACGTAATTGATAAATATGTGGTATTTTAGATTAGTTCTAATATGTATAATATGAATTATTAATATAAAATAATTGATTTATGTGACGTGCATATGCATAAAATGATTTATTGCCTATAAAATGAATTTTTATGCAGCAAGCGATTTTTAAGCATAAAATAAATTTTATGAGTATTTTTAAAATATTTTTAAATAAATATTTTTTAGGGGATTTCAAGGAAAATAATAAGTAAAATATTTTATTTTTAATTACCTATAATCAGCTCATAAATAAAATTAAAAGGCCCAACTCATCGAAGCCTAATACACTAAAATACTTCTAACCTAACTCATTAATGGCAAACTTATAATTTTGCCAAAACCCTAAATATATAAAGCTAATTTTGGTCAGCCCTATTGTATCAGCCACCATTATGTTATTCTTTAGAATTTTTATAGAAAAATTCTCTCAAAAATATTTTCTCAACTGAAATTCACAAGGTGCCTTCAAACTTTGCGATTTTGTGATCACTTTCATAAGTTTTTCTTTCCTTTCAATCTATTATTTGATTTTTATGAACCTAATCATAGAAATCTATTTGGGCTATATATTTATTATTTTATTGCTATTGAATTTGGGCTAGGTGAATTATTTGAAGAAGAAACTGATTTTCAATCGAAAACACAATCCTTTCTTCACACATCCACCAAAAGTGAACCCTAAAACTCATAGTGATGAGGATCAACAAATTGTAGCCAAGCACCAATCAACCAAGGAAGACCCATTAAGCACAAATGGAGGTCCAATAACAAGGACTAGAGCTAAAAAGATTAATGGGGCCTTAATCTCCTTCATAGATCAGATATGGAAGAAACAAGATACATGGATGCATGGAGAGCCCCAGCTGGTCAACGTAATTCAAGCAAGCCTAAACTCTTGAAGGCACATGTCCAGCCCTATAAGAGTAAAGAATTCAGTCCATTTTGAAGAATAAAAGCCCATTTTGCCATGATCTTTAAGTCAATGGGCCAAGATAATTATGGGTTGTTTAAAGACAATTTAAGTTTTATTGTGTGTCATGTTTTCAGATTATTAGCAATAGGGTTTAATATTAATAAAAATTAGTTATTTGAGTCTTAAATATAAAGAAAAGGAGTTACAAATGATAGAGAATCAATGCCCCACGTTCAAAATGAGTTGGCAAAGTAGTGGAGCTGTTCTTTAAGAGTTATGGGGCTGTCACTTAATGTAGGAGTTACATCTTCTATTCCTTTAGTATTCTTGGCCTTTGTTCTATATAAACAAGGCTGACTCCTTCTGTAAAGGGACATTATTATTCAGATATAAAAAGTTGTTTTTGAGCACTTGTGAGTGTTTTGTCTTAAGTTCTTGCATGAACTTTGGAACTTATCAAGCTAATCAGCTTGTGGCGTTCAACCAAATCTTTGTTTTCTGCCTTAACTTATCAAACTCCATTGTTAGTGTCATTTTGAAGGAAACAAAGTGCTATTCTAATTATCTAACCATTATTCCATTGATAAAAGTGATTAGAATAGTTGATCTTACTTCAATATTGAACGATCCAGATTTTGATTCATCTAGTTGGAGGGTTTTAATTTGCATTCCATATATATCATCGTTCCTTAACTATGGGGGTGTATGGTTGCTAAATTGATGATTTCCATCACATAGTTAGAATTTTCATGCAATTATACAAAGGGAGGGCTGCCGATTTGTATATTGTTGTGTTCTAAATTGATTTTTATTATGTTTAGATGAAAAATAATGATTTAAATCATATTTTTTTATATTACTGTAATGATTGAAAAGTACAAAAAATAAGAAAATTCATGGTTTTCATCGTAAAATTTAAAAATTGGTTTCATGTGTATAAAATATAAAGAGGTGCTAATTCCTATGATTATGCATTCTAAAATGATTTTTGTCATATTTATGAAAAATATTAGTTTGAATCATGTTTTTGCATATTACTATAATGAACAAAAAGTGCGAAAAGTAAGAAAAATCCATGTTTTGCTTTGATAGCATGTATTTGGCCTACATAGGGATTTTAATCCTAATATCTATAATTTTTATATGACATATTTTAATGATTGTTGACATGTATATATGAATGATAAATGATTTAATTGTATGTTGATTGAAGGAATAACTCTAAACAAAGTCTAGAAAGGTTTGGCCTACCTAGGGTTTCTTAACCCTACTACTATGTGGTGATTAATATGTATATATGATTAAGTGGCATGTGAATTAGGCCTTATGATGTGTTAATTGTGGATTAATGATTCTAAATTGACTATGGGATTGATTGTATGATTTGGTTAAAAGAGATAAGCATGACTCTTTAAGGTTACTTGTTAAGTTGATATATATGGAAAGTGTTAAGTGTACTACATTGAATATTAAATTGAATTGAAATTAAGATCATGATACAATGTGTTTAACTTTAGAAAAGTCATAGTATGACTTATAAGGTTATTTCATATGAGCTTATGGAGGCAAAGTATGGAAGACTTAAAAGTCAACATGTTATGTGCAAGTGATGAGTGCACTTCTAAGTACAACTCCAAGTATATGTGAATGTTATATGCGCATAGGGTAGTTATAGGATAGGATTAACATCAAATGCTAAGTATTGAATTGTAATGTATGATAGAGCTTGAGGATTATTAGAAGTTTAAGGGCTACAAGTATCAGGAGCAAAGGAATCACAAGGTGAGTAAACATTATGTTCATATTATAAGTACAAGTTATCAAGTTATGTGAACCTTTGAGATTCTTAAAACCTAAGTTCCTTTCTATCCTAAATTATAATTATATGAATTCTTTGTTAAGTTTGGGTTGCCAAAGGACAATTGGTCTAAAACTAATATTGTTTATTCAATGATAAGAAAGAACCTTTGTATTTGTAATTATTGCCTTACCTTACTTTCTTTTTGGAACCACACTACTATTTATTTTTGTTCAATAAGCTCAACTGCTATTGCTATTATGTTACATATGATTATATTCTTCAATGCTATTGTTATTAGCGATTGCCATTAGCTCTAGCTATGTCTTCTATGAACCCTTTATGCAGAAATCCTCATGCTGATGCGGAAAATCGTTGGAACTTGCGCACATAGTCTTAACCTAGTGGATAGGAGTACTGTATCCACCTCAGCTAAAAGGGGCAGTTCCAGCCATGGAGCCTAATCAGTTTCATACTTCTTTATAAGTTATAAGTTAGGAGTTAGAATTTGGTATGATGCTACATCTCCCTTGAGTGAATAAGCCAATGGCCATTAACTCTACAAGTTATAAGTTTATAAGTTGATTTTTGTAATCCATGCTAAATTGCAAACCATAAATTTATGAATTATGAACCCTTACAAAGGGATATGTGTTATTATTCAAGTTATATTGTTTACTCATTGAGATCATTTATCTCATCCTTTTTCCTTGTGTGGTTCCAAGTGAGCATTTTGAGGAGGCAAGGTGATTGCTCAACTAACCTACTCCACTTGGGAAATTTGCTTGTCAAAGTTTATATCTGTACTGTAATTTAATGGGTCTTTAGACGCTCCGAGAGTCCTTGTTTTGGGAGTTTTATTTTGGAACATTAGCTTGATCATTGATTTGAAGTCTTTAAATATTCTTTTCTTATGGATTGTATTTAAAGTATATTTTCACAATTCTTTTTGATGAGAATCAAGATTCATTGCAAGAATCCTACAAATATTTGCAAGATAAAGATTTCAAGAAGGTTTTTCAAAGTTGTCATTTCTACCAAGATAGCCTACAAAGACATGCAATCCAACCATTGTACATGTTTGGTGAATCATCTAAGAAGAATATGAGATTGTATGAAGTTTCCTATAAATCAATCAAGGATATTTGGGTCATCAGCTTTGCATATGGATCCAATTGTATTCAAGGAAGCTTCAAGAGCTTAATCAATCTATTTAAGCCCAATGTCAAGATGAAGAGGCCAAATTACATTCTAATTTGCTTGGGCCTAATCTATTCAAGTGTTTACAAGGCTGCCATTCGTCATTCAAATTGGACCCTTCATATTTGGGTTTTTGAAATTTAATTTATCATGTTTTATTTAGTGTTTGGGCTGCCTATGTTATGTATACAGCCCAAGTGTTGTTTAAACTACTTTATTTTCATGTTTTAATTAGTTTTGGGCCTATTTTATGTTAGGTCAAAGGCCCATCCGAATTTTGTAGTTTAATTAATTAGATTTCAGTTTCTAGTTAGGAAATAGCTTCTCTTGTATAGGAAGGATTCCTAGCTTGTTTTAGAATTCAGTTCAAACTTAGTTATTATTTAGGAATTAGTTTCTAATTAGGAATCTTCAATCCTTATATTGGAAGATTTCCTAATCCTTAGTTGATTCTAATTTAGGGTTGAGCCTCTATATAAACTCAACCATTCATGTAAAATTAAGTTAAGTTATGATCAATAAAATTTAGTTTTTTTAAGAGTGTGATCTCTTGGTTTTTATTCTTACTTGAATCAAGTTCATACAATCGAAGCTAATTACTTTGTGCGTATTTATTCCAAGGTTCTCTTTCACGAGTTGGTATTGTGTTGCAGAGATCATCTTCCAAAAGTGATCATATTCCAAGGTGCTTTATCATGCGTTGGATAAAAGTCTCGGACTTGGGAAAAATCTGATTTAGCTTTCCAAGGAGTTACTTCCAAGTGTAAAGATAATTGAGTCTCAAGTTTAATATACTTGGGGTTCGTATCACTTTTGCAACTTAACATTTTCCTTTATAAAAGTTTTAATTAAGTTAATGCATGAGGTTTGATACGATCCTAGGTAGTGATTGTATGTTCATGAGTGGGTTCTATGGGCATGGGTGACCTTATCCCCATGTTCTAGGACTGTCATATCTTCAAAATGGGATGTGATAAAGATGGTATCAGAGCTATAGTTTTTAAGTCTAGTTAGACTTGTCTCTTTATTAGGTTGATTAATTACAATCCTAGTGCATAGGAATTTTTCTGTCATGTCACTTACAGTCTATCGTTAGTGTAGTTCTGCGAAATCCTAATAGACTATAGTACTCCCAGTTATTGTTTGTATGCCTTACGATTCTTTTATCAAATGACCAAGAAGATTACCCCTGTGAGAGGACCCTGACCTAGAGCACCTCGGATGATGTGTAAGAGGATCTAGCCAGAGATATTCGAGAAGGTTGTGCTTGTGATTTACCCTAAGAGGAAAAAGACCCCTGATGAGGAAGATCTCGAGGAGTGTTGAGACTATGATTGGGTTCATAATAAGATTCAAAAATTAGAGAGTGATTGCTCAAACCTAATGGAAGAAAATCGACATCTTAGGTCCTTAGTGCATACTTTGAGAGAGGATATTGAGCAGATTAGGGCTAGGATTGCTAAGCAGAAGAGAGACTACTCACCATCAAGATCCTTGTCTTTGACTGGTCACCAGTAGGATAGAGATCTCCTTTACTACCAATGTGGCAGCAGTGGTCATATTGCTCTCGAGTGCTCTTCCATTGATCATTCGCCTACTCGACCTTGGAGGCTACTCGATGATTGCTCTGGTAAAGGACACAAGGGGGCTAAAGCGAGTAGTTGGTAATGATTGGCGTAGCGGTGTAGGACTTTAAATGATATGATATTTCTTTGACTGCTTAGCTATTTAGTATGGATTGATTTCTTTTATTGCTTATGACATGATTGACTTATATATTGTATGGAAGTTCATGATGCTATAAGTTATGTGTTACATGATTAGGATACATGATACATGCCATGATATGTGATATATGCTAGGTGATATGTGTCCTATAATGTGATATTAGATGATGGGTGCTCATGTTAAATGCATGCTAAGTACGATAATTTGATAGTAGGGTTAAGTGGATTAGAAAGAGAAGTTGACTAAGTTTTGATCCAACTTAGATTAATGATTGATATGTATAATGTTATGATGTATGAAATGTTTACATGTGACAATGGTTTGATATGTGAATTATATGGAATTATTAAATGATAATTGTGATTGATGCCATAAGAAGAGAAATAATGTTTAGTAATGATCAGTATGAGAATGAAATAAATCAGTTACATTATATATATACATAAGTATGCGATATGAATTAAGTGAATTATATTAAGAAATTTGTGGCTTAGATGTTACCATATACACTAGAACAATAAGAAAGGTAGGGATTTCTCTGTCACTTATGTAAATATCAAGTATTAGTCGAAGGAAAAATATTAATCTAGTGTCATTTAAAAGAGGAAGGTATCATTCCCATTCAAACTTCTAGTGTAAGATGTTTGATTGATTCTAGTGCTACACATTCATTTGTATCTCCATGTTTTGCTAGGAGTCTTAGTAGAAATAAGGAATTAATGAATGAACCCATAGTAATGTCAACTCCTTTGGGAGAGGTGATGGAAGTGAAATATATGTTTAAGGATTGTGAGGTAGCCATAGATGGATGAAAACTTCTTGTACATTTGCTAGAACCTGATGTGTTAGAATTTGACATAATCCTAAGGATAAGTCGGCTATATGAGCATGGAGCTCGTATTGACTGTAGAGAAAAGTAAGTGGAATTTTGAACCAAGAATGGGGAGAAATTTATGTACCTAGGAGATAAGAATGAGAACCCTCCAAATTTGATATTGGCCTTTGGAGCAAGGAGGATGTTAAGAAAAGGATGCCAAGCATACCTAGCTCATGTAGTGGATATTGATAAAGAGGCTGCTGTGCGAGACAAGAGCATACTAGTGGTGGATGAATTCATGGACGTCTTTCCCAAGGATCTGCTGAGAACACCACCAAATCATGAGATCGAGTTTAATATTAAACTGTTACAGGGCATACAGCCAATATCGATACTGCCACATCATATGGCACCGACGAAGTTGAAAGAATCTAAGACACAACTGTATGATCTACTAGACAAGGGTTTCATCTGACCAAATAGCTCGCCATTGGGCACACTAGTGCTGTTCGTGAAAAAGAAGGACGGTTCATTTCGTATGTGTATCGATTATTGCCAGCTTAACAAAGTCACTGTGAAGAATAAGTATCCTTTGCTAAGGATAGATGATCTTTTTGATCAAATGCAAGGAGCTGGTTACTTCTCTAAGATAGACTTGAGGTTTGACTATCATTAGCTAAAGATCCGTGGTGAAGACATCTGCAAGATTGCTTTCTGTACAAGATACGGTCCTTATGAGTTTATGGTCCTACCATTCGGTTTGACAAATGCTTCTATTGCTTTCATGGACTTGATGAATTAAGTATTCAAGCCATTTCTTGACAAGTTCATGATTGTGTTCATCGACGGCATTTTGATTTACTCTAAGAGTAAAGAGGAACATGAAGAGCATTTGAGGATTGTGTTACAGACGTTGCGAGATCACGAACTCTATATGAAGTTGTCTAAGTGTGAATTTTGGATGGAATCCATCAATTTTCTTAGGCATGTAGTAAGTAAAGAGGGAATCCAAGTTGACCCCAAGAAGGTGGAAGCGGTAGCCAACTGGTCATGACCTATGACAGTT
Source organism: Reutealis trisperma (assembly GCA_947687605.1). NCBI lineage: Eukaryota > Viridiplantae > Streptophyta > Magnoliopsida > Malpighiales > Euphorbiaceae > Reutealis > Reutealis trisperma. The sequence goes on along the minus strand of CANTUT010000104.1, from coordinate 377,264 downwards.
TTTGAGGTTTGGAGTTTCTTAGGTATGGCGGCTATTATTGCAGATTTGTACAGGACTTTTCTAAGATAGCACCACCATTAACTAAGTTGACCAGAAAACAAGCTAAGTTTAATTGGGAAGAGTCCTGTGAAGAGAGTTTCCAAAAGCTCAAGAAGTGCTTAATATCAGCTCCAGTTTTAGCTTTACCCGAAGGTGAAAAAGGGTTCACAGTTTACTGTGACATCTCAAGAATAGGACTTGGATGTGTCCTGATGCAAATGGTAAATTCATCACCTATGCATTATGACAACTCAAGAAGCATGAAGTGAATTACCCTACTCATGACTTGGAATTGGCCACAGTAGTGTTCACCCTAAAGATCTGGAGACACTATATGTATGGAATGAAGTGTGAGATCTATATGGATCATAAGAGTCTTCAGTACATCTTAAGCCAAAGAGACCTCAACCTGAGGTAGATGAGATGGATTGAACTGCTAAAGGACTAAAATTACCAAATTCTTTACCGTCTCGAAAAGGAGAACATTGTAGCGGATGTTTTGAGCCGAAAATCGATGGGGAGCCTAGTCCATATTACCATGTGAAAAAGGCCGAATCATGAAGGAGTTAAAAGGATTGTTTAGTCAAGGCTTGAGGCTAGAAATTAGAGAATCGCAAGCTTTAGTGGCTCATTTTCAAGTGAAGTCAAAGTCAGTGGAGGAGATAAAGGCTTCATAAGATAAGGACCCACACTTGGATAAGTTAAAGGATGAGACTGAGAAAGGAAAGAACCCTGAATTCAAAGTAGTCAATGGGATTCTAAAGTGTGGAAAGAGAGTATGTGTACCTAATGTGAAAAGGGAGAGGATACTGAAGGAAGCATATTAGACACCTTACTATGCTCATCCCAAAACTACCAAGATGTATCATGATGTGAGAGCTAATTATTAGTGGCCTAGACTAAAGAAGGATGTGGCTAAGTTTGTGTCATCATGCCTAACTTGCCAATGAGTCAAGTATGAGCATCAACAACCCTCTAGATTGTTGCAAGAGATTGAGCTACCAAAGTGGAAGTGGGAGTGTATCACAATGGACTTTGTAGTTGGGTTACCTAGAACCTTCAAAGGTTACGACTCTATATGGGTCATAATGGATCGACTAACAAAGTAGGCTCATTTTTTGGAAGTAAAGACCACGTACTCTGCAGCTCAATATGCGCAACTATACATTAATGAGATCGTGAAATTGCATGGAGTATCGATTTCTATCATCTTGGATTGAGGCACTCAGTTCAACTTGAGATTATGGCAAAAGTTGTAAGAAGTATTGGGAATGCAATTGGACTTTAGTACTGCATTCCACCCTTGGATGGATGGACAATCCAAAAAGATAATCCAAACACTTGAAGACATGTTAAGAATGTGTGTCCTAGATTTTGGTGGTAGCTGGGATAAGTACCTACCTTTGATTGAGTTCACCTACAACAACAGCTATCATTCATCTATCGGCATGGCACCATACAAAGCTTTGTATGGAAGGAAATGTCATTCTCGAGTTTGCTTGGTTGAGCCTAAGACAAGAATATGGAGATGCTGGAATTGCTTAAGGAGACTACCAAGAAGGTACCTTTAATTCAAGATCGGCTGAAGACGGCCTTTAGTTGACAAAAGAGCTATGCAGACCCTAAGAGAAAGGACGTACATTTTGCTGTGGGAGATCATGTCTTCTTAAGGTCTCCCTAGTGAAAGGTGTCATAAGATTTGGCAAGAGAGGAAAGCTATCGCCTCGCTTTATTAGTCCTTTTGAAATCTTGGACAAGGTTAGGGAAGTGTCTTATAGACTTACCTTACCCTTAACTATGGCGCATGTGCACCCGGTTTTCCACATCTTGATGTTAAGGAAATATGTGTCGGATCCATCCCATGTTCTATCGCTGCCAGACATCACAATAGATGAGCAACTATCTTATGAAGAAGTACTAATAGCCCTATTGGATCAACAAGTGAAAAGGTTAAGGAACAAGGAGATATCTATGATCAAGGTTCAATGGCAAAATCATGAAATAGACAAGTGTACTTAGGAAGCCAAGGAGGAGATGCGGCAGAAGCATCCTCAGCTTTTTACAAGCATATAAGTATATAAATTCAAGGATGAATTTCTTTTAAGGGGGGAGAATATAATAACCCACACCCACCTTAAGAGTTTCCATGACAATTACTTGAATTTAGAACTATTATGACTAAGTGAGTGCTTTTATAAAAATTCATGTGGTACGTAATTGATAAGTATTTGGCATGTTAGATTAGTTCTAATATGCATAATATGAATTATTAATATGAAATAATTGATTTATGTGAAGTGCAATGCATAAAATGATTTATTGCATATAAAGTGAATTTTCATGCACAAAGCGATTTTTAAGCATAAAATAAATTTTATAAGTATTTTTAAATAAATATTTTTGGGGGGATTTCAAGGAAAATAACATGTAAAATATTTTATTTTTAATTACCTATAATTAGCCCATAAATAAAATTAAAAGGCCCAACTCACCAAAATCAACACACCAAAACACTCCTAACCTAGCTCATTAATGGAAAACTTGTAATTTTGCCAAAACCCTAAATATATAAATCTAATTTTGGCCAAACCTATTGTAGCAGCCACCATTCTATTATTCTTTAGAATTTTTACTGGAAAATTCTTGCAAAAATATTCTCTCAACCGAAATTCACAAGGTGCCTTCAAACCATGCGTTTTGTAATCGTTTTCGTAAGTTTTTCTTTCCTTCAATCTATTATTTGATTTTGAACCTAATCATGAGAAATCTATTTGGAGCTATATATTTATTATTTTATTGCTATTGAATTTGGGCTAGGTGAATTATTTGAAGAAGAAACTAATTTTCAACTGAAAACACAACCCTTTCTTCACACATCCACCAAAGGTGAACCCTAAAAGTTAAAGTTGGAATTTTCATGCAATTATACAAGGGGGCTACCAATTTGTGTATTGTTGTATTCTAAATTGATTTTTGTTGTGTTTAGATGAAAAATAATGATTTAAATCATATTTTTTTTTATCTTACTGTAATGGTCAAAAAGTATGGAAAATAAGAAAATTCATAGTTTTTATCATAAAACTTAAAAATTGGAATTTTCATGTGTATAAAATATAAGGAGGTGCCAATTCATATGATTATGCATTCTAAAATGATTTTGTTATGTTTACATGAAAAATATTGGTTTAAATCATATTTTTGCATATTACTATAATGAACAGAAAGCGCAAAAAATAAGAAAAATCCATGTTTTGCCTTGATAGCATGTATTCAGCCTACATAGGGATTTTAATCCCAATGTCTATAATTTTTGTATGACACGTTTTAATAATTGTTGACATGTATATATGAATGACAAATGATTTAATTATATATTGGTTGAAGGAATAACTCTGGACAAAGTCTAAAGAGGTTCGGCCTACCTAGGGTTTCTTAACCCTAATACTATGTTGTGATTAATATGTGTATATGATTAAGTGGCATGTAAATTAGGCCTTATGATGTGTTAATTGTGGATTAATGATCCTAAATTGACTATGGGATTGATTGTATGATTTGGTCAAAAGAGATAAGCATGACTCTTTAAGGTTACTTGTTAAGTTGATATATATGGAAAGTGTTAAGTGTCTTATGTTGAATATTAAATTGAATTGATATTATGATCATGATAAATTGTGTTTGACTTTAGAAATTCATAGTGTGAGTTATAAGGTGATTTCATGTGAGCCTATAGAGGCAAAGTATGCAAGACTTAAAAGTCAACATGTTATGTGCAAGTGATGAGTGCACTTCTAAGTGCAACTCTAAGTATATGTGAGTGTTTTATGTGCATGGAGTAACTATGGGATAGGATAGCATGATGTTAAGCAAATGCTAAGTTTTGAATTGTAATGTGCTTGAGGATTATTAGAAAGTTCAAGGGCTATAAGTACTAGGAGCAAAGGAAACATAAGATGAGTAAACATTATGTTCATATTATAAGTACAAGTTATCAAGTTATGTCAACCTTTAAGATTCTTGAAACCCAAGTTCCTTTATATCCTAAATTATAATTATATGAATTCTTTGTTATGCTTGGGTTGCCAAAGGACAATTGGTCCGAAACTAATATTGTTTATTCAATGATTTGTAATTGTTGCCTTACCTTACTTTCTTTCTAAAACCACAATGTTATATATTTTTGTTCAATAAGTTCAATTGCTATTGCTATTATATTACATTTGATTACATTCTTCAATGTTATAACTAAGTGATTGCTATTAGCTCTAGTTATGGCTTCTATGAACCCTTTATGCAGAAATCCTCATGCCAATGCAGAAAATCATCATAACCTATACATGATCTTAACCCGATGGATAGGAGTAGTGTATCCACCTCAGCTAAAAGGAGCAATTCTAGCCATGGAGCCTAATCAGTTTCATGCTTCTTTATAAGTTATAAGTTGGGAGTTGGAATTTGGTATGATGCCACCTCTCCCTTGAGTGAATGAGTCAATGGTCGTTAACTCTATAAGTTATAAGTTTATAAGTTGATTTCTGTAATCCTTGCTAAATTGCAAACCATGAATTTATGAGTTATGAACCCTTATAAAGGGATATGGGTTATTGTTCAAGTTATGTTGTTTACTTGTTGAGATCATCTATCTCACCCTTTTTCCTTGTGTGGTTCCAGGTGAGCATTTTGAGGAGGCAAGGTAAAGGTGATCACTCAAGTAACCTACTCTGCTTGGGAGATTTCCTTGTCAAAGTTTATTTCCATACTATAATTTGATGAGTCGCTAGACGCTTCGAAAGTCCTTGTTTTGGGAGTTTTATTTTGGAACATTGTGCTTGATCATTGATTTGAAGTCTTTAAATATTCTTTTCTGATGGATTGTATTTAAAGTATATTTTCACTATTCTTCCACAAGTTAAGGTTTTCCTTTATAAAATGTTTAATTATGTTAATACATGAGGTTTAGTACGATCCTAGGCAATGATTGTATGTTCATGAGTGGATTCTACGGGCGTGGGTGACCTTATGTTTCTCCATGTTCTAGGACAATGATATCTTTAAAATTGGGATGTGACAAAAATTAGAGTAGAGTATAGAAACTCTGCATGTAACATCATAAAATTTTTTAAGGAGCCTAGTAATTCTCCTTGCATTATCCCAATCAAATTCATTAGGCAACTCCTCCCCAAACTCAATTGTTAACTTGTATATATCTCCTATATCTTTTTAAATACTGCCTGATAACCTAATACAATTTGTAATATATGATAGGTAGAATTCCACCTTGTTGGATAATCTAAGCATAATGATGCTTTACTATTGATTTTAAGTTTGTCACACCACTCTTTAAACTAGTCCTTTCTTTGTGAGCTACTCCTAATATACACTATCACATCCTTAAGCTTAGAAATTGCTTTTGAAACAAACTCCATCCCATCTCTCACAATCAATTAAAGGATGTGAGCATAACATCTCATATGAAATGTTTCTCCACCCAAAACAAATTCTTCTTTTTTCAATAATTTTCTTTTCAATGCAAGTACAATAGTATCATTGCTTGATTCATTATCAATAGTAATGCAAATGATTAGATGACTTTACTAATCCTCCATTCTTCCATGCAAAACTCAATTGTATTCTTAATATTCACTCCCTTATGACTCTTAATGACACAAAAATTTAAAATTCTTTTACGCAAATTCCATTCATTGTAAAAAAAATGAACAATCGAACATAGATAAGACTAATTTTGAATACCTGTCCATGTATCAGCTGTTAAAGAAACACTTTGACAATTACTGGCAATGAGTGTTTTTTGTAATACCCAAGGTTTTTTTTAACTCATTAGGGTTAATAATGATGCCATAGAACTTGATTCTAAGGGGTATTATGATAGTGAAATTCAAATCATACCCAAAAAGAACTTTATTGATGTTAAGTGACTTATTTGCTTAATATGTAACTTTAAAGTGTCTATATGTGCATTAGTAAATTGAATAGATTTATTATGATAATATGTAGGGTATGTAGTAATATTAGAGAGAAGAAATCACTATGCCAAAGTGAAAGAAAAAAAGGAAAGTTGCAAGAAAACACTAAGTATAGGTTAATAGAGTTAATGGGTCTTTGGGCCTCAAAGCCCAAGTCCATGTATGGTCAGTGCATTAAGGCCTAATTTGGAGTGAAACTAGACTTAACCAAGATTTAAAATAGTTACCTAAATTAAAATATGGTAGATGGGAGGAATGGTCAAAGTTTTTGGATAAATAGCCACCATTTTTTACTGAGTCAAATTACTTATTGATGAGAATCCATATACCTTGCAAGAAGCTCACAAATAGATGCATGACAAAGATTTCAAGAAGGTTCTTCAAAATTATCATTTCTATCAAGATAGCTTACAAAGGCATGCAATACAACTATTGTGCATGATTGATGGATCATTTAAGAAGAAAATAAGGTTGTATGAAGTTTTCTTTAAATCAATCAAGGATATTTAGATCATGAGCTTTGCATATGGATCCAATTGTATTCAAGGAAGCTTCAAGGGCTTAATCAATCTATTCAAGCCCAATGTCAAGATGAAGAGGCCAAATTACATTCCAATTTGCTTGGGCCTAATCTATTCAAGTGTTTACAAGGCTGCCACTCCTCATTCAAATTGGACCCTCCATATTTGGGCTTTTCAAATTCAATTTATCATGTTTTATTTAGTGTTTGGGCTGCCTATGTTATGTATGCAGCCCAAGAGTTGTTTAAACTACTTTATTTTCATGTTTTAATTAGTTTTGGGCCTATTTTATGTTGGTTAAAGGCCTATCCAAATTTTATAGTTTAATTTATTAGATTTCAGTTTTTAGTTAGGCAATAGCTTCTCTTGTATAGGAAGGATTCCTAACTTATTTTAGAATTCTGTTCTAGCGTAGTTATTATTTAGGAATTAGTTTCTAATTAGGAATCGTCGATCCTTGTTTAGGAAGATTTCCTATTCTATAGTTGATTCTAATTTGGGGTTGAGCCTCTATATAAACTCAACCATTCATGTAAAAAGAAGTTAATGTTATGATCAATAAAAATTCAGTTTTCTTAAAAGTGTGATCTCTTGGTTTTGATTCTTGCTTGAATCAAGTTCATACAATTAAAGCTAATTACTTTGTGCATATTTATTCCAAGATTCTCTTCCATGAGTTCAGTATTATGTCGCAGAGATCATCATCTAAAGGTGATCATATTCCAAGGTGCCCTATTATGGGTTGGATTTGGGTCGTGGACTTGGGAAAAACCTAGTTTAGCTTTCCAAGGAGTTGCTTCCAAGCATAAAGATAATTGGGTCTCAAGTTTAGTATACTTGGGGTTCGTATCACTTATTCAAATTGAATTCCACTTTTTCTACACCAAATTACCAATTCAATTTTACTTCTTACACTCTATTATCACTATCCATTTAGATATAATGCTAGTCATTCAATGTCATTAAATCATAGTCATCAAATTTGACTTAGAAGTTACCATTTTTTACTAAGTCAATTCCTTAGTCAAATTAAAGTCTTCACTTTTCCTACATCATGTCTACATTCATTTTTACTAAATACACACCATTATTACAAATGCTAATCATCATCCATCTAGATGGCATCCTAACCATATAATTTGATTAAATCATGGCTATCCATCTTCGTTAAATCTTAGCCATTGAATTAGGTGTGATTAAATCACTACCATCCATCATTCCATATATATATACATATGAGAAAATGTGCTCATTTTTTACCATTTTGCAAACTCTACACCAAAAACACAACTCCAACCAAAGAAAAACCCCTCCATATTGTCATTGTCATAGAAACCTAAAATCAAAAGCTCCCAAGGTAGGAAATCATGCTCATCTTCTCCTTTCTTTGTTCTAAGCATGACCTTAGTGTTATAGCTGCAAAAACTCTTCTTTTCTTTCATCTATATGGATTGGCCAAAGGGAGGTGAAAACTAGGAGTATTTTAATTGATGAAATATGAGATTTGGTCTTAAGAACTAAGGATTTAACATATGAAAAATAAATAAGGAAAGCATGAAACTCATCTAAGTGCGCCTAAAAGCATGGTTTGGCCTAAAATTTGAGTTCTTGAAGGAAGTGTTCAAAAATTTATTTGATGGTATTTAAGGTTATTTTGGGTGGAGAATAATGGTTTGGAAGTGTCAAAACAAATTATAGAAGCTTATTTCAAAACTTAAATTTTTGAAGGTATAACCTAGGTTAAAAGGACAAGTTCAAGTTTTAATGATTGTTTTTCATTTTTGATTGATGATATAGACTCCTTAACATGCTAATTTTGTAATTCAATGATCAATTTTACCCAAATTTGGCCTAAGTTGGAAAATTAAGGTTTTTATGAGTTAAAGTGATTTAATTTCAGTTGATTGATGAATATTGATTGTTTAAGTATTAATTTGATGAATCTATGATCAATTAGAAGTTTATGAAAGAAATCAATTATTTTTCCCAAATTATAGGGTTTATGAGATAAATTGAGAATATGGAAAATTAAGTTATATGATACATATAAAGTGTATAATTTGTGTTTATAGTTGTGAAATGATTAAAGTATGAATAGCTATAAGATTGAAGAAAATAAGAATGTAGAACAAAAATTGTACATATTATTCCAAAATTTTAGAAGAAGAATTTGGAGAAGTGTGAAACATAAAAGTTGTAGATTAATCTATATATATAAAAAAATTTCAAGTCATTTAGAGATCATTTGATATGTCAAACTGAATGAAAAGTATAGGTTGCCATAAAGCAGTATATATTATAGCTGAATTAAATAGGCTACTATGATTGATTTAAAGGAAGGGGTAAATGAGCTTTATTTTGCATGGAATTTGGTTTGAAGATTCATATATATGTTAATTAGGTCTAAATTTCAGATTAAAAAGATAATGTTTGGTACAGTAAATGATTGGTTTAGTGTGGTATGCTCAAGTTGTTCAGAAGAATAGTAGTCTGAGATTGTCAAATTATTTGGAGGACCATAGAAGCTGAATTAGATAAACTATAAAACATAAGAATTTTTTATTTATGTGTTAGATAGCTTAATGCAAATCAGTTTTGCAATTGGATAAATATATTTTAAGATAAAACTAAGAATGTGTAATATGTTCAGTTTGTCCTTATGTAGAAGTAGGGCAAAATTTGAACATTCATTATAAATTTTGTCATTCAATAATTAAGCCAAATTTTGGATATGTTATACCTTGATATGTCTAATTTAACACGCAAAAAGAATCCACTCATTTGGAGTAGTATATCATAAAAAAAATGTCAGAAATAGCATTTAGGTCAAACTTGGTTAATGATGAAATGTGAAAGTGTTAGTGTCACTTTATGTAATCAAAGGAATTCTTTAAGTATGAATCTTGATGTAATACGGAACCTCCAAGAATAAGCCTGAGAACCCCTTTTAATTATTACGGACCCCCACAACATTAACTTGAAAACCCCAATAGCCAATTTAGTCTCAACCCCTAAGAAAGGCTAGAAAATCAGATTGCTTAGAAAGATGATCAAAGATCTAGAATAAAGAAAACTCATTTCTGAATTCCAAATTCGAAACACTCCACAAGAAGATGATCAGTCTACTTGAATGTTCCTTAAGCATGTATTCTACACAAGAACACAAAAACAAAAGCAAAACAACTTTTAGGTTTGTTTTTTTTTACCATTCATCCAAAGTTCTTTTTTTCTAAAACACGTTTTTTGGCCATATATAGCCTTTTCAAGACCTAAAAAACATAAACTAAATTAAACAAACTCAAACTAATGGCCTTTTAAATTAACAAGTTTGGACAGCCCATTATGAAAAATATTAACACATATAATTGCCCCCAATTAACAAGGCTTATAACTAAACACAAACTTAAGTAAGCTCATTATGAATTTGGACTTGAGTTAAGTTGTAGTGAACTTGAGCTGCAATTGTTTCAAAGCCTTGGTGTCCTTGCAATCCATTACAAACCGAATTCACCAAATCTTGTAGATGACAAATTAAAGCTTGTTGAATATTCTTGGCCCATGATCTGGTTATAGGTCCTTGAGGCATGCTAATTGGATTAGAAACCTCTTGAATTTGATCCTTGCCTCGCTGGTCATGCTCATCCTCTCGATGTTGAATCCTTGGATCTTGGTGTGTAGGCTGCTCCACAACATCATGTCTTAATATAATATGAATTATTAGAAAAGTGTATGTATATTGAATTTGAAATCATATTGAAGATTGAAAATTATTTGATTTAATCCTACATTGAATAATATGAAGTTAAATTGAGAAAATTTAAAATAAAAGAAATCAAATTTCTTCATAAGCCCATTCAGCCCACTAATGAAAGTGAGTGTTGAAAGTATTATAAATTGTGTAATATATATGAACAAAACGTATGTATGGTATTAGAAAATATTCTTGAAAAGTAATTAAGATTAAGAGTAGTAAGGCTATTAATGGGAGTAAGGTATATTTCAACTAAGTAATAACATTAATAAATATGGATCAATGTGAATTTATGTTATGTAATTGTAGAATCTAAGGATAAGGGTAAGGATATTATTCAAAATATCAAAAAGCTTTGTTTTAACTTATGTTTAACACTAATTAGGAGCTAAAGAGTTCAAGCTAAGTACTTAATATCATAATATGACTTGTGTCATAATTGCGATCAATCATTGTTCAAATCACTTTCCATTGAATCATATCACATTTCCATATTTAGCATGAATTGTCCTATTAACCATTGAGCCATTGAATATGTTATTTCCATATGGTATTCATCTAAATGAGCCAACTTCATATTGAATTGATAATATGACTATTGATAACAATCCATCTATACATTGTTATTTGTTCCACTGAATTCCTTTATGGACTATACATGGCTCTTTCCACTGATACTATAATAAAGTAGAAATTTCCATTTGATGTGAGCTAATACATCAGATTTTGTGCACCTGATATAAGTCTGCGAGTGAAGTGAGAGTACCTAACCTCTATTAAGGGGGGACACCTAGCTGCCACTAGCCTAATTTACTAATTTATAAGTAGGAGGCACACTACTTCCAAAAAGTGATTAATTTCTACTAAAGATATTGTTCCATCTACCAAAAAGAAATTGATATTCATTATTGACAATTTTGATTAACATTGCTTCATTGCTATAAAGAGCCATCTTGCTTTGTACTCTATTATATTTATAATACATTATGTTATTATGTACTCACTGAGCTATGTCTCATTCCTTAAATGTTAAAAATTTTTAGGATTGGTGGACAAGTCAGTAAGGTAAATTCCAAGTCTTGTACTTTCACTTAAAAATTACTTTACTATTCTACATATTTGGATCTTGATTATGCGACCCAAGGATTTATATTTAGAGCTCCATGGCTATTGAGGATTTTAGAATTAATAGGATATTGGGTATTATGAAATGTAAATTATACTACATCTTGTAGTTATATTATAGTACTTAAGTAACTATTATGTGGATGGTAATAAGACTAGGAGAAAATGGAAATAAAATACATCAAAAGAAATATGATACTAAAATGGATAATGAAAAAGAAATATGTTATAATAAAGTAAATGATAAACAACATGCAAGTGTAGATGATACTATTGATAAATGAATAATTTGAATAAGTATTTAAATGGAAAGGGAATGGGAAAAATGATTATATGATAAGATAATGTAGGCTCTGATCTTAGGATACATCATATTAATGGTAAAAGTAATGTGAAGTTAAATAGGTTCTATGGGTTTAGGTGATCTTACGTCTTCCTATGTCCTAGGATCATTATGGCTCAAAATTATTAGGTCGTGAAACTTTTGATTTCTACTTTTCACTCATAAAAAATTTATAATAGTCCCTAGCTATAGTGAACCTAGAAGGAATGATAAACTCAGGACAAACTATTTCCATGAAATTTATAAACCCCAATCTTTTAATAAATCTAAATGCTAACTCATCTCTTATTATCATTTTAACTAATGCATTCTTAGAAACTTGCCTATCAAAAGTCCAAGCAGTCAACCTTTTTCCCCAAAAGATTTCTCTTGAAAAGTCAGTGTACTCTGAGTTTTATCTTTCCCACCCCTACATAACTCAACTATTGCTTTTTTATCTTGAATTGGAAACTTTTTACAAGTTTCCCTCAAGTGTTTCCAAAGGCCAGAAGTGCCCTGATCACTTTTCCCTTGATAATCCTTCTTACACTACACACACTCAGTCCTCCCAGTCTCATTCCCCTCACTGTCATGCAACTTCATAAAATGATTCCAAATATCATACCTAGTTCTTTTATTACTAGGAGGAGTAATAATAGAGTCAACTATATTACCTCTGGCTTATTCCTAGAATCAATTTGCATATGATGATCATCATTAATTCCACATACCTCATTTGAAAATATTTGACTTGGAACTACTAAAGGAAATGACATTGAATCTACTATGTTAGAGATGGATTGTTGAGCAACTAGAGGCACATCTTGTGTACTTCCACCAAGGTCTCTTCCTGCTACTAGTGTCCTTCCACTATGGCCTCTAGCTGATGTTGGAGTCCTTCTACCAATCCCTCTTCCAATATTAATTTTTTTTTTTGTTAGGGTTCCTTCCCATTTACTATTACAGCAAATCATACATAACAATCCAATAAAAATAATTAAAAATACAGTCCAATAAAAACAAATTTGATGGAATAAAAAAGATGCAATAAAATCTATCATAATAAGCTCAAATTTGACCATAAGATAGTCAAATTCAACCTTATTATAGTTGAATTTGAACTCAATATAATCAAATTAGGACTTATTATGGTCAAACTCAAACTTATTATCATTGAAATAGACCTAATTTCATTATGGTCGAACTCGATAAGGTCAAACTTGACTTTATTAATGTGATTTTGAATCTTATTATAAAAAATATTCCATATCATTTCATTTCATAATAGAAACATATTACATACTAAACATTTTGACATTTAGCAATGTTAAAAGTATGAAAATTAAACATAAGATAACAATCATGCATCTACTACTACTGCTACTACCTATGAAATATCTATGCCATATAGATTCACTGACTTTATCATTTTGCATGTTATGGTAAAAGCAACCAACTCCAATATATTAAATTCATCTATATCAGGCTCCCAAAATTTGTAAAACCTACAACTATCACAATAAAAATACAATTTATTAGGATTTATTGGAGACTCTGATATCTTAATCATAACCTTTCTACCACAGTTACACCACTAGCTTCTAAATTTAATCAAACTTCCATTCATACAATTGTAGCTTCTGCCGCTTCCATGTCTCCCTATTAAAGTTAGATCTTATTGACATTGATGAACTTGATTCCATTTATCTACTATTAGCCAAAATAATGAACTGAGAATCAGTAAGAGATTTTGCAATGTTCTTCATACTCCATATCTTCAACTTTGATTATTTATACATATACTGATATACACATTATACAATATAAAAACTAACCATTACATTTATCTATTAGTTTTAAGTTTTAACAGTCATATGGTAGTTTAAATTTAACTGTTACCTTGAACTCTTCTTCTCTTTCTTTGATTTCTCTTTATGATTATAATTTTCTTCAACTATAAAAGCTCCTCAAGGTAGATATCTTCGAGATTTAAATAATGATGGTGGTGTTTTTGACCTAATTTAGGGTTAGAGTTAGGGTTACAGCCTATAAAGAAGAGAACAGTGAGCTTCTATGGGAGAAAAATCGAAAGACTTTCTCTCTCTAGCTGCCAAACTCTAAACTAAGGTTAAATCTTAGGTTTTATACCATTAAGATAATTCAGCCGCATGTCATAATCAATAATCAATATAGGGTTTATTATTTTTATTGTTGTCAAAATTCGAATAAGTCAACTCAAAGTGGTGTAGTATTGAAATGCTAAATTATTTTAACTTTGGTTAGCTAAAAGTGGTGTAGCATTTACCATTGGGGGACATTAAACGTCATAGTATTAGATTAGCTTTATTATTAAAAATGTCAAATTCAACAATAATACAGTCAAATGTGACATTTATACAATTGAATTCGATGATAATATAGTCGAATTCAACATTTTTATTGTTATTTATCAAATTTGATATCAAGCTAATAAAATTGACTTCAATTGTGGTAGAATAGATACTTTGATCAATGATTAATTCAAGATATGAATTGAGTATATTATTAACCTATTAGGTAATTGAATATAAATAATTAATGAATCATGAACTCCATATCAATTTCCATGATTGATCTAAATTTTAGATGTTTCATTAATATCTTAATAATATAATGTTATTGGATTATACTTTGTGAATTAGTATTAGGGTTTATGAAATAGTGTGAGGGTTTAGGATATAGAGTTTATGTTTTATTGGTTTATGTCTAATTGTTTATTGTCCAATGGTTGAGGCTTAAGTTAACCCACGGTATTCAATGATAAATAATCATTAATATTTGAAACATGCATTTGGATTAATGATTAATCTTAATGTTTCAAGTCATTAATTGTGAATTCAACCCTATTGAGGTATAAGTTCATTAATTATTAATTATTACGTATTTTTCAACTTTACAAGGTCGAATTAAATATTAGGTGTACATATTTTTGACTTATTTAATTGGCATAGATCTTAATTTTTAACTTTGTCACCGACAAGTAATGGTATTCGACTATGTATGCTTATTATGATAAATTTTATACTCAAATTTGACTCTGTACAAGGACGAATTCAACTTGAATAAAGTAGAATTATACCTTACAACGTTGAATTCTATCTCATATAAGGACATAGTCAATCTCATTAATTAAGGTTGAACAAGATTTGATGAGTTTAATAAAAAGCAATATACATTTAATAAAAAATCTTTTTTCATGAATATATTAATTTATTATTATTATTAATTATAATTCTTATTATTGCCATGTCTCAAGTCTCTCGACAAGATTTTGAGACTTAAATTGTTCAAATCATGATTAAACACTACACTATTTTAACTTTTAAACAAAGCTATACTAAGTTGCTAACTGAATTTATAAATAAAAACTACACTGTTTAATAGCCCAATGTGACTTAAAATGGTGTAGTATTAGTATGTACATGTCTATGTGATTTATCGTTCAACTTGAATGTTAATATAGTCAAATTAAACATTAATATAGTCAAATTCAATAATAATACAATCAAATTTGACTTTAATTTGGAAGAATTCAAATGTATTACAGTTAATGTTCTATGTTTTCATTAATTGAATTTGAGATCAAGCTAATAAAAATTGTCATTCAATTGTGGTGTGTTATCTACTTTGATCCAATTCAAGTTATGAATCTAGTATTAGACTATTAGGATTGTTGATAATAAATCATAAATTTACTCCATCTCTAATAAAATGATTTCTAAAATTTAGATTTTATCTTCATAACTTTATTACATATTATGACTGGTTATACTTCGTGAATTAATATTAGGGTTTAAGATTTAGGAATAGTGTTTATGATATAGGGTTAGTATTGGGATTTACTGTTTATGTATAACAATTTATAATTTAATTAGGGTATAGCCATGTAGGATTTCATTGATAAATAATCATAAATATTTGGATTAGATTTAGCTATAAATATTAATTTAATAAAATAGAGTCAATCAAATTCGACCTATTTATGTTGAATTCAATTTTTGAAAACTATGATTAGTTACTTGAATTTGTATTTGAAACACATTGCAAATTATTTGTATTTGAATGATAAATTTCAAATTTAATAAAGTATTTGATATATGGGTTTAACTTTCAAAAGTATGGCATACTATTTATATTTCATAATTGATTTTGTTTGTTATTTGAAATAAGTTTTTAAAAGTATTGCAATTTATTTGTTATTTAATATTTATTTTTCAAGAATGATAAATGTTATATTGTACTTAACATAGGATCATAAGTAATTTCACTTGCATTCATATTTAAATCATATTATAAGTTCTTTAAATTTGTATTTAAATCGTATTACCAGTTATTCATAGTGAATTGGTATTTCAAAGTGATGTGAATTATATGTTATATGATTCCAAAAATGGGTGAAGTGAAATTTTAAAATGTTCGAAATTTCACCGTACTACCTTGCTTCCACTGCATTTAGCTCCACCATTCCTTCATCAATATCATGATAACTTATACTTGAAACATGAACATAATGTTTACCTTGTAGTTCCTTAGCTCCTAATACCCGTAGCCCTTGCACTTCTAACAATCCTCAAGCTCTAACATAACTTTATAATTCAATACTTAGCATTTGCTTAACATCATGCTATCCTATCCTATAACTTCCCCATGCACATATACTTGGAGTTGCACTTAGAAGTGCACTCATCACTTGCACATGACATGTTTACTTCTAAGTCTTGCAAACTTTACCTTCTTAGGGTCAAATAAAATCACATAATAACTCATACCAAGACTTTTCTAAAGCCAAAGGACTCATCTTGCAATGATACAACTTATTAAGGTTTTGCATATTTTGGAATTTTCTTAAGACTCTAAGCCTTTAGATTTATTCCATGATTATGTTTTCTTTTCTAGAGAAAGAAAACTAGTATTAACATCTATATGTAAAATTCATAATCATTATACATTGTTATATTTTATATAGCTATAACAGAATCATCTCATAATTTGCTTCATCATGAATGTACAACTTTTGTACGTTCATATAAAAGAAATTATATTTTTCTTAAGATTAGATATTTTACTATCTCATGATTTACTTCATCATGAATATACAACTATTGTGTATTCATATAAAGGAAATCATATCTTATAGAAAAAATTAGATATTCTACTAAACCTTTTAGCAGCTTATAAGGATAAAACATTTAGTTAGTTTTAGACTTTTCACAGGGTTGATCAAATTTTACTTTGATCATTTTGTTGGATATTATTGGATGACATTCATCCAATCATTCTACCTTTCTCAATATGTCACTTCTTGAATAGACACTTTATTAAGAAATAACATCTTCGTTAACAACTCTTTGTTATGCTAAAGATAGAAATACTATCCTAAACCACCTTTAGGATATCCAACAAACCTTATCTTAATTAGAATTATTTTTCAATTGTCTAACTTCAGCTTATCAAATAAGCTAGATATCTCAAATCTTATTATGAGTAAGAATTTTGATTTTTATCCATATCATATCAAATATGAATTAGGATTAGATAGACTTTGGAGAAAATTCTATTTAAGAATATTATTCTATTACTTGTAAATTTCCATAAAGAAATAAATAAAAACTTTTATAGTTCATCATCTATTACATCATATCATATATGTTGTAATTTATTCTTTTGAGTATACCATCACGTATGGTTTTCCCAAAAAGAATTATGATTATATGCCAATTTTTATATTTAGGGAATTCCTCAAAAATTAGTAATCAAGTTCTCCCCATTTCGATTAGATCAAAGGGTTATGATACCTTTTCCCTTTTTGTATGAAATACCCTTAATATTTATTTTCCTTTTCATATTGAATTTCTTGAACGTTTCAAAAATTCAAATGAACAATTTATTTTATTTACTTTTTTCTGAACGGGCCAATATCATATATTTAGTTAAATATAATGAATTAGAAATAACTCTGACTAACCATTTCACAAATGGTATTGATGTATTTGTATGCATAAATTCGACACATGTTATCTAACTTGTTGTCTTATCTTCAGCTAAACAAACTAATCAATGAAATCATAGTGGTTTTATATTGGAGTTCTTTTTGGCATTATCATAAAAGCACTTGGAGTTGTTTTGTTATTATTAACTTAATAATAATACATCAAACATATAATTCATAGTCTTAAGGTTATTACCATAATAAACCATGCAGACATTTTTCTCGTAATGGAATTCACAATTCCTTGAAGTTATAGAATAATGTAACTTAAGTATGAAATACATACATGATTTACAAAACATGATTTTAAAATCATCATTAAGTACATACAAGACATACAAAATATGATTTCTAAAATCATCATGAAGTATCCTAAAAGATTTTTGGAAACAAACACTTTGCCCCTTAAATTTTCAAAATCACTTCATCTAATCCCATGCTTTCATTGCTTACTGTGATCGTGCATATGGCAGAAATGCACCTATATCATGAATCATAGCAACAAATGAACTATATGAGTCATTGGAATGTATTAACAAGAGATAAATTTACCTTCACAAGGTCTATCCTTCTCTTTCTCCTTTAGTATTCACAATACTTAAAATAATTACTTTTCTAATATTTGTGAAATTGATAATTGAAACATTTTCTTATGCCAACTATAGCATTATCTATGGACTTGTCCCTTGCAATTTCCCTTTTATGATTTATAATAGAAACTTTTTCTATTACTTTAAAGTGAATTTTTCATCTAATGAAAATTTGGAATGAATTTGAAGAATTAAACTATTTGAAAATTATTATTTATCAAAACATCTAGACTCTCTAGTTGTTTAATGAATTTAATCATCACATGAAAATAATTCCAAATTTAGTTTAATTAATAATAAGAAATAAAAGAAGTTTCTCACAACTCAAATTTTTTCACAAAGAATACTAGATAGAATAATAGAAGAACAAGAAATTAAAGATGAAACATTTTCTTCTTTGATTTCTTTTCTCTAATTTCTTACTCTAGTTGAATAGCAAGAATAAGAACAATAATGAAAAATATGGAGAAGACAAGAAAAATAAAGTTATGAAGATTAAGAAGAAAAAAATAAAGTTATGAAGATTAAGAAGAAACACTTTCTTCTTTTCTTCCTTTATAATTTCTTTTCCTTTCCTTTTCCTTTTCCTTTTTCTTTTTCTTTTTCTTTCTTTATAATTTTCTTCATATTAAAACAAAATAATTGCCTTAATATCTCATATTAATTAGTGTATTTATGTTCATCATACAACTCTTGTAGATGATGCATAATTACTTGGAGTCTTATTATACTCATATGTTGTTTTTGCAACCCTTGACTTATAAAACAATCATATAGCATAAACCTCATCCAATATTTTGTTTCCATTGCACTTGGAGTGATATGTTCCTTTGGAGTAGTCTTTTCTCTAAAAAACCAAGAACAAATCAAGTTGAATACATACACTATGTACTCAAATGCAAAGACCATAGATTTAGGCCCTGTGAGCCTAAAAGAATCAAATATATTCATAGGTGGGTTTGTTAATTTCATATTATTAAAATACAAAAAAATAACAAGATTAATAACTTATGTAATTGTGTAGGTACCATAATGATTTGGTCTTCAATTAAAATAGTAATCCTACTAATTTGGCAAATCCTATACTTTCGAATAGGAAACGAAAATTCCGTTGGGGTGGATTTCTAGTAGGTGATTGAATTCTTATTAGATTATCACAAATTCCTCATATACACCTTGTCATTATTGGAATTTTGATATCTAACAAGTGAACAACTCTTGTTCATCACAACTTTTTGTGAGGCTTAATCAATTCGGTTCCTAGTGTTTCCAACCTCAGATATGCATTGTCATTATTGGCTTTTCACACTAGTCAAGTCAAACCCATTGGACCAACAAGTATAGTGATTTGAATATCATATGTCTTAGATACTCATTATCATTATTTACATACAATGTATCATATACTCGTAACATCACATGCTTCACAATAACTTCAAGAAAACATTCAACCCAAATACATCACCCCTATGTATCCATAACCAATGACATAAATGTTTGCATTTTTTTTGAATTATTGCTCCAATGGGGAACCATGACTTGATATTTTCTTTGGAAGATTTTTGAGCTTTATATATTTGTCTCACTTTGCACATTATCCATTTTAAACATACATCATATGCATTCACAATAAAAGAATGATGAAACAATTGGGAGAACAAGTAAATTAGTGAGATGTGGATTGCAATAAATAATAGTGTTAATGAATTGACAATGTTGAAAATAAAAAGATAAAAGAACTAATGTGATGGGAGTATAAGTGGGAAGTTATATAACAAGAGAAAGTATATTAAAGAAGAATATGAGATAGTTAATGAAAAGAAGCGAAATTAGTAACCAATGAGTTGAGATGAAAAGGGGTGAATAGGATTCTTTAAATACAAGATAAGTGATATAGTTGCTCGAAACTACCTTAAGTGAACCCTTTGTGTATGTATATATGAACAATTAAGAGATTATATATCATGGAGTTTAGAATCTTCCTCAATGTTAATCAAAGTTATCTTTTATGATAGAGTTATGACATAGATATGTTTAGATATTGCCGAATGAACATAAGTATGAACGAGATATGAGTGAGGTAGATACAATAAATATAAAGAGCAATCAATTATGCTAAGTTATGAGGGATGGTAAATATAAGGAGCAAGAGTCGTGATAAGATTAAGAGATTAGGCTGTGTAATGGAGAACATATAGTTGTATATGTTGTAGTGAATAATGTCAATAGAAGACTTTTATGTTTTACAAAATTTGAGGACAAATTTTTCTTAAGGGGGATAGAGTGTAACACCCTAGATATTTGGAATCCTCATAGTGTCTAAATTAAGGTGGTTTTTAGATGAATAATAGTAATAACATACACATGAGTGTGATTATTAAGTAAGAATTCATAGTGGATTGTAGTAATATTGGAAATTTGAAGTAGATAAAATATATTAGGACTTAATTGAATAGTGAAAAGTACTTAAAAGATAATGAAATAGAAATTAAGGACCAAAATTAGAATTTGAAGGATAGTGAGGCAAATTTGGAAATAACTAAAGGTTAAAATAATAATAATAACAATAACAATAAACAAATGGTAGAGACCATGTGGCCGGATGTGAATTAAAGAAACCACCAACACGCTCTCTTCAATTACATTTATCTGTCTATTCCTTTCATCATTTGTCTTCTTCACTTCATTAGCTAAGAATAAAGAAGAATGAAGACTCAAGCTTTGGCCAAGTGAAAAAGACGAGAAAAATTTCAAGCTTTTAGTGTAAGTCTAAACACGTTGCTATTTGAATAGATTTAGGAGTTGGTCTTGAATTATTTAATGAATAATTGGAGAAATTGTTGAATTTGGGAGATTTAAACTTCGGGTAAGGTGAGTGATTAAAAGGGGAAATTATATAATTTGATTTCTCAATTTTCATAGGTGTAAAATGAACTTAATTGAAGTTGGAGTGAATGAATTAGTGAATTTGTATATAAATTGTGAAATTCTTTAAGCCATTGTGACAAGAAGGCCACGGCAATCTTGTAATAATTGGAGCAAAATCACTTTTAATTTGTAGATAAGTTAGATTAATGAACTAGTAGGTGAATCCAAGCCCAAGAAATTGAAGTTTACAAAATTCAAGTAGGGATTTGATAAGGGTAGACTACGGGATTTCTTGAAAGACAATTAGAAAGTTGAGTTCTTTGCTATTTGCTAGGGAATAGATATGTCATCATAAATTGGTGGAGAAATTTAAAGATTTGGAAATAAAATGGACAAATTTCATTAGAAAAGCATGAATACCTATTTGGATAATTAAAAGAAAATTTAAGGAAAATATGAACATTAGATCCTCACTTTAAATTGTGCAAAGGGATGAAATATGCATGTATAAAAATAATAGAAGTTAGATTAGAATCAAGTCCAACTATGATAAGCTGAATGAATTAAGTTTGCTATATAAAATTTCAATTTACAAAGACAAGGATTTTATAAAAAGAATTAAGGTAGCTAATGGGTTGAATAGTTGATTAAATTATTTGTATATGTTTAATATTTATAGCCCCTATAGGTGAGTCAAGAAAAAGGAAACTTAGGGTAAGTGCAACCACTTTGTTGCGATAAAAAAGAGGAAGCTGAGAGTTGGAATGCATTTTATTGAAGGTGAGTAATTACTATCCTATTATTTATTATGATCTTGAAATTGAAAACCATATTATTATTAAACCATCCTATATGAAAATTCTCATCCATTTGAGTTTTCCAATTGCTATGAGAATCTTAAATCTTTTTACCATACCGTAAAGTTATTACTAAATAAAGTTGTTGAAAGTTTCTAATATGTTTACTTAAATTCTATATAAGAATATTAATTGAAATTCTAAATAATAAGTTCATAAAAACTTCTTTCATGTGTTTATTGCAAATCTATTTATAATTATTTGAATTCCTTTTGATAATATGATTGAACTATATATATATTTATTTTTATTTTAAAAGTTCTAAAATATTTAATAAAATAATCATTAATGAGTTTATTTTGATTTTATAATTGCTCAAAAAATTACTATTGATGAGTTATTGAAGCATTTTATATAAATATTTGCAGCATCCTATGTGAGCATTTAAATTTGTTAAACTCATTAATATGAGATATGCTATTTTATTGTTTTTCCCTTATATGGGAATTTATGTGTTAGTACAATGTTACATATTATATAATTTTATTTCCTTTGAATTTTGAATTTTCAAGAAGAGATCCCCTTATTTGGTATGGGGAACACCAGGCAGTGTACACTGTATCGCCTCCAGCTAAGAGGAGATATTATCATAGCCGCTTGGCTTGGTCCGCTTAGTGTAAGAAGCTAGTCTTGCTCCGGAAGCAAAGCCTCTGTCAAAATTAAAAATGATAAAATGTACTTGACCATATTTCTGCTAATTATATGATTTTATATTGTTATATGAATGGTGTTTTAAAAGGTAGTACAAATGTATGGCAAATGCTCCGTCAGAAGAGATACCATTATTGCAGTATTGATGAGAAAATAAGGACAGAATCCTTTCTCCTCTATTGTAAGTGTTTTTAAAGATAATATGAGATAGTTGTTTGTTAAAAGAAGTTTTGAAATGTGTTTCATTAGTTGTATTTCTATTTAAATCATAATTCAAGTTATTAGTTATTTGAAGAAAGTATTTAAAATATACTATTAGTTATATGAAATCATATTTGATATGTGTTACTAGTTATTTGAAAAATATGATTATGAAACATATTGCAAATTATTCGTATTTGAATGAAAATTTTCAAATTTAATAAAGTATTTGATATACGGGTTCGCTTTCAAAAGTATAGCAAACTATTGATATTTCATAATTGATTTTGTTTGTTATTTGAAATAAGTTTTTAAAAGTATAGAAAATTATTTGTTATTTAATATTTGTTTTTCAAGAATGATATACGTTATATTGTACTTAATATAAGATCATAAGTAATTTCACTTGCATTCATATTTAAATCATACTATAAGTTCTTCAAATTTGTATTTAAATCATATTACCAGTTATTCATAGTGAATTGGTATTTCAAAATGATGTGAATTATGTGTTATACGATTTCCATTTTAAGAAGTATTAATAGTTAATTGATTTTTTTTTTTTTGAAGAAAGGTATATATTTATTTGCTATTTGAACTATGACTATAAGTACTTTCAAGACTCTATTTGAATTCTTAATTTTCCCAAGCACTATATCCCATCCATTGTCAAATTGTACACCTATCAAATTAATATATATATATATAAGTCAGTTAAGTGTCTTTTTTGTTAATGGTCGTTGAACACTGAGCCACGTAATCTATGGTAGTATAGTTTTTACTCATTGAGAACTCACCTCCATTCCCAAATTTTTCTACAGGAAATTAAAGGGTGACCAATCTGAGCTCAAGCATGAGTTTTGCTTAGAGATGATATATAACTTGAAGTAAAGGTTTCTTTGAACATGTTTATTCTATTTATTTATATGCAAGTATATGTATGTTCTGTTTAGCTACTTCATAGAAATTGATATTTTAGTTTTATTGCTATATAATATAATTTGTTCATGTAAGACCTCATTAGACTTTCTCTTGTACATCAAAAATGATGATTTATATAGGAAAATTGATACTTAATGATGTGAAAGGATAGTTAATGTTATAAATGAAGATAGTGTATTGAAAGTGGATGACCTATAAGAATAGATTACAATGTAAAGATAAAGAATATGTATGAATTAATCAATAAATAATATTGATAATCATTAAAAAGTATGCATATAGAATTGTAATATGAGATGGTTAATGGACTTGATAATAGGTAGGGTGTTCTATGGGTTTTTGGATGTATGAATTAATCAATAAATAATATTGATAATCATTAAAAAGTATGCATATAGAATTGTAATATGAGATAGTTAATGGATTTGATAATAGGTAGGGTGTTCTATGGGTTTTCGGTGCCTTTAGGGCTACCCATATCCTAAGACTGTCCATCCCAAAAGTGCAATGTGACATTGCACAAGGTTGAAGTTGTCCTTGTTAAAGTTGAATTTGACTCTGTACAATGTCAAATTAACATTATTTAAATAGGACCATACAATTTTTACATTCATATAAATAATGAATTAAATAAGGATTAATGAATAATAATATACATTCAATAAAATAAGAATAATGTACAAAAAAAAATTTTGAAATATTATTGTTTATCTTTGTCTTTGGATTTTGCTTGCCCAATTTGTTCTTCTCCCATTGCTATAGAAAAATAGTTACAGCCATTTAGTGCCTAAGTTTCACAAGATCTTTGGCAGTAATGTCATTCAATGATATACCAAGTGCATAATATTCTATCCACTTTAGTGCAAAAATATCAAAATCACTAGACATCAATTTCTATTGTGAGAGATTTTTTTCGACTTTAATATCCCACATTTTCTTTTCTGCAAAGCCTGTATGTTTGATTTTGTGGTAGTTAGTGCAAGTATGAAGCCTTGGCATAGTAGTCATTATCCATTTGATAGAGTTAAGCAATATGTTTTTAGTTTTCAAGGAGTTGTACATATGCACAACTTCATTTTTCAAATCTATTCTCACCATAATCTAATTGTTGTGTCTTACATTGTAAGGGAAAAGAGCCTAGTCAGTATACATGAAACTTTGACCATAATTAATTATGTTAGCACTGTATACCTTTAAAGCCAAAGAATCAAAAAGATAATGCCCACTTTTGTCATTCAATAATGTTTCCAATGCTTGCTGCATTACAAATTTAATAAGTTCATGCTATTCACTCACAGCTCAAAGTTAGTTAAATTTATATAAAAAAAAAATCTTTTAGACTCACAGCAAAAGTGTTGTCAATGAGTGCAATTGTTTTTTATTTGTCATCAGGCATGGAGTACATTATCTTCTTTAAAACGTGCATGTACCAATCCTTATGCTGCTCAATAATTAATCTATGTCAGTATAGTAATACACACTATATAATCAACTCTATTATTATTGAATTTGACCTTAATATATAGTTGAATTTGACCTTGATACTATCGAATTTGACTATGATAACATTGAATTCCTCCTAATATGTTGTCAAATAAAGACGCTGATACAGTCGAATTCAACCTTGATATAATGGAATTCAATTAAAACAAAGAAAGAATTCGACCATACTAAAGTCAATTTCAACCATATAAAGGTCAAATTCAAATGTATTGAGGTTGGTTTTTATTGTATGAAAGTCATATTTGATTATATTATGTTTTAAATTCAACAAAACAATAAAAATAAGTTAATACATACCATTGTTTCAAGCTAACTACCTTTTTTCATCAAATGCTCGAAAAATCCTCTATTAATGGTGCAGTATTGCCCTCTTATTTTTTATGGTTTTTGTGTGGCAAGCCAGCTGTCTATTTCTTACTTCCGTTGTCCATAGAAATATTCTTTTTGTGAAGATAATAAATCAAAAATAAATTCTTTATTTTGGCTTTCTTTGCTAGAAGATTTTGGCTTTTTACAACTTGAATCATCTCCAGTATACACCAATTACCGCTTTACTAGCTATGATGGTGGTGGAATAACCTCTATGATATCATCATCAATTAGAGGCAATATAGCAATATGAACTACTGATTAGACAATTTGCTCATATTTATATACATTAGCCAACTCTATTAGGTCATCAGCAAGTGGTTCTTATCTATCAGGGTCATAGGAAAATGTAATTTTCTGAACCAAATTATCTAGGTCTGCCACATTATCAGCTTTATCATCAGTTTGAATCTTCTAATTACCTTCTGCTTCAACATGCTTATCAACTTCTTCATAAACATGATGCAAAATTGCTTCAGCAGCAGATTTAACCTCTTTAATAGTAACAAGCTAAATTTCTTTCTCATTAATTTCTTTAGTAGCAGACTTAAAATCTTCATTATTTAGTTTATTTGCCTCTTCCTCATTAGTTAATTTTTATGGTTTCTGTTCCAACTAATCCACTGTAGCCTTCAAGCCAGCCATATTAAAATCTATTTTATTTTGATAAGAATTTAAACGATCATCAATTTTCTTATAATGATATTCTTCATCAATGTACTAGCAAAATCCCTTATTTTATTCTTAATCCTCTTCTCTAAAGATAAAATTTTATCATCAATTTTCTTTGTCTTTTTCACCTCAAAATCTTTTAATTTATTGTCAATATAATTCTCAAAATCTTTTAATTTATTATCAAATTTATTCTTATCATAATTTTCAATTTCATCCTCCTTTCTCTTTGCAAAACTAAACTTTGATGGATCACCATCATCATCCTCATTTTCATCTTCATGTTCTTCTTCCTTGCTAGTTTTTTCTTTTTCTTCCTCCACCTCCACTTTTCCTTCTTCTGCCTTACCTCTAACTTCCTCTTCTTCTTTTTCATTATTAACACTAAAAAGAAGTCCATATTTTTTTTATTTCTTCAACTGTGGCATCAATTTCCATAGGAATTATATTTTTTGTGAAATTTAAAAATATAATTATTCTCCAGGGTGACTTGTTTGATATTATTAAGCAATAGTTGCCATTTAAACATCCTTGGTTTACCTAGCTAGAGATTTGTACACCTATTAAACAATTTGCCTTTCTCTAACTCAAGTTCAATCTCACAAGTAAACACCTGCAATATTATAATTATATAGCATATCAGCCATATGACGAAAGTTAAGCAATCAAGGTCAAATTCAATTTTACTATAGTTGAATTTGAATTTAGTAAGTTCAAATTTGACTTTATTATAGTCAAATTTGACTATTAGAAAATCAAATTCAACATTACTCAAGTTAAAGTGAATCTAATAAAGTCCAATTCATCTTTAATAAAGTTAAGTTTTACATCAATTCAACTTTCAAAACAATAATAGAATATTACTTAGAATACAATTAGGAAACCTCTGTACGTATATGTCTTCATATTCGTTTGCTTTGATTTAGGTTGCTGCTTCATCACATTTGCTATGCATGACCTTGCAAATTGAATAGTTGACTTGAATTCCCAGTCTCTCCAAGGAAACCGGTTCCACTGACTCAAGTTTCTTAGCCAATTCTAGAGGTTTAAATCAATATTTGATGTCACCTACTTATAAACAACTTGTGTGAATAGTAATACTAATGCAATAGCCACCACATCTAAATTTGGAATGTCACTCCCTATTTTTCAAACACTTAATTCACATGGCTACAAGTCAAATCTACATCCCTGATAAGGCCATACATGAATTGCTTCAAGCGACCTCTCACCTCACCTAAAATAACCTTATTAAGGGCAGCTTCACTATCCCCTAATTTTAGACCTACCATCAAAGTCAACTCTTCCCTCTCAAACTTCACTTTTTTCCATCAAATTTGAAGAACATTGAATAATCATTATCATCACCTTTATCCAACTATCTTAACAGGATGTTGCGGACAAGTTGTTTACTCTACTTTCCTACTTGTGGGTTAAGAACATGGCTAAATGCAATTTCATTTAGTAACTCCATTTGTAATTCAATAAGTTTATTGTTTATCAAAATAATCTTCTCTTCTAAATGAAAATATGTTAAAATTTTAGAGAAGAAGTAATCCCTGTCGAGAGTAATTGTAAGCATGCTATCATGTATGGTGAACCATATGAATTACAAATCAGATGTATATTTAGAATTAGATTAAATCAAGTGCTATCTAAGTTTATTAAGGTGAAATTCAACCTTTATAAGGTCAAAATCGACATTTTTGATGACTTATTTGAACTTAATAAGGTGTGAAATTTGATCTCATTAAAGTCGAGTTTGACAATAATGAGGTCAAATTCCTCCTCAGTGATGTGAAATTCAACTTTAATAAGATAGAAGACCGAATTCAACTTTAAAATGACTAATTTAACTTTAATAAGGTTGAATTTCACCTTTTTTTAAGTTGAATTCCAACTTATTGAAGTCGAATTCCACCTTTTTAAAGTTGAATACCACCTTATTTCAATTTTATACCTTAATAACATTGAACGCAACATTTTATCATTGATTTAAAGATTGTTAAATTAAACTAGACATTAGTAAAACTCAATTCAAATTTAAACCCTAATCTGTAAAACTAAAAATTTTTATACATTTTCTATCTATCGAAAGAAAACACAATGTAACAAAAAAATCATGCAAAAGCTTAAAGTATTAATCCATTTTTTGGTGTTTTGCACTTTTGTGACCCAGTTATTTGTGAGAGAATAATTAAAGGTAGGAACAGAAAATGGGAGAAAAATTCAAAGAAGAATGGAATAAAACCTAAAAATATTCAGAGAAGAACATAAGAAAACTCAAAACTTCATTGTATGAATTGAGGATGACAAACTGAAAATAGAATTCAAAAGGTCGAGTTCTCTAATTCAACTATATATATTATAAACTGCCATCAAACCGCCACATGGCACTTGCATATAGGTTGAAAATATAAAATGACACTATTTATTTTTAGTTTATAACATATATAACATTAATATTTATAACTGTTTGGTTTGAAAGTTTGGTTATATTGGTTCAATGCGGTTCAAATATGATTTGGATTAGTTCTTGACATTGGTATACATGAATATCTAGAATCACATGAAAATACTCACACAGGTTCAAGTCAGTTTGGGTATTTTTTGGGATTGGGGATTTACTATTTCGGGTATTTTGTCAAGTCAAGGATCAAGGTTGTTTTAGAATCCCTGCAGCCCCATGTGTAACATCCTAGAAATTAGCTTTAGTTAGATAGTGAATTTTAGAATTTTAATTCGAAGTTGATATTAAGGATTTGCATAAAATTTTTGCATAGCATTTGAATCTATGAAAAGCATAAGAAACTTAAGTAAAACCAAAGAGAAACATAAATGAAACCATAGTGAAACCATATATATACCAAATTGTAAACGTACTTAAAGTACCATATTTTTTTGAAATTCGTTTAGTAAAATTTATAATTTTTGAATAATAATCTAAAAGTGAATAAATACATTAATTAAAGCTTAATTAAGTTTAATATTAATATTTAAAAATGTATGGAGAAGGACCAAACTGTAAATTTGCAAGGACCAAATTGCATAACTTAAAAAATTAGAGGACTAAACTGTAAGTTGGCTAAAAACCTGCTCATATAACAGATTTCTCCAGAATTTTCTGTACAAAAATTAGATTTTTCTCTCCTTCCTTCTCCTCTTAGCCGAACCTCTCTAGCCCCTCTTCTCCATCTTTTTTCTTTCAATTTTTTTTAGAAAAATCATTGCAAACCTATAGCAAATAACCTCTTTTCATCATCCAAATTACTTCCCATCAAGAATTAAGCAAGAATTAAGAAATTGAAGAAGTGAAGATTGGAAGAAATTTGCCATTTTAAGAAAAGTAAGGTTAGTCCACTTTTCTTGATTTTAATCCATAGAAATAGATATTTGTGAGTGGAAAAGATGATTTAGTGTGAGAATTATATGATAGATTAGTGTATTTGGCATGGAAACTTCACAACTCTTCAAATGCACCTTAAATCAAATTGTTGCTAAAACTTTGAATTCACCTAAAAAGACTTAAGAATAGTTAAATCTGATGCTTAAGGAATGGATTCCAGCAATTGGAAGCATTGAATTTGAAGATAAATACATAGGTTGCTTAAAATCATCAATTCTGCCCATATGTTCAAAGTCCCACTTCAAGGCTGTTTTTTTCCAATTTTATTGCTTAAATGTGTTAGTTTAGTATCAAATAACATGGAAATAACCTTAGTTTGAATTATAGAAACTCCCTTGAAGAAACCATGCTTGAGCGAACCATAGGAGGCAGAATTGCCTTTGTTTATGCTTGATTTTTTTTCATGATTTTCCATGCTGAAATGAACCCTTTGCTTGGCCTTTAAATTCCAAATGAGTTGTGGAATATATTGTTGGCAATGTGAATTTATGTAGGGCAATTTGGGCTTCTTCCAATTTGCCCCAAAACTCTTCCAAAATGCAACCAAAGTCATGCCCACCAAGTGTTTCATAAAATATCCCAAAGAAAATCCATGAACAAATGCCAACCAATGCTTGCTACAAAATTGCCAAGAAAATACCTAATATGTAAATTCCATAATATATCATCCCTAAAATAATAAATAGGTCATGTATGCGTAAATTGCTAATAAACATAAATGTAGTTAAATTAAACTAAGGAATTAAAGAAAACAAATTAAATGCTCAAAACAGAAAAATAAACATAAATCATGCATTTTATGCTATTAGTTTAAGTATTCTCAATAATGTTTAGTATTAAAACAATGTATTTTGCTTCTTCAGCTTCTAAGAATCAAGAAAAGGAGGTTGAGGATTAAGGGATAAAGCTTCGGGTTCCATCTTTCATTGGTGAGTAACATATGCATATGTATATATATGTTTATACCAAAATGAACTTATACCCTTATATGATATTTGCTTGTAAAATGCTCCTTGATGATCCTTTTGAATCTAAATTGCTTCCTTTTCATTGATTCCTTCTTGCTTTGGAATACCTTATTGCTTACATTGAATTTCTAATTGTTCTTGGCAAACCTTTGAAACCTGTTTTGCTTCTTTGTAATTACATTGTTCGGCTTTGTAGCACCTTGTGATATGTTCAAATAACTTTGATTCTTTAAATGAACTTATGTTGTTTAATTCCCTTTCTTTGAATTTAATTATTGAGGAAATCCTGTGATTTGATTGAATATCAAATGACAGAGCTATTCATCTGATGGAGTAGCAAAAGAAATTTTGCATCAGACATTGTGCACAATGAATTATAAACCCAAGCTAAGGAGGGTTAAGCCCCTAGCCATATAGTCTGATCAACTATATGTGGATAAAGCATGCTACCAAGATAATAACCTCTGCTTATTATAAATGTGCAATTAAGTGAATTCTGTCATTTGAGAGCCAATATGATTGTCACCTTTACTTTCATGCCTTTATTTAAACTATTGCTTCTCTTTGCTCTTTTATCTTGTTTTTATTTTGTATATGTATGTATGCATATATTATTCACTGGGATTTTATCTCATCATTTTAGTGATTTATAAATTTTCAGGTGGTGAGTAGACCAGTGGTTCCAGCAAAGCTTCTCCCTCCTGCGTGGAACCTATCATGTAATATTCATATTTATTTTGATGGTTGTAAATATTAGAAACTCCATGGTACTTGGTGGTTTAGTATAGTTTAGACTGGGAGTTATAATAAATATTAAATGTATAAATTATATGTAAATTAAATGAATATTAATGAATATCAGAATGTTTATTATATATTTATGGATGCTAATTGTTTAATATAACAATCTGGGGTTCTACGGGTTTAGGTGGCTTTAGGTTTACCCAATCCCTAGGACCATCCATCCCTAGAGTGGGATGTGACACCATGTATAGCCCTAGTCCTTACCCTATTATTATTCCAATTTGGCTTTGGTGAACTTCCTATCTTGGCCTTCTTTTGTTGCTCTCAAGCTGCCTTCATCTCCATTTCTTTGTTCTTTATTACCCTCTCCTTGTCCACTATCTTGGAGATGGAATCAAATTCATAGGCAAATAGAGGTGCAATTAACCCTTTTCGAAATCATTGAATCTTCACTTTATTAGTTACCAAGGCTAGAGCAAGTTGGCCGAACTTGCACAATTGGCTAAACTTTTTCACATATTCAAACACAATCATATATGGAGTCTGCATTAGCCTTTTAAACTCCATTGCCCTCACCTCCTTTATAGTTTTTGGAAGAATTTCATTAACCACCAATCCTTATATTACTCCTTGGTGATTTCCTCATTGTTCTAAAGCAATCCAGATATGCTTTGCTTATACTAATATTTTGCATCACCCTTCATTAGGTGACCAACAAAGTCCACTACTCATCAATTTGAGATTCTCATAACTAGTACGTTATCTTCCACATCTTTAAGGAAATCCGTAATTTCCTCTCAACCCTTGTACTCGAGAGGCTTAAGTTTCAGAAAATTTTCAAAATAGACTTCCTTGAATTATGGCACCGTTTATGGCTAATAGGGTCCTAAAGAGGAGCAGCTAGGGCAGTAGGGGTAAGGGAATATGTTACTACCTTTGTTAGGCCACACACTCAAGTAGTATCTCATAATTTCTCTAGAGTTGCTTTAATCTCTATGCCATGGTGGCTGTGTCAACTAGGGGTGTAGATGGAGGAACACCATTCTCCCCTGTCCTTCAAATAGAATTTTGTCAGATGGAGTAACTTGTATAAGACAACCTCATCCTCGTCCACATCTATGTCGAGGAGGCATTTCATTACCGAATAAACAAAGAGAATTTAGACTTATAACAATACAATGTTTTATACCAAAGGAAAATAAAACAATGACAACAAAGGATCCTATGCTCCATAATTTTCATAGTCAAGCACCTCTTAATGTGATATTCATAAGATATCTTGTCCCTTGAATCCTATCTATTATCAAATCTAAGCTCTAATACCACTCTATCACACCCTGAACCCTATTGGTATAAAGGTCCTAAGGTATGGATAGGTTTAATTCCACCAAATGCTCGTGGAACTCGATGTCATCAATTGGAAGCTATAAAAAAACATATTAATCCATAACATCATTCAATAATTGAAAGAAAATCATATTACTCCTTTAGTTGAAAGGAAATTGTTCATGTGTCACCATTAGCGTTCTATAAAGTAACTAGATTATGTTCAAATACATAACAAAATAACAGTCTTTAAACCTATACATTTTAAACACTTCGAGGAAGAAGAATAATGAAGCTTAAATTTCTTAGTCTCAAGCCTCTTCAACTCAACCACATGAAACCATAGATGAAGAGGTGAGCCCTTAACTTAATAAATCAATAAAAACGCATGAATATTATGGGTATACACACACACACACAGGTGGAGAGAAATCTAAGTTGCTTTTTGGTTGATTGGAAATAGACTTGTTTGTGGTCCGAGCCAAGAGTTTTAATTAGTGAAGAAAATTTTAGGGCTTGCGAGCTAAGCCTTTGAAAAATTTACTAATATTTTATAAACCTAAACTCGACCCATAAATATATCTAATTGGAAACCACTACTGTTGGAATACAGTAAGAGAGAGAAATTATTGTAAGATTTAGAAATTACAATATATATATATATATATATATATATATATATATATATATATATATATATATATATATATATATATATATATATATATATATATATATATATATATATATATATATATATATATATATATATATATACACGACCCAAGATTATGTCTAATTGGAAAACAACTACTGTTGGAATACTATAAGAGAAAGAAATTATTCTATGATATATATATATATATATATATATATATATATATATAGTATTTACATTTACATAACCTAAAGAAATATAGTCTATATGTTTTTTTTTTAAATGAAAATAAATATGTATCTATCTATATTAATCAATTTTTTATTGATGTATTTACCCTTAGTTAAATTAATGTCATCATATGAATTTTGTAAAAGTGTCACTACAACTTAATTAGTTAAAAAGTTTTAAATTAATGCCATGTAATCAAGTTACATATAAGTTACTCTTTTAAAACAAACTTTAATAAGATTGAGATTTTTCAAACTAATAAATGATAGTAATAAATATTACTGACAAACTCAAATTGCATTAAAACCGTTAGATTCTAATCCAATGGTTAAAAGAATAATAACCATTCATAGGTAAATATTGTAGTGACCATTAAAATCACACCCATATATATATATATATATATATAGAGAGAGAGAGAGAGAGAGAGAGAGAGAGAGACACACACACACACATGCACATATGTTTATATTCTGTACAAACTACAACTTGGCAATCCATTAATAAAGTTTATATTCTTATGACTAATCTTTGCTCCCCTGCTCTCTTAAATTATCTTTTAACATTTTCAATCAAGCGCTCTTACTGTAAGTTTTATTTTAATCATTTTAAAGTTCACTATCTTTATAGATTTCAATTGCCTTAATCATTCATTTTCATTAAAGTTACAAGACGAGAGAGACAGAGAGTGAGTAGGGTTGGTTGGAGCTTTCTCTATACATTTGTACATACATACTCGACTGGACAACTGTCTTAAAATAATTCTTCTTGATTAAATATGTTGGAGTACACACACACACACACACACACACACACACACATATATGCATGTATACATATATCAATATATACTTATATATGTATATATGTGTGTGTGTGTGTGTGTGTGTGTGTGTGTGTGTGTGTGTGTGTATGTAAAACCAACTCAATAGGGTACAAGAATAATCATTTTATGTTCAGGACAAATATACACCACATAACATAATGATACAAAAACCATTAGAAAAATATGGGTAGGACTGTACCACTGACCCCATAAGCCTTAATAACTATCAGGGTAATAACTTCTCCCTGCATATATGCTTGGCTAAGCATATATATGCATATGGTATGAAGTCCTTCCTAAGTAGGACATTGGTTCTAATTAGACTTTATCAGTCAAATCATCCATGCACAAAGTCCAATAGATTCT
Source organism: Reutealis trisperma (assembly GCA_947687605.1). NCBI lineage: Eukaryota > Viridiplantae > Streptophyta > Magnoliopsida > Malpighiales > Euphorbiaceae > Reutealis > Reutealis trisperma. The sequence continues at coordinate 342,316 of CANTUT010000104.1, read as the reverse complement.
TTTCTATTAGCAAGGTGTTCTATCATACGTGGTTTAGGCTTGGTAATGGTTCAATCATAAATACATCAATAAATAATAGGTTTGATCAATGCCTTTGTTAATAATAATTAAATCAATCATCAGCTAAACATTATCGAAGTGGTCTTTCAATATTAAGCAATGAATAATAGTTATAATATATAGATGATAAGTGATAATATTAATAATAGTTATAAAATAGTTTAAACTTATAGAATAGTTAATCTAGATGAAAGGGTATGTAATGGAACCATTTCAAGGTGGTTTTACTATGCATGCATACATTTCATAACTTACCTCAAGCTAAACATTCACTTATACTTAGACCCATCTACGAACATGATACTGGCAATACCTAACTCTGTGGGTTTATAGATCAACTATTGATCTAACTAACTCTTTTTATGAAAGGTAGGAAAAGGAGAGACTACCTAGATATAAGATTTCTCTGGAGGAGATAAAAGAAGAAGAAGAAGATGAGTTGCATGTCTAGTACCTTGCGTGCCTTATAAAAAAAGATAGAATAAAATATTAACAAAATTACTTAGTGGCCAACATTCTATACATTGTCAATCATTAACTTTCGCCACGTGCAAGACATACATTCAAAAGTAACACAAAGTCAAAAACTTAAATTTCTATTTACCATACAGCATTACACATCCTCAAATCATTCAATTCACTTCATAATTTTATATAGGTATTCATTTGTTTCAATACCGAGCCTCTCAACTCATCTCTCTTGTACTGAGCTCCTCACTAGTCTCTTCTAACATTGAGCTCATCTTTGTCCTTGACAACTCACTAACTTGTATATTTGTACATCGAGATTTCATCCTCCCTAGGGAAGCTAGTCCTTACTATTGAACTTCATCCTTGTCATCAAAGTTCAAATTTACCAAGCTTCATCTTGTCAAATAAATCTTTAAGTAAAATCTTTTTATTTAACACATCTCAATAGATACTTGGAATACCAATATGGAACTCTTCTATTTCTTCATCTTCAAGGCACTTTCTTCTCCCCAAATTTCTTCTTAACAATTAATTATATATACAATGACTAAAAAAGGGACTCTTTATTAATTTTTAACAAAAAAAGGTAATTATTATTATTTTTGCGACAAATTAACCTCTAACTAGACATTTATTGAAATTTATACATCAAGTCCTTTTGAAAAATAAATTAAATGGGATTTTTAAATGAAATGAATTTCCTTAAAAAAAATGAGAAATTTTATTGTGTAAAATAAATTCATAAAATACCATGAAAATTGAAATTTAATATATTGTAGATAATGTCATTTAATGAAATTCAAATGATTGAATTAATTGAAAGTTAAATTACTATACTGCTCCTTATTAAGTTTAATTAGTACATTGATTGTTGTTATTCCTTTTAATTTCTAAAATTTGTTAATAATTCACTTGTAGGTGTATTGAGTGGTTGTGTATCTTTTGATTAGGGATGACAACAAGTTGAGTTTTATAAAATGCAAATCTGACCCACTTTAAAAATAAAAAACCGAACCCAACTTGACACAAAGACAGTGAATTGTGGTTGGTTAGGTTGGATATACTCATTTTATATTTTTTTTATTTTTATTTTTCTATTAATTAAAAAAATTTTATTGTTAAATTTTTCATATATATATATATATATATATATATATATATATATATATATATATATATATATATATATATATATCTCAGAATATTACAAGTATCAAATTCGGAATATTACAAGAAGTATAAGTGAGGTTATCTTTGTAATTAGCCCTAAAGTTAACTAACAAAAAAATTTTATACCCTCTATCTAAATTCTAAGGATTAACGAGTGAGTAGATTTACTTTTCATTTTATGAACATGAGTTTATTTTGAGTCAAATTACAATTAATAAATTTTTTCCTATTTGTAAATTATTTAGTCTGAATATGAATGATTCACCTTTAATCAAATTAAAAAAAAAAAAATTAGTATTATACATGAAAACCAGTCTATTTACGTTTTGGCTAGAGAGAGAGAGAGAGAGAGAGAGATTTATAGCTTTGTGCTAGAGATATTTGATTATGAGAAATTTAGAATAAGTAAATGATGAGAAGATTACGAAGCCAAACAAAGAACTTGTTAAATTAGTTTTTGAGAAAAGTTACACATAAGCAAGCTTTTCAAGAAAGTCTTACCAATAAGAAAACCCAAAAGCTATATAAATTATATATGGATGTGGATTCATTACAAGATAACTATATATTGATTGTAGAAAAATAGTTACATCATAATTATTTGTATATTGAACAGAGGAAGCCATAAGAAAAGAATTAATGGCAATGAGAAGAAGCAGTGGCGGTGTAAATGAGTTTAGCGGACGGCCGTCAATCCGGCCCAACTACGAAAATTTTCAGCCCAAATCAGAATGGAAGGACCAACATGGAGCTCTTCTTCTTCTTCTTCATCTTCCTGGTACTTTCTCCTCCCCCACATTTCTTCTTTAACAATTAGTGACCGATACAATGATTAAAAAATGGACTCTTTATTTATTTTTTAATGATAAAAAGGTAAATTATTAATTTTTTATGTTAAATTAAAATTTCCCTAGCTAGACATTTAGTGAAATTGATACATCAAATCGTTGTATTCTGAAAAATAAATTAAATGGGATTTTTAAATGAAATGAATTTCCTTAGAAAATGAGAAATTTTATTGTGTAAAATAAATTCATAAAATACCATGAAAATTGAAAATTAATATAATGTAGATAATATCATTTAATGAAATTCAAATGATTGAATTAATTGAAAGTTAAATTACTATACTGCTCCTAATTAAGTTAACCCTAATTAGTACATTGATTGTTGTTATTCTTTTAAATTTTAAAATTTGTTAATAATTCACTTATGGGTGTAATTAGTGGTTGAGCATCTTTTAATTAGAAATGACAACAAGTTGAGTTCTGTAAAATTCAGATTTGACCCGATTTGATATGAAGACAGTGAATTGAGAGTTGGTTGGGTCGGACATGCCCATTTTATTTTTTATTTTAATTTTTCTATTAAAAAGTTTTATTATTATTTTCTCATATATATATATATATATATATATATATATATATATATATATATATATATATATATATATATATATATATATATATATATATATATATATATATATATATATATATATATATATATTTCACATAAAAAATAAGTTATAAATTAAAAAATATATATTAAATACATATAATATTAAAAATAATAAATATATATAACATATAATTGGATCAGGATATATTGTTACTAAAACTCTACCTGAACTTGATTCATATATAAATTAAAATATCTGCTCCCTCTATTTAATAAACAAGGCAGGTAATAGGATCAAGTCTTATATTTGTCTAGCCAGATAAAATTGTCATATCTACTTTCGATTAAGTAATAGATCCAATTTTAATCTTTCTAAATTTTATATTTAATTTTTAAAAATCTTATTTTTTTCAATAAAAATATTAGTTAATTTTGAAATTAAGTGTTAATTATGATAAAATATAAAGGTATTATAATAATATATCTCAATTTGAATAAATATTACTTTTAGCCAAAATAGAGTGAAATAAAAAAAAATCATACACATGCCACGTGTAGAAGCTAAGCTAATTGAATTGAATTGTATGGAGAACCAAATTAAATTAACTAATATTTTTTTTACCCTTTTTCAATTTAGAGATTTAACATTTATCTCCCTTCATCTTTTTTATTATTATTTTAAGATTCCTAAAATTTAGCACCTAAATGAAATGACTAATTAAAATTTTTCTCCATTTCCTATTTATTTTCCTCGCTTATTTAAAATTATAGTCTAAATAAAATAGATGGTTAAATGAAAAAAGATAATTATTAAGAGCATTGATTTTCCACAGGCCCAAAGAGAAAATTACTTGGATTATGCATATTTTTGTAATGGTATCTCTTTTTTTCTTTTTTTGCAATTCAATCCTAATTAAAAATTTTATTGTCATTGAATCTTATTGATCAAAATTAAAAAATTAATATTTAATTCTTAATGCGAATATAAAATAATTTTTTAAAATATTTTTCTCTTTCTCCCCTCCTATTCATAACCTCATACTCTCTCTTTCTTTTTCACCTTTTTTTTTTTTTTTAACCATTCTTTGTCGCCCTTTCTAATTATAACCAAATACCAAAATAAAAGAGAGCCAGCCTGACGGAAAAGAGAAATAGAAATGGAGGGCAGAAAAAGAAAAAGGATTTGAAAAATCTTTTTTTTTTTTTATTTATAGATTATGACAAAGTGTTAATTATTATTTTTTCAAGTAGGATATAATGGCAATAATTTTTTTTTAAATTACGTTTGAATTCTAAAAGAAAAATAGAATTGTGAAAACGCATATAATTTGAGGTAAATCATCCATTAGGACTTTTAAATATTGTTTAAACATCTTATAATTTTATAATTGTATGTTAATTGTGATAGGTTTCATACGGGAACAAATAAAATTTACAAAAGAGGAACTCACAAGTTCTATTAGAGTTTCTGGAGAGCGTTGGGTACTCCCAAATAGGAGACGCATTCGCTTCAATAAAAGTTTTACAATTCCAAAAGATTGCAACTTGAACCAAGTAAACACCATGTTTGAAAATGGAATTTTAACAATCACCATTCCAAAAATCATTACCACTTCGGAAGAAACCCATAAACAAGGACAAGACAACAAAGATATTGAAACTTTAAACCTTCAAGAAGCTACACCACAAAAGGTTCAAGATGAAATAGATGAGAGAAATGATAAAAGTGTTGGAGATGAGAAAAGTGTCATTGATAACAAAGAGAAGATGTTTGAAGCAAATGGTAGCCCTATTCAAGAAGTTGCAAAGCCTTTGGCTAAGTTAGGTGATGGTGATAAAGGGAAGGCTAAAGAGGAAGTTTCAAAAGGATCCATTCCAGAAAAAGGTCAAAATGACGAGGGCGTTAGAGATCAAAATATCATTGATCATAACAAAGAAAAGATGTTTGAAATAAATGGTAGCCCTATTCAAGTTGAAAAGCTTTTAGCGAAGCAAATGGTTAAATTAGGTGGTGATGGTGATAAAGAGAAGGCTAAAGAGGATGTTTCAAAAGGCTGTATATCAGAAAAACGTCAAAATGATGAGAAAGTTGTTGGAGATCAAAAAGTCATTGATCATAACAAAGAAAAGATGTTTAGAACAAATAGGAACCCTATTGAAGTTGAAAAGTCTTTGATGAAGGAAGAGGTAATTAGTACCCAAAAATCTATGCCTAAAGAGGGAGCTTCTAAGAATGCAATGGATGTGGAAGAAGAAAAAGCAAGTGCTTTGGGTGACAAACTTGTGAAGGAAATTGATGAAGAGAGGCAATTGTTGGTAAATACTTTCATAGCAATTTTAGTCATTGTAACACTTGGTGTTTATATGTTCTACCCCACTTTCAACTCATCTGGAAAAGCGTAGAAATTAATTTGTTTTCAAAACGTAGAGAAACTTATGTCTCATTGATTGTGTTATATAATAATATCATGTTCTTGGTCGTTGTCATATATGTATTATATTATTGTAAAAGAAAAAGATTTGTAGCTCAATTAAGCCAAGATTTAAATGGCTCAATTAGAGAAATAATTAAAAAAAATGTATCTTTTAATATGCTAATTAATATTTTATTTGTATGTTGCACATTTGGCAAATTTACAATTTATAGAAATAATTGTTATAGCATTTTAATAATTTAAAATCTTAAGATATATTGCAGTTGTGGAAAATAGAACCTACAACCTACTAATAAACTACATTCCATCAAGCTGAATACATTATTTTATATATCATACCTCATCAAATTAAATACATTTAAATAGTTCTAGTTAAATTTATACTAAATTCAACTTATATATGATTAAATTTCAATAAAAAGATTTATTTATAAATTAATTTTCATATTTAAATTAAATACAATAAAATTTATTCCAAATAGCTAGTTCTACTGACATATACTTAAATTCATTAGCTTTAATAATTTGCACTCTTATTAAATTTAGAAAAAATTAGAACTCATTTATAAATCTATAAATTTTTATGAGATTTGATATAAGCATAATTAATTATATAGAATTAAAACATAAATAAATTTTTATTTATACCAAATGTATGAATTTATAATTGAATTCCAAAAATTTTATAAAATTTATTTACATCAAACAAGCCCTTAATCATAATTTAAAATAATTTATTTTTTCTTACTTTTTAAGCTTACATTCATTCAATTTAATATACCTAATATATATTGAAACTATTATTAATAACATCTTGAAAAAGTTGAGTAAATTTTATTATATTGAAATTTATTTTAATTTAATTATGATCATAATTTCTATTTGACCTAATATTTGTAAAACTCTATCTTTGTTAGTTCAAAAAGCAAATTAGGTTTGAAAATATTAAATATGCGAGGTTCATAGAATAATTTTGATTTGAGTAAGTAGTTCCTTGGGAGCTAGATAAAAGGAGATAGAGAGGTGAAAGGTAAGAGTGTGAGCTCATTTATAGAAAAGCCATAAATTTTTAAACACAAGTGCCTGAGTGTTATTATCTTTTGAGTGGAACATATGAGAGAGTGTGGTGAGGTTATTACATTACTATCATTTTTTTCCAGTTTTCACCATGAGCAAAAATAAGGAACCAAAAAGATGAATAGGCCTAAGGTCGGAAGTTACTAAGAGGCACTTCTTATGCATTGATATGGGATTAGGGGAGGTGATAGACAGAATAGAGAGAACATAAGCTTCCATGGCTACCTTACAAAAGGGGCAGACTCTAAATGCTCTGAATACATCAATATGAGCCAAGAGGCTACCTATGAGGCAAGAAGAGGAAGAAGAGTATGAGCTCATCTATAGAAAAGCCATAAATTTTTAAACACAAGTGCTTGAGTGTTATTATCTCAAGTGAAACACGTGAGGGAGTGTGGTGAGGTTATTACATTACTATCATTTCTTTTCCTATTTTCACCATGAGCAAAGATAAAGAACCTAAGAGATGGATAGGCCTAAGGTCGGAAGTTACTAAGAGGCACTTCTTATGAATTGATATGGGATTGGGCGAGGTGATAGCCAAAATAGAGAGAACGTAGGCTTCTATGGCTGCCTTACGAAGGGAGCAAACTCCAAATGCTCCGAATACATCAATAGAGGAAAATGAATCCCATATCGAATAATAACAAAATATAAAAAGGATTTACAAGTGAGTGGGTGTTGGACCTAGTACGAGCTAATTGGTTTTATACAAGTGGGTTCCAACACTTACCAGCCCATATATGTATGAGCCCATGTACTTTAATATGGTATTAGAGTTTCATGCCCAGACGGGTTAGATCCTAAGACCCATGTTCAAGCCCCCCGTTGTTGGACTGATGATAATGCCAGTTTAGACTAAAACTGAAGAAGAGATGCCAGCCAGTTCATTTGAGAGTAAGTGTCAACCGGCTTATTGATATTGGCTATGGGCTAAGCCTGGTTGCACTTGAGGGGGTGTGTTGAAAAATGAATCCCATATTGAATAATTATAAAATATAAAAAGGATTTATAAGTGAGTGGGTGTTTGACCTAGTACAAGCCAATTGGTTTTATACAAGTGGATTTCAACACTTATCCACTTATAAGCCCACATATGTATGAACCCATGGACTTTAGTACCTATGAGGTAGGAAGAGGAAGACTTGGGGGAAGGGCATGGTGATAATAATGATGAGGATTCATAAGTGAAATGGAATCGATTTGAAAGATGGTAATGGAGGCATTGAAATGAAAATTTTCCTTTTCAAGGAAGACTTGTTCCACAAAATGATGCTACAAAGAAAAAAAATTAAATTCCTCATATTCTTTAGTTAAATCCAATTTCTCTAATTTGTATTTTTTTTCAATAACTTGGCTTAAGTTTTTTGGGTTTTATGTTTATGCTCTTTTTATGGAAGTTTCTCCAATTATAAGCATTTTTTGCTTTTTATTAATTTCATCAAGTAATTTATGATAGATATATTTTTATATTTTTCACATCAAACTTTCTAAATTTAATAAGAGTTCTTCAATCTAAAAAAGTAGTTAATTTTTTACTTGAGTTCATTTTTAAAATTAATTACTTTAGTCAAGGGTTTTATTTCTTAGGTATATTTTTTTTTTGCTAAAATAAATAATCTTTTAAAAAAATAATTCTTAGGACATGTTTAGATATTCAACTGTTGATTGCTAACTTTCAAAAGTCAAACTAATACAAAGCTTGTGGTCAAATTGACAATTAAAAATAAAAATATTAGAGTTTTAATTTTGTTAATAAAATTACTATAAAAAATAATGAATGAATGTTATTAACACATCAATTCTTATATCAATAGAGACTAATAAATATCAATCATCCTTAATTTGGTTGATTTTCTCTTTTTCTCTAAGAACTTGAAGTAAGAAGACTCGAGTTGGAATCTTTCAACAAAGTTAATTTATTTAAAAAAAAAAAAAAGTTTAAGGACTCTTCTTGAAATAGATGATTGATAGTTAGGCCTATTTTAGCACGGATAATTAATTTTGATGCTAAAATATTGAACTAATGTAAGAGTAAAATATTATAATAGTAGTTAACAAAAAAAATGAATCAAATATATAATTTGAAATATTATATAAAAGTTTTGATATGTTGATGGTAGATGTTAAAAAATAAATAAATAGAGAATCGTTGATAGTATGATAGTTTGAAATGTGAATCTATTCAAATCTTAAAAGAAAAAATAATTGAGAATTTTTGCTAGATTGGCTATTACAATTCACTAATAGCTTAAGTGGTCAACTTGATTTCTAACCACTATAGCTCACACCAAACAAAATCTGAATTACCGTCATGGTCTAATGTATAATGCTTAATCCCATAATATTTAGAAAAGATATTATTTTCAAGCAGGTCGAGTTAGATTAAGTTCGGCCCAAACATAAATTGATTAATAACGAAGCATGAGTTTGATCAAATCTAGCTCAATCCGTCTATTCGGATATGGTCATATGACAAGCACTATATATATATATATATATATATATATATATATATATATATATATCAAATCTAAGATATTTGACAGTTATTTAGTAACGATTTAATAATTTCTTGATTAATTGTAAATGAATGAGTAATTTAAAATTTTAAAAAGTAAAACATTGAGTGAAATAAATTATTATTTTAAAAAAATTAATAATGAAATCATAATGTAATTATTTTATAATTATAGCTAACACAAAATATGAAAAATGAAATAATTTATGAAATAAATTTACAAAGCATTTATTTGTATAACACAACAATTAATAAAAATACAAAATAAATTCCAGTTTAAATTAAATACGTATAAGCTTTAGCAAGTTAATTTTACTTGTGGTTCTCTAGAAATTCACTAATGAACTTGTTGGTCCTCCAATTAAAAAATGCTACACAAAAATGCTCAAACTGCACTTAACAGTTTCTTCATAATACTTTTAACAAATTCAAACCAATTTGCCATTAAATATGTACATGTAGCAACATACCTCCCTTTTCCCAAATTTTTAATTGACGCATTATCTGGAAGTCGTCACGTCAGCTTTCATTCTCCCCTCCATGTGTGTGAGCTGAGAGAAGCAACTTTCTCTTTTCATGTCAGTTGCTAACCTAATTTTTTTTTTATATCTACAAAGATTTAGGAAAGAAGGAAAATTCCTTACCTTGCTCGAAGATCTATAGCCTTGATCGATTCCTGAATGTCATACCCCAGCCTAAAAGGATGCAACAGTCCTAGGATTTAGAAATCACATAAGGCTATCTAAGCCTATAGAACCCCCTAAATTAACCAATTATAAGGTTTTTAATATGGATAAAGGGTACCCAAGTTCCATTTATAACTCTGAATTTAATGTTCCCAAATTCAAACAATACCCATAAGTCATTAGTTGTTCACATAATGAAATAAATAAACTGTCAACAGTTCAAAATAAATTTAAAAGTTCCAATAACCCATGATGCATAATGAGACATTTAAGTATATGGAAGACTTGACGATGATCCATAGAGCTCTAATGTAGATAACGACACAATTCCTCAAAAGGAGACATGGTTCTTAAGGTTAACTTAGATAGCTCAAATTCATAGGAAAAAAAAAAGGAAAAAGAAAAAGGGTGAGAATAAGTCTTCGTGAGTCAGTAATAGCAACAAATATAAAGTCAAGTAATGGGTTCGGCAAGGGCTTATGATTCCTAGTCAAAAGAATTTACAAAATAGGTATAAATCTAAGTATTCAACATATGTTTCAATTTCATTGATAAATAGATCTTCTTATATGCAATAGTCAATTCAATTTATTTTTAGTAGCAGTCAAATTAAGAGGAGATAGTATGTCTTATATTGATCTAGGTGACAGCCTAAGCCTCGCTCACTTCACATACGTAATAATGCACAAAGTTGATCAGACCCTATGACTAGGACCAATATTCCTAGTTAGGGCTGGGTACGCTCACTCTACCCACGGGCTTACATATGCACATGAATAATGTGACCCCCACATTGGAAAGGGACTTCTACTTTTGCAAAATCATAGGTTCAAATGTTCTCAATGCATTATTATTATTGTGATAAAGCTATCAATAAACATGAACAAAGAAAATCAGGTGTAAATGGAAATTCATATTAATTCAAGATGTTTTGGTCAATTGGGTATTAGTGAATATTTGGGTATAATGAAAGGATAATATGATAAGAACTTAAGTAACAAATACTATTATCTCACATCAAATATCTATAGCTCCTAATAGTGATGACACTAGTGCTCTCAAGCTTATACCTCTTCTAACTTGATATTGCCTAGCACCATACCATAGCCATTAAGAACCCTATTTAGTTATGACTCTCACACCACAAAAAATCATACATGTATAGCTCAAATGGACTCTCCAATTAATATGCATGACAACCACAACATCAGTTGAATCATCTATGCTATGGGGTGACACCCACCAAAGTCCCCCACAAAGCAATATAATGAAAACTTCAAATTATTTTAAGAGATTGAATATCATCAAAATGCAATCTTATAATAGATTTTATTCATGATAGAAAAATATAACAAATAATAGCATAATCACATATAATCCTTATCTTTTTGGAGGAATTAAAAAGAAACTTAAAATCTAACATCATCAATTGTTCATGCCAATCACACAATCAGTCAATTCCTAAACCAATATTAAATCAAAAGGAATAATCAAAGTATTTGCAAAGTAAGGTTTTAGAGTTTTACCTTAGGGATAGATTCAAAAGAGGTATTGGAACCTATTAAATCAACAAAATAATGAATAAAAGATGATTTTAATTTAGTTGTTATTAATAGAAAGTATGGATTAATCAAAGGAGGGGTGTTTAGGGTTAGTTTTTACCTTAAAAAACTGAGTTAAAATAGAGGGATATGTCTACTACAAGTGGGTGGCTAAATAGAATTAAGTTAGGTATTTATAAGTAGGGTCTTTAGGGTTAAAAGCTGTTAATTTTTGAATTTAAAATTTTCTACAGCAGTAAAGACACAGGTGTGTCTAATAGGACAAGAGCATGACTTGCATTTAGAAGGAAAGACTAGGGCATCCAAGTTTTTGCTGCAAGGGCATGCAAGCTTAGGTAGACATGGTTGTGTGTCAATTGACATGGGTGTGACACCACCATATCTAACTTTTGGCTTAAATAAACTCAAACTCAAACTAGTGACTCAATCATCAAACATAGAGATATACTAATCAATAAGCACACAACTAGGGTTTAGGAACCTAGGGTGTTGCACTGAAGAAATTTGATTCATTGCTCGAAGATGGATTCAATAGATAGTCAATTGGTAGTAGAGTTCACAAGTTCTATGGGTGCGCCATTGTGTGATGTGGAGAAGAAGCTCCCTTAAAAACATCATGGACAGAGAAGAACCCAGGAAGGAGTTTCTATTGCTGTCCTAACTATAGGGTTAGTGTCTCTTTTTTGAAATTTTTTTTATTCATGGGTTTGGTTTTACAATTACTATTATGGATGTGTTTACTGATGAGAGAAGGTTATCAATGGTTATATTTGGCTATTGTTTTCCAGATAGGCAAAGGTAAGTGTAAGTTCTTTGTTTGGGTAGACCCTATGTGCATGCAGTGTTCAAGGAATGTAATAAATTATATGTTGAGCAAAACTGATAGGCTTGAGAAGGAAAATAGGGAAATGAAGAGGAGGGAGAGGAATGTGAAGTTTGGAAAGGTCTTTGCAATTGATGTATCTGTACTCTCTATTAGTATACTAGTGATCTCTGCATTCTTGGCTAAGAGTAAGAATTGAGTGAGTAGCCTTAGTTTACTAAATGACACATAATGTAGTCAGTGTTTATATATGTGTTAGGGTAATGTAGTGTGGTGGTCAATTATTAATGGCTATGATAATGGCATTAACTGTTTGTAATGGCTTTTTTAAGAACTTTGGTTAATTACTTGTAAGTGCAGGCAAGCATCTTTTTTTGTAAGTTCTATTATGATAGTTCAATGAAAATCACTGAAAACCCCTTGTTGGGTATGCAATTATGTTAAACTTATCACTTGAATGTTATGCAATGAATATGAATGCATCAAAATGTAAATAAATCAAACTCAATAGATAAAATAGTTGACATAATAATTCCAGCTTGTTTGTTGCAAATTTACAAAATATTGTGTTTGTGCATTACAAAATGTAATTGATTCTATGGGAAACTAGATAGTATTCAGTTTTACTATTTTCAAATAGAATCATAAAAAAAGTTTCATCATCTTTGTTACCTATATAACATTTGCACACTTAATTATAATACTAAAAATTCTAATAAAACTTCCAAATTGAAGCAATCAGTGTTTGTACTTGGTGTTGCAGAATTAACCAATCACTATAACCCAATGCTTCATATGGACTACAAAAATTGAGCCATTATATTCAATCTCTAGCATAATCCTCCCTTTCTTGACTCTGTTGAGTCAAAATACTCTGCTGACTTGAGAGGTCGACTTCATTGTTGACATTAATATGGGGCTTAGCATTGATATTCAAATGTGGCTCAGTATTGTCTTAGAGTTGTGATTGAGCTGATATGCTAATAGACTTCCTTTTTGGCTTCAACTTAGCACCAAGTACCTGGATAGCATCTAATTGCAATGCATATTAATAAGCATTTACCCCTTTGTTTCAACACCTTACCACTAGTGAGTTAATTAGTAGGGTACAAAACACATACAATACTAAAAACAGTGAAAATATAATTTAATGATATTATACCCTTTTTCTAGAAGAATTTGCTATTTTTTGTGGTATGATACCATGCACTAGATGAGGTTCAGCTTTAACCATTTGCAACTAGTAAAAATATTCAAGTGGTATAACATTATATATAGATTTGCAAATATAAAGTAAACATAATAAGTTATAAACATATACCTATGGTGGGGTTGGTATGGATGTATCTACACTAGACAATGCATTAGAAAGTGGTCCAAATTCCTGCAAATGAATAACACAATATGAAATAAAATATAAAAGTGGTCCTACAATAGCCTGTACATTATATATAATATATAATTGCTTAGAATAAGATGCATAAGTGAATTAAAAATTTGACAATAAAAATGCACTCACATATGAAGTGGAGCGAATTTGTCTTTGACAGGACCTTTTATTGTGTCCCTTTTTTTTTTTTTTTTTTTTTTTTGCAACACCTTAACCTCAGTAACCCATTTCTAGGCAATCAAATGGTGGTTCCTTCCTCATTATATTTTCTTGTTCATTCACTCTTGCTGCCTTTTTCTTATTTGCTGCATTTTCAAGCTCCTCAGATTCCTTCTTTCTCTTTGTGGGTTTTCTTGCCTCTCTTCTTTAGTACAACTAGTGGGGAGTGATGATAGACCTCCCACCACTTTTAGGCCACATACTTGGACCATTCAGAGGTTCTATAATGTGGCTATATACTTTTAAGGCATTGGATATATGATACAACTCACTTACATATTCTTTAGGTATATGATTTTGGCCAAATATACTGTGAGGCTTCGCCCGAGCACTGGTCCAATCTGCTAAGTGGGATTGAAATGCTCATTTGGGTTTGAACTCACGATGGAACCCTTAGGGTTCAGATTGGTTGATTTTGAAAAGATTTGTCATCTTAATTTTATTTTATTTGGGAAAAGGATTAAGGGAAAAACCCAAATTGACTCTAATTAATATCTCAAAAGAAAAGATCACTAACCTTGAAATCAAAGAGGATTCAGGGTCTAGGTTTTCAGTTTATTTTCATAAAATTAGTTTGGCAAATTTAATATAAAATAACTTCAAATAAATTTCATGAATAGTTTACATAATGCATGGACAATTATATAATGCATGAATAAATAAATAGATAAAACATTCATTCAAAACGAAAAGGTAAATGAATTAAAATTACAATTCAAAACCAAAATGGGGGATACTTCCTTTAGCCCTTATTGGTTCTACGGAAGTCACACATTTCTCAAAATAATTCCGAAGCAATAAATAAAGAAAAAGAGAAACAAAACCAACACCATAACAAAGAAAACAAACTAAAAACAAATATCACAAAAAAAAAAAGAACTAATTCATAAAAGAATATAAAAGAGAATGATTATTGTTTATTTAAATTGGATTTGATGCTTTAAACAAGCAAGCCTATATATCCCTTTGAATGGGAATCAAAATCTTCGTAATTCACCCTTCTTGCGAAGGGGTTAGTTTAGCTTAACCATTTTATCATGTTTCATTTCATTAATTGAAAGGTGGGTTGATTGATTACCAAGTTGTTAATTAGGTTAGGTTTTAATTAACAAGTGGATGCATCAATTCAAATCGTTTACCAAATTAATTAAATCATATTCTTATCAACATGCCTCAAAATAATAAAAGAAAATGATAAAACATGCAAAGCAAAGAAAAAACAAATGAAAAGAACAATCTAAGCAATCCTAAGGAAAAATAACAAAATAAACAAACAAAACAATATAAAGCAAAAGAAAAATTAAAACAAAACAAAATAAGAAAATAATAAAAAATGAAATAAATACCTTATGAGGACAAGGCTTAGGGACATAGGGTGGATGAAGAGGACCACTGGATAGCAATTGCACCTTCTTAGCTTGGCAAAATGATAACCTTCGAACGGCAACTCGAATGGCGTTATTGGGCCTTCCTTGGACTGATTTGCAGAGAGCTACCTCGAAACGACCACACAAATAAAATAAAATTTGAAACTAAAAAGTTCATTTCATTCGGTCCAAACTTTAAAAATATTGATTGCTTTGAAATCAGTTAATTTGATTAAGCAATTTTGAGTGTGGAAATGAAGTAGGGGGGTGTTGATTTTATGAGGAAAGAGCTGGGAGCAAAAATAGTGAACTTTCAATGTGGGATTCGCTTCCCAAGGCACGAAACTGCACAAGACGCTTCAAGAATTGCGAACGGCGACTTCTAGACCACATGGAATGTACCAGGGCAAAATGTTACCGCACAAGCCTTGTGCAGTCATACATCGCCCTATGTGGTCCCTATGGGTCTGTATGCCATTTTTAGTCCCTTCTTACCCGTTTTAAATCCGATTTACTCTCGGTTTGATTCCACAAGTTCATAATTGAATGCTGATTGTTTGAAGGTGCAAATTTGAGGGTTCCTAGCCCTTCATCAGAATTGGCTTTGAACAAAAGGTGATTTTGATGATGGTGAACGTTGAGAAGAGGTGCCATATCAGATTCTGGGCTTATGTATTCGTGTCAAATCCTTTAGGAGGAGGACCCCTAGGATAAATGAGGTTTTGTCAATGGCTATAGATTCGGCCTTAACATTAGATGCAAGAATGGTTTTAGTAAATTTCAATTAAAGCTATCAGTCCGGCACTAATATTGAAGGTAGAGTTGGTTTGGGTAACTCTCAATCAAGGCTATCTATTTGGCCTTAATGTTGTAGATAAAAATGATCTGGGGAAATCTCAATCAAGGCTATTTATCCGACCTTAATGTTAGAAGATTTAAATCAATGCTATATGTCCGGCCTTAATGTTAGAGGTAAAAATGATATGGGGAAATCTCAATCAAGGCTATCTATTTGGCCTTAATGTTAAAAGATTTAAATCAAGGCTATACATCTGGCCTTCATGTTGGAGGATAAAGAAGATTTGGTGAAATCTAGTAGAAGTAATATTTTCGGTCTGTTTTGGAAGGTTCCAGTTCGATGCTCGATCAGTTTTGAGACATTTTTGGTTTGATTTAGATGATTTTCTATTTTTTAGGAAATTTTGTATTTTCTGCTATTTCAGTCATAATGGAAGCATCCCAAGTTTGATATCGGTGAATAGAGTCTTTGAAGAAAGAGAACAATATTGTGAGCGCACTCGAACTGATGACACTGAATTCTAACTTGAAATGGGTTTGAAATCGTATCCTGAGTTATCTAGCAATGGTGGTTCACTATACAAGTGGACCCCCTATATAAAGGGGTAACTACCTCTCACTTTTTCACTTTTCTCGTTTTTTTTTTACATTTTCACTCTTAACTTTCTTTTCTCTTAATTCTTTCTAACTTCTCTCTGACATTATTTTTCTCTCTTTTTTTCTTTTCTCTCTCTTTTTTTTTCATGGCTTCCTCATCTAGTAGCTGCCACACCCGGAGCTACCAGGCCTTATGAGAGAACACCCAGCCTGACGATCTGCTATAAGAGCCGAAGCATCATGTGTCTTGGAATTGCGCCATGGAGTCCTTTTTTTTTTTTTTTTTTTTGCAAAGGATGTGAGCTTTAGGTCTCGGTTGTGGCTACCTTCCTAGAGACATGCCCCCAGGTTAGGGATCTGATTGAGCCATCGAGGCTGCTCGGCTTCTTTTCATTGGATTACTCTCATGAGGGTAATCTACCATTCCTGAGAGCTCTAGCAAAGAGGTGGTGGGATACCATTGATACCTTCCATTTTCCTTGTGGGGAGATGACTATGACTCCCCTTGACTTGACGATGCTGACGGGGCTGCACTTTCACGACGGTCTTTAAAGTCTTACACTGAGCGGCATAGGCTACCTGAGGGGAGGTTGGAAGCATTGCTAGGTGTGGCTCCATTATGAGGCCTCATCCATCTTTCTTGGCTTTGGCTTTGGGACCATATTGACTCCATCATTTTCGTCGAAGTCTAAACCACTAATGAGCAGGCTGTTTGCCTCATTATATTGATGATTCTTAGCTGCTCATTTGTTCATATAAGGAGGGATACTATGGACCTAAATATCCTTCCAATGTTAGAGGATCTGACTATCATTGGTGAGTACAACTGGGGAGGATCAGTGCTTTGTGCTATGTACAACGAGATGTCTAATCTCTCCCAAGGGATCTTCGCTGATCTAGGCAGAAGTTCCATTATTTAGGAGGTATGCTTTGATATCTTTATTCTATCATACATTTGCCCCCTGTTTAATTGTTTGATTGATTGTTGTCTGATTTGTAGTATTGGGCTTACAAGTACTTCCCTTCCTTATCTTCCCCTCTGAGAGATGCTACTGTAGGCCATATCCCATATGGTCATATCTAGAGATCAGAGAACAAAGGTAGATACGAGTGACTGAGCTTTCAAAGGATCAGAGCTTACTTCTCTCAGCTTAATGTATCACAGATATAGACCATTTTGCACCTATTATATCCTTTCCATGATTCACTACTTTCCATGATTCACCTCTTATATCCTTGCAGGTCTGATAAAGGACTTTTATGTCAAGGATGGTTCTCTTGCCAAAGAGGATGGAGTCGAGCTTAAATTTATCTTCTATTCATCTTCTATTACTTTTTCAATCTGAGCGGATGTTCTATCAAGGAGAGAGGGTTCGTGCCTAAATTACTGGAGAGGATGTTAGAGGGTCTGACTATCATTGGTGAGTACAAATGGGGAGGATCAGTGCTTTGTGCTATTTACAGTGAGATGTCTGATCTCTCCCAAGGGATCTTTGCTGGTTTGGGCAGAAGTTCCATTATTTGGGAGGTATGCTTTGATATCTCTATGCTATCATACATTTGCCCCCTATTTAACTGTCTGATTAACTGCTATCTGATTTGCAGTATTGGGTTTGCAAGTACTTCCTTTCCTTATCTTCCCCTCTGAGAGATTCTACTGCAGGCCATATCCCATATAGTCATATATAGAGATCAAAGAACAGAGGTAGATACGAGCGATTGAGCTTTCATAGGATCAGAGCTTACTTCTCTCAGCTTAATGTATCACAGGTATAGACCATTTTACACCTATTATGTCTTCACTACTTTTCATGATTCACCTCTTATATCCTTGCAGATCCGATGGAGGACTTTTGTGTCAAGGATGGTGCTCTTACCAAAGAGGATGGAGTCGAGCTTAAATTTATCTTCTATTCATCTTCTATTGCTTTTTTGAACTGACAGATGTTCTATCTAAGAGAGAGGGTTTGTGCCCAAATTACTAGAGAGAGGGTTGATCCTCCTGTAGAGATGCAATATGGACTTCGTATTCGAGATCAGGATGTACTGGCTGCAAGGATTTCGAAAGAGCCTTTGCTGGATCCAAAGGTTGACTATGATGCTTTTTGTCATAGTAGGCTGATGCCAGGGGTACCTTTTTAGGATAGACTTGCTCGACCTAGACCAGTAGCTAGTTTTTTCATGCACCACGAGAAAGAGGGGGTGCTAGTACAGGCACGGGTCTTAGTACCAGTGCAGGACCCAATAGAGCTTTTCCTCAATATCTTTGGGCCGTTGAGTATTTGGACTACTTCTCTCAAGATAGTTGGATAATCATATATGACATTCCTGATACTCTATTTTCAGGATACCCACAATTCCTTGATGACATTATTGAGGTCTATAAAATGCATCTACATGCTTGAATGGTTATATCCCTTTATTTCTGACTCTTTTTACTTTCTGTAGGTTCTGGTGGACTAGGCTTGACATAACTATGAGATGGTTAGTTGACTGAGATCAGCATTATCTGCCTTATCTCTTGGAGGATTATCTTATGGCGGTGACAAATCTCCACCACAGAGGAGGAGGCAGAGGCATGGCAGAGATTAGCCTAGTTTCTAGACTTGCTTCCTATTATGCATTTATGACTTATGTATGCATATATCATGTATGTATGCATGTATGTATTAGAACATGATATATCTTGACTTTACATGAGATGGTTATGCTATGAGATGACATGCATTCTTTAGGAATTATGTATGCTTATGGATGCAAAATGCATGATAGGGCCCCTTTTAGTCATTTTCCTCCCTTCTCTGACCCTTTTATATCATTTTTCTCTCTTTTCTAACTAAAAATTGCATGAAAAACTGCATCAGAGGATAAAAAAAAAAGGCTTAAAATTGTTGTTGGCCCACAGAATCGCACAGGCCTAAGCGATAACTGCACACATGTTCTACGGTTCCATAAAGCTCTTCTACGGTTACAATAGCAATATTCTATCTTTTTACCCATTTTTCTTCATAAATAGGCCTTTTTTGCCCTCAAAACTTCACTTCAGCTTTTCTTTATCCTTCTCTTAATTTTTCTTTCTTTTTCACTCTTTTTCTTTCTTTATTTCTTTCCTCTATTATTTTTCTCCTCTTTTTTTCTTCTTCACCATGGAGCCCTACTTCAGTCGCTTTATGCATTGAAGGACTAAGAACCTTGAACAAGTGAAATGAATAAATCTAGGGAGGTTTGGAATCAATGCCATGCCAACCCTGAGGGGTGTGAGGATTGATTGGGATTTCTTGAGAGCATGTTTGAGGTTTTGGGATCTTGATGTTAATGTGTTTAGGTTTAGGGCAAGTATGGAGGATATGTGCCCTACTTTCAAGGAATTTTGTGTACTCCTAGGATCTGATCCCAAGGTGAATCTAGCTGCTCCAATTGAAAGGGTAGGTTATTTTAACTCTTTCCAAAGGCTTCTGGGATTGGATGTGGCAATTGCTAGCCCTATGGTTATGGGGGATTGGGTTGATCATACTACTATGATCACGGGGTTCCATAACCCCAAGGGATTTAAGGATGATGTTTGGCAAGATTGTCATATGCAAGCCCTATCTTTCTGTTTAGCTTCAGGCTTTCTATTTATAGGTCCTATGGGTTGGGAGATATTAGGATGACACAGTTGGTGAGATAAATGGAAGATGGATGCTCAATTGCTGCCATTGTCCCAACTAAGACCATTCTTAGCTTGGATCGATCGTATAGGAGTAATGGGCCTTGGTCTGTGAGCCCAATTATTCTGCAGGTATGTTTTCTAAACTTTCCTTCCTGTACTTTTCTTTCTTCCTTCTCCTTTTCACATAATTGTATTCCAAACCAGATATGGCTCAGGGATCATCGCTCCTCCTACTCAAAGGGATTACTCAACCTCTTAGTATGGGTCCCGCAAGATAGTTCTCAAATTTAATTATGAGAAGAAGTGGATCTTATGGTTACTTGATTTGGATTCAGAGGAGCTATTACAGTCTTGCCTTTAGTACAAGATCAAGAGATTCATGATCATGAGTTTTGGTTACCAGATGGTCTATCTTTTGGGGTTGCATATGGTAACCTTCTATCAGGGAATGCAGGTTATGTGATAGATGGGTCATGCACAAAGAGTGCCCCCTGATGGCACCCTTTTCCAATCTACACTAATTACTCCCATTGTGGCTAGGGCTATTAAGAATGGTTGGATGAGAGGCTTTCATATTGTTCTCCTATCTCATAGGTTTGATAGGCTAAAGGAGTATAACTTATGGTGGATCGCTATGTTTTAGCCAATAGAGAAGAAGAGGAGGTGGCCCTACTACATGAGATCGAGGATGAGGAGGTTATTAAAGAGACTGCTCTTGAGGTAAATGATCTAAAAGAGAAGAAGAAGGTGGCTTAGACTTTTAGGACTTTAGGACTTTAGGGCTTTAGATATAGCCATGGACAATAGATTTGTCATTTTCAGATCTTGTATTTACATTGATTTCATTCTTTGGATGAAATTTGAATAATACATCATTTATTTGCTCTTACTTTTGCTTGAGTTTTTAACCTAGTGAGCATTTTTTTCTTTTCTTTTTTTTTTTTTATTTTATTATTATTATTATTATTTTTAATGCAAGTAGAGAACCAAATGATAAAAGGCATAAAAAAACTATAGCTTCATTAAAATTTGGAATACCCATAATGGGCTACCTACATATCTCCTTACACACTTTTAATTTTGATCAATCAACAAATATTTTAGAGAATTAGGTCCACATAGTTCTAATTACATGATGCATGAAAAATTATAAGCAAAAAACTGACATTCATATAAAATAACGCTTAAGTTGATCCAAGTTGCATGAACTAGCGAACTCTATCCCATCTAGATCTATAAGAATAGCCACTCCACCTGACAAGATCTTCTTGAGTATATAATGCCTAGCCCAATTTAGTATGAACTTCCCCTGGGATCATGCACAGGAGCTCTGACTTCTTTCAAAACCAAATTTCCTTCTTCTAAGCCACTACCCCTGACTTTTTTATTAAAGTGCCTTGATATCTTTTGCTGATAATCTTGAATCCGATATAAGGCATCCATTCTCTTTTCATCAATGGTATTAAGTTAATCATGGTAACCCTTTATCCATTATGTTTCTTCCAACTAACTTTCTCTCATGATTATTGTTGATATGATTTCAACCTCAATTGGCAAAACAGCTTCCATACCATATACTAGTGAGTAAGGAGTTGTGCTTATTAGGGTACGAATGGAAGTGCGGTATCCCCATAAAGCAAATGGCAACTATTGATGCCAATTCTTGTGATTGTCGATCATCTTCTGTAAGAGGGTTTTTAGTGTCTTATTGGCTGCTTCAACTGCGCCATTAGTTTGAGGCCGGTAGGGAGAGGATTTATGATGTTGGATCTTCTCTTTCTTCAATAATTAGACCACTTCTTTCTAAAAAAGCGACCCATTATTTGTGATGATTTTGAAAGGAACTCCAAACCAACAAAGGATGTTAGTTCAGATAAAATGAGCTACTCTTTGGAATCCAACACTTGTTTAGGAGCAGCCCCAACCCACTTTAAGAAATAATCAATTGCCACTAGGATGTATTCATGTCCGGCAGAAGATGTAGGGCTTATCCTCCTGATGACATCAATACCCTAAGTTGCAAAAGGCCAAGGAGTTGCGATTGGGTTGAGTGGAATAGGAGGTTGCTTTTAGAGTTTGTCATAAATCTGGCATTTATGGCATCTTTGCACAAACTTGGCGCAGTCTTCATTCATAATCAACTAGAAATACCCCAAATTCATTTTCTTCTGAGCTAATCCAATCCTATTAATTTGAGGACCTTCTTCACCACTGTGGACCCATTCCATGATTTGCTAAGCTTCATTCTCAGTTACACACCTCAAGTGTATATTGTCCCATGCTCTTTTGTATAAGACATCCCCATTTGGGATGAAATTTCTGGCCAACTACCTCAGAGTTCTTCTTTCTAATTTGCTTGCCCCTTCTAAATATTCATCATTTTGCAGGTAGTTAAAGATATGCCAGAACCAAGGTTTTTGATAAGCCAAATGAATGTGCATACACATGGTGTGATAATTGGGTTCCCTTTTTACCCCGATCACCACAGGTCTAATGATCTCTCCATCACTCATATTCAGCATCAATGCAAGAGTGGCTAAAGCATCTGCAAATTGATTTTTAGCCCAAGGCAGATAATGAAAGGATAATTCATGAAAGTTCTTCGTAAGATCCTCCAAGCATTTATGATAAGGAACCAAATGCTATTCTCTTATCTCCCATTTACCCAAAGGTTAGGACACAATTAGATTTGAATCCCTATAGACCTCTAAATAGTCAATTCTGAGGTTCACAGCAACTTCTAACCTAGAAATTCAGGCTTCGTATTCAACTTTGTTATTTGTTATTTGCTGCACCATTAAAGAAAAGCTTCCAAACTTCAGGTTTTAGCTCCATAATATCCTTGTCAAGGAATTCTGGCTCAGACCATTTGCTGTCTATAAGATTTGTAGGTAATTAATTAGCTATCACACTTCCTTTTATAGCTTTCCTCTGGACATACTTCAAACCATACGCTGCTAGAACAGCCATCCATCTTCACATCTTATGATGCAAACAACAAAGCATACAAAGGCAAGGATCCAATTCAACTTCCCAATGGTCCCATTACAAGAGCAAGAATGAAGAAATTCAAGGAAACACTAAATGGGATGATTCAAGGCTTGTGGAATGATCTTGCCACAATTCAAGAATGCAAGAATGAATCATTCATCAAAATGGGGATTCAAGACTCAAATCAAAGTTTGGTGACAATGATTCAAGTGGATGAAGGCCAAAACATGTGCATGTACCTAGGCCTTTAGTTTGTTTTTGATGTTTTTGGGCCCCTATCAATATGATATAAGCCCAAGTTCAAATAAATTAAGTGTGCTTATGTAATTAGTGAGTTTTGGGCCTATTTATGTTAGGTGTAAAGCCCAAAACGAGTTTAGATTTATTTCTTGTTTAGGAATCAATTTCTAAATAGGAAACTTCAATCCTTGTTTAGGAAGATTCCCTAGTCTATGTTTTATTCCAATTTAGGATGAACTTATAATTATTAGTTGTCTAGGAATCAATTTTTAACTAGGAAACTTTAATTCTTATTTAAGAAAGTGATACAGAACCTCCAAGAATAAGCTTGAGAACCCCTTTATGTATTTGAACCCCCAAAGCATTAACTTGAAAACCCCAATACTCAATTCGGCAACAACCCCTAAGAATGGTTAGAATTCAGATTGCTTAGATAAGATGATCAAAGAATTGGAATAAGGAAAACTTGTTTCTGAATTCCAATTTTGAAACACTCCACAAGAAGATGATCAATCTACTTGAATGTTCCTAAAGCATGTATTCTACACAAGAACACAAAGATAAAAGCAAACAGCCTTTAGGTTTAATAATTCAATCATATTCTATCCAAAAACACGCAGCCAAGGCTCATTAATAGCCTTTACAAAGAAAACCCTAATGAGCAAGTTCCCATTAAATGACAAGAGTTGACAAATCAAACTCTAAGATTAAGAACTAATCTGATTTTATTAAAACTAATTAAATCTAGCCCACAACTAATATGGCCCATTACAAACTTAATTAAACCCATTAGTAACTTGGACTTGAATTAAGTTGTAACGAACTTGGGCTGTACATGCTCCAAAGCTTTGGTGTCCTTGCAAACCCTCACTAGCCAAATTCACTAAGCCTTGTAGATGATAGATTAAGGCTTGTTGAAGCTTCTTAGAACGAGATCTTGTTATAGGTCCTTGAGGCATACTGATTGGACTAGAAACCTCTTGAACTTTATCCTTGCCTTCTTGATCTCTCTCATCTTCATGATGTTGAATCCGCTCCACTTGGTGTGTAAGCTGATCCATAACAGAAAGATTCTCTAGTCTATGTTTTATTCTAATTTAGGGTTGAACCTATAATTATTAGTTGTCTAGGAATCAATTTCTAACTAGAAAATTTTAATTCTTGTTTAGGAAAGATTCCTTAGTCTATGTTTTATTCCCATTTAGGGTTGAGCCTCTATATAAACTCAACCATTCATGTAAAATGGAGTTAGATTTGGATAAATAAAAATTCAGTTTTTCTTAAGAGTGTTATCTCTTGTTTTTGATTCTTGCTTGAATCAAGTTCATACAATCAAAGCTAATTACTTTGTGCGTATTTATTCCAAGGTTCTCTTTCACAAGTTGGTATTGTGTTGCAGAGATCATCATCCAAAGGTGATCATATTCCAAGGTGCTTTATCACAGGTTGGAATTGGGTCACGAACTTGGGAAAAATATGATTTAGCTTTCAAAGGAGTTGCTTCCAAGCGTAAAGATACCGGGTCTCAAGTTTAATATACTTGGGGTTCGTATCATCTTATTATCAAGAACCAGCCTCTCCATAAGGAATTTCAAAGGGCTCTTGTCAGCAAGTACATGAGTAGTGTAGGAGCTAAGGTAATGCTGGAGTTTATAGCAAACCCATACTAAGGTAAGGCATAGCTTTTTAATTTGGTTGTAATTAAGTTCATGGGCAAGCAGTCGCTTACTTAGGTAGTAGATAGCATTTTCTTTGTGTGAGTCTGGGGCATTTTAAGCAGGCATTGCCCCCATAGCCTCTTGAGTGACAGAAAGGTATAGGAGTAATGGCTTACCTAGTCTAGTTGCAAGACAAAGGGGTTCAGGAGGTATTCTTTAATTATTTCAAAGGCTTTTTAGCAGTCTTCATTCCATTGCTTAGAGGCTTTTTTGTTCAATACCTTGAATATAGGCCCACATACATCAGCTAATTAAGAGATGAATCGACTAATGTATTGGAGCCGTCCTAAGAAACCTCTAATCTCCTTCTCTATCTTAGGAGGTGGCATTTCTAAAATTGCCTTTGATTTGGTTGGATCAACCTTAATCCCTTTTTTACTAACCATATACCGAAGGAAAACCCTTGATGATGGGCCAAAGAGGCATTTTGCTGGGTTTAGCTTTAGGTTGTATTGGCGAAGTCCAAGGAAGAATCGCCTTAATACTTCTAAGTTCCTTTCAACTATCTTAGATTCTATCTCCATGTCATCCATATGCACTTCAACATCTTTATGGATCATTTCATGAAAGATAGTAGTAGCCATCTTTTGATAAGTTGCTCTGGAATTCTTTAACCTAAATGAATTACCTTATAGCAATATATTTCCCATTCAGTCACCAAAGCAGCATTCTTTTTGTCTGGAGGATGAACCTAGATTTGGTTATAACTAGCATACAAATCAGTCAAGGAGACTATTTCAGACCCTGCCATGCAATCAACTAATATGAGGTAGTGGGAAATTATCCTTAGGGCAGGCTTTATTTAGATCCCGATAGTCAACACACATTCACACTTTACCAACCTTCTTTAGAATCGGAATAATAATAGCTAACCATCAAGGGTATGTGATCAGCTTTTTGAATCCATTGTCAAGTTGCTTAGTGATCTCTTCTTTGATTGGCAAAGACCATTCTATCTTTAGCTTTCACAACTTCTGCTTGATGGCTTCACATGTTCATAAATGGGGATCTTATGCACTGCTTTACTTGGTTCTATGCCCGTCATGTCCTTATGGGCCCATGCAAAGCAGTCAACAAACTCTTGGATCAACTTGAAAAAGCCATCCCTATTATAACATGCATATGCAATGAATGTAGTTTTGGGATTCTTTTTAGTACCAGTATTGATTGGTTCTTTGCTTGCATCATTTTTTATTTCATTTATCTCTTTTTTTGATGTATTATTCAAATTGGATTTAAGAGAGAAAGCCTTGAGTGAAACAGAAGACATAGGATCATAAGAAGAAAATTCAAATTTCTTATTGCGAATGAAAAAACCATTGTCCATGGTTACATCAAAATTGAAAGAATGATTATTTACATACTTGAAAGAAGAAAATGAAGAAAAAGACTTAAGGGGAGTCCAGCTCAGACTCTGGGTCAAACTAAGACTCTGATGAGCATTCTAATAGGTTCGAACTGTCACATCACATTTTTGGATACATGGTTGTTCTAGAACATGAGGAGACAAGGTCATCGACACCCGTAGAACGCACTTATACAAATACTGCATAGGATCGTACCAAAACCTCTTACATTAATTTAAATAAACCACCTTTTTTTTTTAAAAAAAAAAACCTTAAGTTGCGAAAGCATAGTTAAAATATACTTTAAACATAATCCATAGGAAAATAATATTTAGAATCCAATTAAAATCTCAAAGATAACATTTCAAAATAAACATGCAAAAATAAATATTCCACGAGCATCTAAGGATAACTCTTCATAACATATTAAACTGATTATCTTGGACAAGGAATCCCCAAGCGAAGTAGAATGCTTGAGCCATCACCTTGCCTCCTCATATTTGCTCACTTGGAAACATACAAGGAAGAAGGGGCGAGATAGATGATCTCAATGAGTAAACAATAGAGCTTATACAATAACACATATCCCTTAGAAAGGGCTCATAGCTAACTTATAGTTTATGATTCATAGTTTGTAATTATAGAAAGGTTCACAGAAATCACACTTATAACATATAACACATAGAATGAAGGCTACTGCCATAGTCACTCGAACACATAAAGTGAAGGCTATTGCCATAATCACTCGAACACATAGCCGATGATTACTCATATCGGTACAAGGATCACATAGTCGATGATTACTCATATTGGTACGAGGAGTACATAGCCGATGATTACTCGCATCGGTACGAGGATTTTCGCATAAAAAAGGTTAAAGGTACCATAGCAAGAGCTAATGGTAATCACATATAACAATAACATTTAAGCCAATAATAACATGTATTCCAAAAATAATAGTAGTCTAACATTTTGAACAAAAGATACAAGAATAGTGTAGTTCTAGAAAGAATATAAGTTAGGGTAGTAATCACAAAGGAATTATCATTGGATAAACAAAAATGGTTTGGACCACTTGTCCTTTGGCAACACAAGCTTAAAAAGAAAATCATAGAATTTCATTTTAGAATGGAAAGGACTTGGATTTCAAGAATGTCAAAGGCTTACATAACATGATATCACATATTTGTAACAAAACATATTGTTACTCATACTTGTAGCACGAATACAGTGTTTACTCACCTTGTGGGTCCTTCGCTCCTAGTACATGTAGCCCTTTTGAACCTCTAAAACTCCTCAAGCTCTAAAATAATATTTAATTCAATACTTAGTATTTATTTAATTATCATGCTATCTTATCCCATAACTACCCCATGCACATATAACATTCACATATACTTAGAGTTGCACATAGAAGTACACCCATTACTTGCACATAATATGTTGACTCTAAAAGTCTTGCACACTTAGCCGTTATAGGCCCATATGAAAACACATTATAATTCATGTCAATACCTTTCTAAGGTCAACACGAGATCAATATCTTAATATCAATTCTCTTTAATAATCATCTTAGTGCACTTAACACTATCACACATGTCAACTTAACAAATGACCTTTCAAATGTCATGCTTAACTCTTATGACCTATTCATTCAATCAATCTCTTAATCAATTCAAGATACTCAATTCATTATCAAGTTATCATAAATCTATTTCCATATTTTCCTATCACATTCACATTCTAATCACAACATAAGGTTAATATACCATAGGTATACTTTAAGTATACCAAAGTGCCTCTAGGCTAGTCTATAATCATTCCTTCAACTAACATGCAATTTAACCATTTATCATACATACATACATTTCAATAATCATCAAAATGCATCACATAAAAATTATAAACATTGAGATGAAAATATTAATGTAGGCCGAATGCCCTATTCAAAAGCAAAACCTGAATTTTCTTATTTTTGCCCTTTCTATCTATTACAGTAATATATAGAAACATAGTTTGAACCAAGATTTTTCATGTAATCAAAATAAAAATCATTTTAGAATATAGACATGTAGGAATCAGCCCATATATACATTCATATGCATGAAAATTTCCAACTTTAAGTTTTAGGATGAAAAACCATAAGTTTTCTTGTTTCTGGTACTTTTCGGTCATTACAATAATATGTAAACAGGTGGTTTAAACCATTATTTTTCATCCAATCACAGCAAATATCAGTTTAGAACATCTTCATGTATGATTCGGCAGCCTTGGATAATAATTATGCATGAAAATTCTAAAGTTTAAGGCTTAGGGTGAAAATCATGAGTTTTTGCACTTTCTACGCTTTCCATTCATTACAGTAATATGCAAACACATGATTTAAATCATTCTTTTTCATCCAAACAAAACAAATATCAGTTTAGAATCTACCCATACACAAATCGGCAGCCTTATGTTCAAGAAATCATAGAATTTTCCAACTTCTAAGTTCTAGCACAAAAACTTTGAATTCCTTTGTTTTCTAAAAATTTTTGGTCATTACAGTAATATGCAGAAATATAATTTAATCCAATATTTTTCATCAAAACACATCAAAAATTAGTTTAGAAATCAATGATATAGAAATCACCCCCTTTAGTGATGTTTATATATAAAAATTTCAATTTTAAGTTACAGGATTCACCTTTGGAGAAATCACGCAGAAAGATTTGTGTTTTCGGTAAAAAATTAAATATCACTTTTAAAAAAACACCCAAACTGAATTAAATATATAAAAATCAATAAACAACCAGTTCAAAATAATTTTCTCATAATTTATTTCATGGAAATCAGTTAGGGAATTGAAAGAGAAGAAAAACTTATGATTACGGTCAATAAATCACAAAATTGAAAGGTGTTTTCTTAATTTCGGTACAGAGAATTATTTTGAGAGAATTGTGTTAAAATACAGAAAATTAGAGTGATGGCTGCTGGAACACTAGGGCTGGCCAAAATTTTGATATTTAAATGTAGGGTTTTGGGCAATTTCCACTAATACCCTTAATGAGCTAGGTTAGGAAGATTTTTAGGTAGTGGACTTTTAGGTATTTGGGCTTTTTATTTAAATTAGGGATTGATTAGAAGTAATTAAAATAAAAATATTTTTCTTATAATTTTCATTAAAAATTTCCCCAAAACATTTATTTAAAAATTATTTTAAAATTCTCATAAAATCATTTTATGCTTAAAATTGCCTCTATGCATGAAAATTTATTTTATTTAAAATAAATTATTTTATACTAATGCACTTCATATAAATCATTTATTTCATAATAATAATTTATATTAGGCACATTAAAATTAATTTAATATTACACATACCCATAAATCACATCACACATGAATTTTCATAAAGTTACATATTTTGTCATAATAACCTTAAATTTATACAATTTGTCATGAAAACTCCAAGGGTAGATGTGGGTTGTTATAGGAACTTTGACTGGCCATCTACTCCCTCATAGTACTAGTTGTCAAGTTGGGTTTAGGTTGGTTGGATCAAATGAGTGGGATGTATCTCTTCTTCTACTTCAATCATGAGGACCTACTCAAAGAGAGTGGCCTCTATATTTTCCTCCCAATCCTATTCCAACATGAAAATTGGCTCACAATCCTCTATGCTTAACCTGACATCAAAGAATATTTTAAAACCCAGTATTAGTTTCTTGGCAATAGGATAGATCCATGGTTCAGGAAAACCACAATAAGAAAAATCTTCACCTTCTTTCTCAAAATAACCATTTAGAGTTTTGAAATAGGGGTGCATGGGCCAATCATAGGACTCACCTCTCTTTAGGGCTACCATCCTCTCGTTGACCCTTTTTTCCATTTCAGCCAAGTCTTCTTCAATGGGTTCATAGCTAAGCCTAAAAGGTGGAGTGGCTATGGGTTACTCCTTGAAGCTACTCATTCCTTACTGGCTCTTGCCTAAACCCAATCCAATAAAGTAATTCATGTTCCTCATCATGTTAGCTACAACAATATTACCATAAGGACCAAAATCAAAAGGAACATATTCGTTACCTCCCTCTGCTTCAATGAACTGGATTGTGTTAAAAGAGAATCCAATCAGTGGCAACAAAGCTTGTTTGGGCTAGATTTCTAGTATAGGCACAGGGTTTGGGGTCTCACTTTTCCCATATCCATCCCTCTTGATGGTTACAATAGAAGTTCCGTGAGGGAACTTAAGCTTTGGATGCAAAGATGAAGGGATGGCTTTGGCTTGATGAATCCAGGGCCTTTCAAGGAGGAGATTAAAGCATGCTAGAACATCAATAATTTGGAAAGGGATGGGAGTAGTGACAGGGCCAATGGAACATCCAAAGTAGCTACTCCTAACACCTCTCCTTTAGTATTATCATAAGCCTTTACGATTGATCAGAAGGTGTAAAGTCTGAGGCTTCCAGTCTTAAGCAACTAGCTACTTTTAGTGGGCACACATTCAGGACTGACCCATTATCTACCTGATGCAAACAATAAAGCATACAAAGGCAATGATCCAATTCAACTTCCCAATGGTCCCATTACAAGAGCAAGAATGAAAAAATTCAAGGAAACACTAAATGGGATGATTCAAGGCTTGTGGAATGATCTTGCCACAATTCAAGAATGCAAGAATGAATCATTCATCAAAATGGGGATTCAAGACTCAAATCAATGTTTGGTGACAATGATTCAAGTGGATAAAGGCCAAAACATGTCCCATGTACCTAGGCCTTTAGTTTGTTTTTGATGTTTTTGGGCCCTATCAATATGATATAAGCCCAAGTTCAAATAAATTAAGTCTGCTTATGTAATTAGTGAGTATGTTAGGTATAAAGCCCAAAATAAGTTTAGATTTATTTCTTGTTTAGGAATCAATTTCTAACTAGGAAACTTCAATCCTTGTTTAGGAAGATTCCCTAGTCTATGTTTTATTCCAATTTAGGATGAACTTATAATTATTAGTTGTTTAGGAATCAATTTCTAACTAGGAAACTTTAATTCTTATTTAAGAAAGATTCCCTAGTCTATGTTTTATTCCAATTTAGGGTTGAACCTATAATTATTAGTTGTCTAGGAATCAATTTCTAGCTAGAAAATTTTAATTCTTGTTTAGGAAAGATTCCTTAGTCTATGTTTTATTCCCATTTAGGGTTGAGCCTCTATATAAACTCAACCATTCATGTAAAATAGAGTTAGATTTTGATAAATAAAAAATTCAGTTTTTCTTAAGAGTGTTATCTCTTATTTTTTATTCTTGCTTGAATCAAGTTCATATAATCAAAGCTAATTACTTTGTGTGTATTTATTCAAAGGTTCTCTTTCACAAATTGGTATTGTGTTGCAGAGATCATCATCCAAAGGTAATCATATTCCAAGGTGCTCTATCACTGGTTGGAATTGGGTCATAGACTTGAAAAAAAATCTGATTTAGCTTTCCAAGGAGTTGCTTCCAAGCGTAAAGATATTGGGTCTCAAGTTTAATATACTTGGGATTCGTATCAGTTTGGTATCAGAGCTTAGGCTCTAAATCAAGTTATATCTTTCCGTTTCATTTGTATTTTCCTTTTTTTCGTTTCTTTTTTTTCTGTCTATTTTCCTTTTAGTTAAATTCCTTTGTTTTCACTTTGTTAATTTTGTTTGCTATTGTTTCAGGTCAAAAATTCAAAAAAAAAAAAATCCTAAAATCATCTACCTTTATTAGTGTCTTGTTATCATCTTCTTTAGTTTGTCTCTTTGTTTCCTACCTTTTCGTATTATTTTTGTCCCATTTCTATTCTTTGTGTTTCATCAAAAATCAAGTGTTGGAAGGTCATACCTATTGCAATCATTCAAATTCAAGAAGTTAAGAAGAAAGGAATCAGCTCCTAAATTGTCAACTTTAATTCGGTTTGGATTTTTATACTTGATCTTCAATTTATCTTGTTAATCTTCAGTATTTGTCCTTAAAATTACTTGCTGCAATTGAATTTAAAAAAAAAAAAAAGAAGAAGAAGAAGAAGAAGAGTAAAGAAAATCAGAATTTAAAAAAAAAAGCAAAAAAAAATTAAAAAAAAAAGAAGGAAAATTCGTCCAAAAAGAAAGAAGAAGCAAAAAGTGTTGAAATTTGACTTTTTGGAGTATTTATAGAAGTTATTTAGCTCCTAGAGTGAAGAAGACAAGGAAAGAAGCTGATTTTTCAAGAATATACAAGGAGAATCAAAGATTTCAGCATTCTACAAGGAGTTTGACTAAAGTCTAAGCATCCTTCCAAAACAAGCTAAGATTATTTTCCTACTCCTTTCCAAATTTTGGTTTGACTTTTCTAATCCTTTTTTCATTCTGATTTCTTATTTCCTTATTTGTTTTGGTTTTTCTTTTCGTATTTAATTATTTTCAATCTTTATTCATGGCTCATTAGGTTTCCTAATCCCATCAGGATTTCTATATTGTTTTCCTAGTTCTATTAGGATTTCTAATTCTTATTTCATTGAGTCTTTAAACTTTGGATTTTATTCACATTGTAATTTAGTAAAAATCATATTAATTTGATTTTTGCAACTAATCTTAGCAAGAGATTGAGTGGAAAAAGGTTAAGTGTGAGCACATCTAGAGAAAAGCCATTGATTGCGTGTAAAACTAAACACGAGTGAACTGGAGTGTCAAAACTACTTGAGTGAAACATGTGAGCGAGTGAAGTGAGGAAACTATTCTCTATTTTACTAACTTTGTTTTGCAGCTTCAAGATGAGTGGAACCCAAGGGAATCCACATGGGGAACTAGATAAATTCCAAGCCTTGCATGACTTACTCCAAGCTATGGAGAGAAGGACAAATGATAGATTGGATCAAATGGAGCAAAGAAGCAATGAAAGGATCGAAAGATTAGAAGTTTCAATTACTAGGGGACAGCCACCCAATGCTCCTAGGCAAGCTAGGCGAATCCAAAGAAGAGTTTGGAATGAAGATGAGGATGAAATCGAGTCCCTTGGTGATAATGAGGAGGAAGAAGAAGTAAGGCTAAGAGCTAGACAAGATAACAGCAATGGTGGAATAAAACTGAAAATTCCAACATTTCATGGAAGAATAGATCCCGAAGCATTCTTGGATTGGGAAAAGAAGATTGAGTTGGTGTTCGATTGTCATAACTACATCGAATCTAAGAAATTGAAGCTTATTGTGGCTATATTTGATGGATATGCCATTACTTGGTGGGATGATACCAAGCAAAAGAGGAGAAGAAATAGAGAAAGACCTATAAAAGAATGGAGGGACTTAAAGGCAATCATGAGAAGGAGATTTGTACCAAGTCACTACAATAGGGAGCTATACAATCGTCTTCAAAACCTATCTCAAGGGTCCAAAAATGTTGAGGAACACTATAAAGAGATGGAGGTAGCCATGATTCGAGCAAACATGGAAGAAGATAATGAGGCTACAATGGCAAGGTTCCTCAATGGGTTGAATAAAGAGATTGCAAATGTGGTTGAGCTGCAACCATATATGGAGCTTGAAGATTTGCTTCATCTTGCTTTGAAGGTTGAGAAGCAGTTGAAGAAGAGGAGTACTAATCAACTATCTACCTCTTACAATGCAACATTCAAATCAAATTGGAGAAAAGATCACAAGGCTTTTTCATCCAAGCTTAGAGCCGATTCCAAGGAAGCTCCAAAGACACCCATCCCAAGCAAGGACAAAGGTAA
This sequence comes from Reutealis trisperma, assembly GCA_947687605.1. Lineage (NCBI taxonomy): Eukaryota > Viridiplantae > Streptophyta > Magnoliopsida > Malpighiales > Euphorbiaceae > Reutealis > Reutealis trisperma. Next base: position 308,087 of record CANTUT010000104.1, on the reverse strand, counting down.
AGCTACACCTCTAGTTCTAGAAATATTATATGCTTTAAATGTCAAGGTGTAGGTCATTACAAGAAGGATTGTCCAAATAAAAGAACAATGATCATGGTTGATGGGGAGTACTATTCGGCTAGTGAAGAAGAAGTTGAAGAAGAAAGAATACCACCTCTTAAAGATACAGGTGACGAGGAGGACAACAACTAACCAGAAATAGCTGAATGTGGGAGGTCTCTTGTCACAAGGAGATCATTGAACATGCAAATCCAACATGATGATAATAGGCAACAAAGGGAAAATCTGTTTCAAACTAGATGTCTTATAAAAGATAGAGTTTGTGATGTAATTATAGATGGGGGTAGTGTAACCAATGTAGCAAGCACCACTTTTGTTCAGAAACTAGGGTTACCTACTACTAAGCATCCTCACCCTTATAAACTAAAATGGCTTAATGATTGTGGGGAAATTAAGGTAACAAGGCAAGTTCTAGTAGCTTTCAAGATAGGCAAGTATAATGATGAGATTTTATTTGATGTTGTGCCTATGCAAGCAGGTCATCTATTGTTAGGACACCCTTGGCAATTTGATAGAAGGGTGATGTACAATGGCTACACCAATCACTACACTTTTGAGAAAGATGGAAGAAAGATAACTCTTGCACCACTTTCACCTAGAGAAATCTATGAGAATGAGCTAAAAAGAATTCAAAAGGAGAGAGAAGACAAGAGTGAGAAAAAGAGTGTAAATGATGTACCAAAAGAAAGAGAGAGTGCAAAAGAAAAAAGTGGCAAAAATCTTGAGAAAGGAAAGAAAGTGAGCTCAAGTGAGAAAAATGAGGGAAAAAAAATTGTTGAAAGTAAAAAGAAACATGTGACCTTTTATGCAAAGGGAAGTGATGTTAGGGAAGCTTGGTTTTCAAAGAAAAGTATACTTGTACTCATGTACAAGGAGCTTTATTTTAACACTAATGACCTTAATGTTTCTTTGCCTAGTGCTTTTGTTTCTCTTTTACAGGAATTTGAGGATGTCTTTCCTGAAGAGATATCCAATGGATTGCCACCCATTAGGGGTATTGAGCATCAAATCGATTTTATTCCTAGTGTGTCGATTCCAAATAGACCAGCCTATAGAAGTAACCCCGAGGAAACAAAGGAGCTTCAAAGGCAAGTTATGGAGTTGTTAGCAAGAAGACATGTTAGAGAAAGTATGAGTCCATGTGCTGTGCCCGTTTTGCTAGTACCTAAGAAAGATGGTTCTTGGCGTATGTGTGTTGATTGTTGTGCAATTAATAACATTACGGTAAAGTATCGCCATCCTATTCCTAGGTTAGATGATATGCTTGATGAGTTGCATGGTTCTGCTATCTTCAGCAAAATTGATTTGAAAAGTGGATATCACCAAATTAGAATGAAGGAAGGTGATGAATGGAAAACTGCCTTTAAAACAAAATATGGTTTGTATGAATGGTTAGTTATGCCTTTTTGCTTGACTAATGCACCTAGTACTTTCATGAGACTTATGAACCATGTTTTGAGAAATTTTATTGGTAAGTTTGTTGTTGTATATTTTGATGATATTCTTGTCTATTCTAAAAGCATAGATAAACACTTAGAACATTTAAGGTGTGTGCTTGATGTGTTGAGAAATGAAAAATTATTTGCTAACCTTAAAAAGTGTTCTTTTTGTTTAGATAGGATTGTGTTTTTAGGATTTGTGGTTAGTGCTCAAGGTGTTGAAGTTGATGAAGAAAAGGTAAGTGCTATAAAAAATTGGCCTATTCCTACATCGATAAGTGAGGTAAGAAGTTTTCATGGTTTGGCTAGTTTTTATAGACGTTTTGTAAAAGATTTTAGCACCATAGCTGCACCTTTAACAAAGATAATTAAAAAGAATTGTGTTTTTAAATGGGAAAAAGAACAAGAAGATGCATTTAATTCATTGAAAGATAAGCTATGTAAGGCACCCATTCTTGCTTTGCCTAACTTTAATGATATTTTTGAGATTGAGTGTGATGCATCAGGTATAGGTATTGGGGCTATCCTTATGCAAGGAAAAAAGCCAATTGCCTATTTTAGTGAAAGTTACATGGTGCCTCATTGAAATACCCCACTTATGACAAGGAGCTCTATGCTTTGGTTAGAGCTTTGGAGACTTGGCAACATTACCTTTGGCCTAAGGAGTTTGTAATTCACACCGACCATCAATCCTTGAAATTCCTAAAGGGGCAAGGTAAGTTGAACAAGAGGCATGCCAAATGGGTTGAATTCATTAAGACCTTTCCATATGTGATCAAATATAAGCAAGGTAAGGAGAACATTGTGGCTGATGCACTGTCAAGAAGGTATTCTTTACTTAATGCTTTGGATGCAAGAATGCTTAGGTTTGAAAATATTAAATCTCTGTATGTTGATGATTCTGATTTTTCTAGCATTTTCAAAGCAAGTGAGAAAGTTGCATTTGGTAAATTCTATAGAATGGATGGGTTTTTGTTTAAAGAAAATAGACTTTGCATACCTATTTGTTCTATGAGAGAACTGCTTGTTAAGGAGGCAGATGGGGGAGGGTTAATGGGACATTTTGGCATCACTAAAACTTTAGATACTTTATATGAACACTTCTATTGGCCTAAAATGAAAAGGGATGTACATAGAATTTGTGATAGATGTGTTATGTGCAAGCAAGCTAAATCTAAAGTTTTGAATCAAGGTTTATACACTCCTTTACCTATTTCTAGTAGCCCTTGGACTGATATTTCCATGGATTTTATTTTAAGGTTGCCTAGATCAAAAAAAGGGAAAGATTCTATCTTTGTGGTGGTTGATAGGTTTTCCAAAATGTCACATTTCATTCCTTGTAATAAAACTGATGATGCCACCAACATTGCTAATTTATTCTTTAGGGAAGTGGTACGTTTGCATTGCATTCCTAAAACTATTGTTAGTGATAAGGATGTTAAGTTTCTAAGTCATTTTTGGAAAGTTTTGTGGAGTAAAATGGGACCAAATTGTTGTTTTCTACTACTTGTCATCCACAAACTGATGGTCAAACTAAAATTGTTAATAGGACTTTAGGAACTTTGTTGCGTACTATTGTCCAAAAGAACTTAAAGAATTGGGAAGAATGCATTCCATTTGTTGAGTTTGCTTATAATAGAATTGTGCATTCTACTACCGATTTCTCACCTTTTGAAATTGTTTATGGTTTTAATCCTCTAACCCCTTTGGATTTAATGCCTTTACCTTGTAATGAAAGGAGTAGTTTGGATGGGAAGAGAAAGGCGGATTTGGTGAAGAAACTACATGAGGAGGTGTGTAAGAATATTCAGAAGAAAAATCAACAAATAGCAAGCCAAGTGAATAAGGGAAGGAGGTGTGTTGTATTCGAACCAGGTGATTGGGTTTGGGTGCATATGAGAAAAGAAAGATTTCCAACTCAAAGGAAGACAAAGCTTCATCCAAGGGGAGATGGACCTTTTCAAGTAGTTGAGAAGATCAATGACAATGCATACGAGCTGGACCTACCTAGTGAGTATAATGTGAGTGCTACCTTTAATGTTAGTGATCTTTCTCCTTTTGATGTAGGTGTTGGAGATTCATGGACGAATCATCTTGACGAGGGAGGGAATGATGCAAACAACAAAGCATACAAAGGCAAGGATCCAATTCAACTTCCCAATGGTCCCATTACAAGAGTAAGAATGAAAAAAAATCAAGGAAACACTAAATGGGATGATTCAAGGCTTGTGGAATGATCTTGCCACAATTCAAGAATGCAAGAATGAATCATTCATCAAAATGGGGATTCAAGACTCAAATCAAAGTTTGGTGACAATGATTCAAGTGGATGAAGGCCAAAACATGGGCATGTACCTAGGCCTTTAGTTTGTTTTTGATGTTTTTGGACCCTATCAATATGATATAAGCCCAAGTTCAAATAAATTAAGTGTGCTTATGTAATTAGTGAGTTTTGGGCCAATTTATGTTAGGTATAAAGTCCAAAACGAGTTTAGATTTATTTCTTGTTTAGGAATCAATTTCTAACTAGGAAACTTCAATCCTTATTTAGGAAGATTCCCTAGTCTGTGTTTTATTCCAATTTAGGATGAACTTATAATTATTAGTTGTCTAGAAATCAATTTCTAACTAGGAAACTTTAATTCTTATTTAAGAAAGATTCCCTAGTCTATGTTTTATTCCAATTTAGGGTTAAACCTATAATTATTAGTTGTCTAGGAATCAATTTCTAGCTAGAAAATTTTAATTCTTATTTAGGAAAGATTCCTTAGTCTATGTTTTATTCCCATTTAGGGTTGAGCCTCTATATAAACTCAACCATTCATGTAAAATTGAGTTAGATTTTGATAAATAAAAAATTCAGTTTTTCTTAAGAGTGTTATCTCTTTTTTTTAATTCTTGCTTGAATAAGGTTCATACAATAAAAGCTAATTACTTTGTATGTATTTATTCCAAGGTTCTCTTTCACAAGTTGGTATTGTGTTGCGGAGATCATCATCCAAAGGTGATCATATTCCAGGGTGCTCTATCACAGGTTGGAATTGAGTCACGGACTTGCAAAAAAATCTGATTTAGCTTTCCAAGGAGTTACTTCCAAGCGTAAAGATATTGGGTCTCAAGTTTAATATACTTGGGGTTCATATCACTACCAGTACCATTGGAACAGTCTTACCACAAGTTAGGACCATTGTATAAAGAGCATGGTTATGGCTTGGCCCCCCTTTAGGCAAATCATGGTCAGTGAAAGAGATGGCAGCAACTTTGGTAGAACTGGTGAGTAAGGCTACCAGGGTTTTGGGGGTGATATCTATTAGAGCCTGGCATTGATTCAGGACCTTGCAAAGAGCTTGGCAATAAGGGTAGGATGACTGGATTAGGCTCCAAATGGATATGTTAGCCTGGGTCTTTTTGAGTTCTTTAAGGATGGGATCTTCGTCAAGTACAAGACTCCCTTTAAATTTCTCAGTTGGAGGTGGAATAGGCTGTACTAGTGGTTGGTTGGTTTGAGGGGCTAGTGTCTGGTAAATTCTGCTGCTTTTGGTTATGGCATCTATTTCCTTAACCAAATTACTCAAATCAAGCACACAATAAAAATTAGAAGCTAATCGAATCAGAGAGATAGGATCAACTTTAGGGTTAGAAGTGGTGATGAAGTTGATTTTATGGTTTGGAAGTGGATTAGTGGTGATGTTGGGCTTGGCTTTTGGTGGAATGATATCACCACTGTCAATTAAGTCTTGGATTTTGTGTTTAAGAGCCTTACAAGTGTCAATTTTGTGCCCAACTCCTTGATGATTCTCACAGTATTCATTGAGGTTGTAGTATTTGGGTAATAAGTTCAGGGGTGCTCTGGTTTCTAGAGGCTTTATCATTTTTTGCTTCCAATACTTTCTTGTAAACTACAACCAACTAGACTCCAAGATCAATGAAGGTCCTCCTTTCCAGTCTCAATGGCTTGTGGTGAGAAATGGTTTGCTGGTGGTGAGACATGGTTGATACCTCCCCCCTTTTGATTTGTTGAGGAGGTAACATTGGATTGGTATAGTGTGTTTTTCTTATATCTAGGGTTAGAGGATTCATCTTTAAGGTGACCGCTTTAAATTAAATCCTCTATCTTGGATGTAGTGGAAATGAGGGCTTTGAAATCAAGTAGGTATTGGGTTAGGAGATGGTTTTGGTAAATTGGGTGATGCAAACAACAAAGCATACAAAAGCAAGGATCCAATTCAACTTCCCAATGGTCCCATTACAAGAGCAAGAATGAAGAAATTCAAGGAAACAAAATGGGATGATTCAAGACTTATGGAATGATCTTGCCACAATTCAAGAATGCAAGAATGAATCATTCATCAAAATAGGGATTCAAGACTCAAATCAAAGTTTGGTGACAATGATTCAAGTGGATGAAAGCCAAAACATGGGCATGTACGTAGGCCTTTAGTTTGTTTTTGATGTTTTTGGGCCCCTATTAATATGATATAAGCCCAAGTTTAATTAAATTAAGTTTGCTTATGTAATTAGTGAGTTTTAGGCTTATTTAAGTTTTGGTTTAAAGCCCAAAACGAGTTTAAATTTATTTCTTGTTTAGGAATCAATTTCTAACTAGGAAACTTCAATCCTTGTTTAGGAAGAATTCCTTAGTCTATGTTTTATTCCAATTTAGGTTGAACTTATAATTATTAGTTGTCTAGGAATCAATTTCTGACTAGGAAACTTTAATTCTTGTTTAAGAAAGATTCCCTAGTCTATGTTTTATTCCAATTTAGGGTTGAACCTATAATTATTATTTGTCTAGGAATCAATTTCTCACTAAGAAATTTTAATTCTTGTTTAGGAAAGATTCATTAGTCTATGTTTTATTCCCATTTAGGGTTGAGCCTCTATATAAACATAACCATTCTTGTAAAATGGAGTTAGATTTTTAATAAATAAAAATTCAGTTTTTCTTAAAAGTGTTATATCTTGTTTTTTATTCTTGCTTGAATCAAGTTCATACAATTAAGCTAATTACTTTGTGTGTATTTATTCCAAGGTTCTCTTTCACGAGTGGGTATTATGTTGTAGAAATTATCATCCAAATGTGATCATATTCCAAAGTGCTCTATCATGGGTTGGAATTAGGTCGAGAACTTGGGGAAAATTTGATTTAGTTTTCTAAGGAGTTGCTTCCAAGCGTAAAGGTATTAGGTCTCAAGTTTAATATACTTGGGGTTTATATCACTGGGAGAAGGTTTTTGACAATAATGTCAATTTGTTCTTGCTCGGTGGGGTGGTTTACCATTTGAGTAACCTTAGTCCTACACCTCATAAGGAACGTGGAGAAGGACTCCTTGGGAAGCTTCTTGGTTGTCTCTAAATCCCTTCTTATTATGTCCACCTCGAAGTTGCAGTGGTATTGCTTGACAAATACATTGCATATGTCATCCCAAGTTCTTTTCTGATTTGGATCAAGGTCAAATAACCACTTCACTACAGCTTCAATTAGGGATTATTGAAATAATTGACTTATGATCAGTAATGAACACTCTAGAAGTGTTTTTTTTTTTTTTCCAAAAAAAGTTTGATAAAAACACATATCTAACATACACACATACACATACGTTAGCAAATAATAAAAAAACAAAGATTGTATATTTATTTGAGGATTGGTCTTGGAATTATATGCCAGAATGGGCAGAGGCTGCAACTGAATTACTATTGTGAAGGAGAAGAAAGAAATAAGAAGATGTTCAAGCACCCCATTGGAAGTGTGAAAAGAAGAATAACTTCAATCTCAAACTCAATCACTCCGAGGTCAGAAGACTTGCAAGTGCCAAAGGAGAAGGTAGAGTGCATGGTGATAGGAGCAGGTGTGGTGGGCATAGCTGTGGCAAGAGAGCTTGCGCTTAGGGGCAAAGAGGTCTTGGTGGTAGATTCTGCCCCGACTTTTGGCACCAGCACCAGCTCTCGCAACAGCCAAGTCATTCACGCTGGCATCTATTACCCTCCTAATTCTCTCAAGTCTTTATTCTGTGTGAGGGGAAGAAATTTGCTTTACAACTATTGCTCTGAACATGGGATTCCTCACAAATGGACGGGCAAGCTCATAGTTGCAACTAGATCGTCAGAGATTCCAAATCTGCATCATCTAATGAATCGGGCGGCTCAAAATGGGGTGGATGGCTTGAGAATGCTGGAGGGTTTTGAAGCTATGAAAATGGAACCTCAATTGCAATGCCTCAAAGCTTTATTCTCGCCCATGTCTGGGATTATTGATGTGCATTCTCTTATGCTATCTTTAATGGTAATGGTGCTTTTTGCCCCTTTCTTTCCTTTCATATATGAGTTACAGGTTGCATTTTTGACCAATTTGGGTCCAGGGAGAAGCCGAAGGTCATAGGATTACCTTCTCTTACAATTCTACAGTCATTGGTGGCCATCTTGAAGGAAATAATCTGCACCTTCATTTCATGGGAAGCAATTATCTTGAAAACTGGGATGGAATATCTCCAGTGCACCCTGAGCTTGTTGTTATTCCTAAGCTTGTTGTGAACTCTGCAGGATTGAGTGCGCTACCCCTTGCAAGGAGATTTAATGGGCTACCTAGTGGTATAATTCCACCTGCATATTTTGCTCGTGGTTGTTACTTCACCCTATCAAACACCAGAATCCCTCCATTCCAGCATTTGATATACCCTATTCCTGAGGATGGAGGCCTTGGAGTGCATGTTACTCTGGATTTGGATGGCCAGGTTAAGTTTGGGCCAGATGTCGAGTGGATTGATGGTGTGGATGATATATCAAGCTTTCTGGATAAGTGAGCCTTCTTTTGTCCAGTGTTCTCTCTCTATATCATTTAGAACTATTTTCATGTTAAGTTAGAAATACTGATTGCTTAATTTGTTACTGAATGCTTAGCACACTTAGTGGAGGATCGTTTCTAGAATAGATCTGCTCTGTGAAATGTTGTAACAAAATTGTGAATTCCTGAAAGGTGTTTTTTACACTGTTTTAAATGCTAATCCAAGTCTCGAACATTGATTTCCTATCTGACATGGGGGCACCCACAATATGTAGAACCTCTTCTGAAAGTGTATCTGAAACGTGTATAAGAAATTTGCTAGGTGAGCTGGCTGTTACATGTATTTTCATTGTATCTTGCAATTTGGAAAGGCTATATAATTATGGATGTCGTAGTGGTACTGTTGTAGTGAGAGTTATGTCCAATTTTAGGTGTAAACAAAAAAATTGTTGTCTATAGATGCAACTGCAGTAATATTGAAATCCCATTCTAGCAATGCTAGGCTTATCATTTCTACTAATAATTGATAGAGATCTTTTGGTAGGTTCTGATCCTAAGATTCATAAATGTCTCCTATCTCTAAATTTGGTTGTTGTTTTCTATGTTTACTAAGTCTGATCTTGAATGTATCTGTTTGTCATCTGCTAATACCAAGGCTCAGTTTGGGTTCTGTATGAATTTTCTACATCTACAGGTTTATGTCTATGGATCATATAGTCTTTGCTTTCATTGTCATCATTAAATTTCTTGTTTCTCTTATTTCCTTGAAAGATAGGAATCTTTTATCCTTAGAATTGGTTATTTTGTTTATTTAAATCATTATCCTTGTTGGGATCTTATAATCATCCTTGGCATTGGAGCAATGTTTGCACTTGCAAAGAAAATAGAATGATTTGCTACATCAGATTTTATGCATTAGGAGGGTAGAGGGGGCTAGCAACCTCATGGTTGTAGACTTGTACTGGTGCCTATGAGCCACCAGACTATCCCCTGTTGTCATGGGTTTGGTTGAAATAGTAGTGACTTATTATTTTTCACAAGATTCAAAGACATACAATTTCTTTGACTTGGAACTTAACAAGTAATTCAGAGTCAGGCATGACTCAAACGGCTACAAAGTTCTTCTGATTCAGAGTACAGAGAGCTTCAAGAACATAAAATATTTGTTGGATGAGTGTAAATACAAGTTTCTTCATACTGTTTATGCTTTTTGATGTTAAGGTCACTTAATTGTGAGCCTCTGTATGATAAAGTGCAAAGGATATCCAGAAAATTTAGAAAGTAATGGGTAACTGGTTTAGCAAAATTGCTGTCCCCAAGTCTTTTTGCAAAACATTAAATAAGTAAATATAATTCAAATGATGATGAAAGATTCTAGCAATTGATTAAATACTTCAAAATAATAATCTAGGCTTTGAAAGAGGTATTTCAAGTGAAGGTGTTGCGATCTTGCGATTACTTTATTATTAGAATGAACTTTGTGAGATGCTGCTATGATCGTAACAGAAAAATATATATTTGGAAGGCAATTTTTTTTTTTAATTATAAATCTGTGACAAAAAAGGAATTTGTTCTAACTGTTGTATTTAATTATAAAATCTCACTTTTGCGAGATGTTGCTTTCAGATATGACTACACTGTCAGTGCTAGTCGCGCAGAAAGATTTTATCCAGAGATAAGAAAGTACTATCCAAACCTGAGGGATGGATCACTGGAGCTGGGTTATGCAGGGATTCGACCAAAACTTTCTGGTCCTGGACAATCACCTGTTGACTTTGTAATACAGGTAGCCATTCCTCTAAAAAATAATTATCTGCTTCATGCCCTTGGTCATTCTAGTTCATGTGGTAGGGTGTAGCTGGAGTAAATCTAAGGTTAAAATCATAAATGGAAGTAAAAAATAACGCTAACCATCCTTGCATTCTGGGTTTTGTTTCTAGCTATGACTTTTGCTATTTGTCAACATCTACTGTGGATTATGGCACATGCCTTCATGGTTGGATCATGTAAATATTTTTGAAATTCACAGTATATGGTTGACATAACTCTTTTGAGCACATTAAACTTGATATTTTCTTTGATTTGACCCCTGGAAAAGAAAGATCGTGTAAATATTGGCTCTGGTGAGATTCACCTTTGTTGCTAAGGAGCATAGTGAGGGTTATTTACCAATTAGCTCATGACTTATGGGCCATTAACTATAGTCACTAAACATTTAATGTGTGATGGTGCATTCTTATTACAATGGCCGCTGTTATAACTGATTGTTTATAAGGGCGACAGTTAAATTGAAAACAAATTTCAAGTTTAAATTCGTGCAACTTTTTTTGCCTTTTGATGGTTGAATCTTTCAACTGAGGGGTGTGCTATTTAGTTTTTAACTGTTTAATTGGATTGAATTTTAAATCTTAATTTAACAAAATCAAATAGAATAATGGCACATCAACAACAAAGGTCCATGTCAAATTAAAAATGGTAGACAATTAGTATTAGGATTTGCAGGTTGTTTACAAAACTGAGTGAGTTTAGAAAATGACATTGTGAAAGAGGGAAGAGTAAGACAAATACTCGAGTTTATGTAGTTAGATTTGCATGAAATTAATCACTTGAAATAAATTTTCACTGGTTTTATTTGCAGCACAATATTCATCCTTTACCTTCTTTATTGCAACACAATATTCATCCTTTACCCTTCTTTGTTTTCTAGTTGTCGTTTGTCTAGCATGATAATTACAACGCACAATTCATAAGGTGAATAATCTCTTAGCATTGCTTAATTTTTACTGGTGCTGGTGGACAGAAACAGATGGTGGATTATGCAAGTATCTGGGTGATTTTTTTCCTACTGAGTTGCATGTTCTTCCAATGTGGTTTATGCAGGGAGAAGATACACATGGGGTGCCTGGTCTCGTCAACCTTTTTGGAATCGAGTCCCCTGGTCTGACATCAAGCATGGCGATTGCAGAATATATAGCTACCAGATTCATGAAATGATACAATATCAGTTGAATTGTGGAGTTTTGGTTTCAAATTCTCTTATCATGCAGATGAAGGGAACAGCCATCAATGATTTGTTCAGCAGTTGTAAAATATACTCATCTTTAATGTTTGGTTTGAGCCATACTTGTCCATGAGTCTTGTTTCCTAATGAATGCAATCACAAGTATACTTAACGCATCTTCAACCATCTGGTAAATTTGTGCCTAATTATCATATATATATATATATATATATATATACACACACAAAAGAATGTAAGATATATGTCAAATCCAACTCTTGAATGTTCCCGTGATGTTTCATTAGTTTCAAAATTAAGATTTAGGATCAATTTAGTATAATTGATAATTTTTGTTTTAAGAGTTAAAAAATATTAAATTTTATATTTTTAAAATAATAAAAACATTTAAAATTTCAAAAATTTAAAAGAACTTGAAAATTTGGGAAAATTGAAAGTGAAGACGTCCCATTCTTCTCATCTTCTTTGTGTCTACTTCTTCTTCTTCTTTTTCATTTTTTTTCCCATGGCAGTTTACACTGTTTCCAGTGATTTTGAATACAGCTTATGTCAACTTGTTTGCATGTTCTCATTTCTTAGAAAATGCTATCATACATTCAAGTTAACCTGCTATTCTGCATGCAGAAGACAACAATTAGGAGCTAATAAGACATAATCCCACTTTCAGATTGGAAAGGGCAAACATATCATTGCAACTAAAGATTAAACAATCAAATTACAGTATTCCGTCCAGCATAATCATTGTAACACAAGCACTTGGGGAAGTATGAGTATGCCCAATGCAGAAGCACTAAAGGAAGAGGTTCAAAATTTATTGAAAGGAAGATGTACCTTCTTTTCATCTTCCAGAAGTCTATATGCTGCAGCAATACGGAGGTTCTACAAACCAAGAGTATGACAATGTATGAGACGTTAGAAAAACATAAATCTCAATTTTATCTCTTTAACTATCAGTACATTACTTTCAAATCACTGCCAGAATATCCCTCAGTTGCACTTGCAAGTTTGTCAAACTGAAAATCAGGTTCTAAATTCTCTTGTGCAAAAAATATTCTCAGAAGCTTCATTTGGTTTTCAGCATCCGGTAGGTCCACATATATTCTAATCAGTAAACCAACATTATTGCATTAGCAACATTGTCATCGGAATAAATGGCAGAGCAGATAAACACAAGGATCCATAAGTAAATTTTACTTGAAAAAGAACGCCAAATCTGTATTCTATAATACTCCCAGTTAAGAAAAATTATATTTTTCTTACGTGATCTCACCTTCTCGGTCAGCGGCGAATTACAGCATCATCAAAGATCAAATGGCCGATTTGTGGCACCAATAATGAGAATTTCTTTGGCTGTCTTTTGCCCTCAATCCATCCCATGCTGCCATAAATTCATTTCTCATCCTTCTGGTGGCTTCATGCTCAAAAGCACCACCACGAGCACCAAGCAAACTGTCAACCTATATAGACAGAATCCCGTACAAAACATAGTTCCAAATGTGAAAGCAATTGAACCAAAGAGAAAATGATAAGTTGCATCTTAATGATAAAAACATCAAGATATATTACCTAAGTTCTAATGAGAGAGAGAAACTCACCTCATCAACAAATATAATGACAGGAGCCAGTCTGCAGGCAAAGGAAAATAAGGCCTTTGTAAGCTTTTCAGCATCTCCAAACCACTGTATGTGGAAGAACGGAAAATAAGTATCACATGCTCAACCGCAAAGCAATTATGGCAAACTTTTTATAAGACAAAAAAAAAAAACCTCAAATGCTTTTCTGCTCCTATCATTTCTCATTAAATTAACATATCATTTTCACCCAATAAAGATTCTTATAAATTAATTTTTCCCAAGACCAAAAAATGGGGCACCAGCAACTGTCTTGCAGAAACATTGATTCAAGTATCTTTCTTGTTTGGTATTTCGGATACATTGAGATTTATCATTTGAAATCATTGTCGCAAATAATGTTAATGATACCTCCAAATTGTCAAGTTCCTATTACCTTCAGATGAGTGTTCACAACATTGTGTTCATATGAATGATTATGCTAGGAAATATATAAGGATGGTCTATTATTTATCCTACAAGTTATAAGCTTCTAAAGAGGGTTTTTTATTCATAAGAATTACAAAGAAATTCAGTAATTACTAATCCATTATTATTAATTGAAAAACTGATTAAGTGTACTTTTTTTTTTTTAACAATTTGCATGAATACAAATTGCCTGTTTGGTTAAAACAAGAAACCCTAGTAGTATGAAAGAAGCACTATTTATTCAGTCCTAATTATTTAGAAGGACAAAGATCTCAAAAGATCTCAAAAGGGTGGGCAGCCACAACCATAAGTTGCAAATGGCAATTTTTGAAATCTCTCTTTTTTAGGAACTGTTTCTTATCCAGTTGTAAATGATATGAATTTGTTCATTATCAACAAATTAAAACAAAGAAGGATTAATAGATGTTTGTTCGCTTTTCTAACAACCAATGGAACAGGTTTTTATCTCTTTTCCATTTTAAGTGAATGTTTACCCTCTTCTCTGGGAGGAAAGGGAGTTGTTTTAGTTAAATTTTTGTTTGACCATGGACTCTCTACTTGCTTGGGCTTTTTCTTCATACTTAGTATTTAGCTTTATCTTTAATTTTTGAGCTTCTTTTCTCCAAATGGGCTTCATCACCATTTTCTTTTGATCGACTTAACTTTATATGCCTTGCATTTTTTAGGAAATTACACAATGTACATTTTTTTTTAGTTCTATTTACTTTTTAACCTCTGATTTTGAATTTTTATTTTTTGCTTTTTTATTTTTTATTTTTTTACAAATTTTTTATTTTTGTTTTAATATTATTATGCTTTTACCTCTTTGTACTGTGTTTTTACTTCTATTCTTCTTCTTCATATTCTTTTGTTTTTTTCAGTTGGGTTTCATTTGGGTTTTCCTCTTTTGCTTCAAATTCGAGAATCGTGGTTACATGCAAGCGGTTTTTATTTTGCATTTATAACTTTCCATTTTTGCTTTTTAATCTTTATTTTGTACTATGGACTTGTGGGATCAATGAAGAGAATAGCAAAGCAATCAACGAAAGAAATGATTTCAAGGTATCTGAAATGGGCTATTTTCTATTGAGAATAACTTTAACTATTTGAGACTTTCTTGTAGAGAAAGGAAAAAGAAATGATGATTTGGTGGTTTTTAAAATTGGAGAAGAAAGTTGGATTTTAGAATCAAAGAAATTTGAAAAAAGCAAGGGATTTGTGATTGATGTCATAGTTACTTCTTTTGCCTATTAACTTGGTTCTTTCTTTCTATCTTTTCTCTTTCTATATATCTCTTTATTGAAATGCTATTGTTAATTAGTTTAGTGATTCAATGCTTTTTGTATTTGTGGTATTAATTAATAATTTAATAATCACATATTTGCATAATAAAATAAGAAAATATTTTTTTATTTAAAGTAATATTTAATGCACTAATATATTAAATAATTATAAATTTTGTATAGAAAATTTTTGTTTTAAGCTAGAGTTTCTTGCACTAAATAAAAAATAATATTGAGGGTGTTAAGTCTCCAAAGAAGACGAAATAATTTATTTCTAGTATATACTTCAGATTTACCTAAAATATCTCTAACATATACTCGTTTATACTTAAAATATACTCTTTACTGTGAAAATTGAAAATCATTTGTTAATTTTTTTAGTCATTTACACATGTCACATTTTCACATTTTTTTTTTCTTTCATTTACATATGTCACATTTTCTTTTTGTCATTTACACATGTCAAATTTTCTTTTTGTCTTTCACCTACACATGTCACATTTTCTTTTCTTTCACATACACATATCACTTTTTTTTTTTTTTCCTTTAAGCTACAATGTCACATTTTTTCCTTTCACCTATACATGTCACATTTTTTTTTCTTTAACCTACACGTCACATTTTCTTTTTTCTTTATAAAAATAGAAAATAAAGAATAGGATAAATATTTAATTTACCTCTTAAATTCTTTAAAAATATTCATATATTATAATTAATATTGTTGTCTATTCTTAATGATGATTCACATTAAAAAAAAAAAAAAAAAAGAGTGTTAACGATGCTTCTTCAAAGAAAAGGTTTTGAGTGTGTTAAGTCTCCAAGAAATACGTAAACATTTATTTTTGATATGTATTTAATATATAAATAAATATATTAGTTATATACTTAGGATATACCTAAAATATACTCATTATATAATTCATATACCTAAAATATTGTCACAACCTGAAGCCAAGGGCACTAGGATACTGGTGATGCACGTGGCTATTAGTGCCCGTAGTAAGCTTTACCACGTACTAAACGATAATACTAAACACAGAATAGGGATATGGGCCCACATATTAAGTAGATCCAAGTAAACAACATTTTTAAATCAATGCCACATTGGGCTATTAACTCAATTATCTCAAAAATATCAATTAACATATTATTGGATACTGCTTAACAAATAATTTCTCAACTCAGAATATATATATTATAACTAACAATAAATAAAATATAGATTTCAAGAGTAACATTATGGAGTTGTAGAACACTAATACAAAGATACAATTGTTATTTACATAAGTCAATAGTTAAATATAAAATACTGTCAAAAGACAAAAGGCAGTGAAACTCCATTTACAATTCCCTTCACAAGCTCATTCTGTAACCTGAAAAATAATGTGAAGAGAAATGAGCGTTTGACTTAATGAGCTATATAGATCCTAATATAATATACCACTCAACGATCATAATGCTAATGCACTATGCCAACAGACAGACAAATCACAAAATCATACAAGGACAGAACTTAGTCTATAGTACCACACTAATCCTCAATATGGGGAGCCGATCCCTCTATCTTGGCTCTCTAAGTCCAATACATTCTCTTAATCCATTATAAGAGTTGCAGTCGTCCCCGCAACGCTAACCCAACTAGCAGCAGCGCATAAGCGATGAGTAAACCAGCGGTCATCATACACTAGTCATGGCTCATCAATCATCATAACATCATCATAAACATATCCACTTTCCTAAGTGGTACTGTATCATTCCAATTCCATCCAACATCTATAACCAACATGCAACATCAGCATTAATGAACAGTCACATGCATGTACCAAGATTCTAAATATCATTCATAATGCATAATAATTATACATATATATAGTATACACATAAATCAATGCATGAATGCAAGTGTAACTTTAAATAAATAAGAGAATGGAATATTAAATTAGGCTATATAACTCACATATTAGACGAATCCAATTAGCTCTCCTTGTGGAGTGCAACAACTGATGACCAGAAGGATGTCAGAAACATTCTTTGAATAACATATGATATTATTAGAACACGAATGACTCACTAAAAAGTCGTACTTAAATGACTACCAAGACTCTGCGAAATTTTGACAAAACTTCCTCTGTAACTAGGATATTACCCAATTGCAACAAAGAAACACACATTGCTAAATTACATCAACAACCCACAAAACTCAACATAACATCAATAATCCCTCCTAGGTCCTCCCAACTCACAAACAACTCCACAAGCATTCCAAATCATCAAATTAACAATTAAATCAAATAATTATTACTTAAAATCAAACTATAACTCAAAATAATCAAAATTCAAGCGTTTATGATTTACCCTCATAAAATTCGATGTGAAGATGCCCTGATCTGCCACCGACAATGGCAATACCTAGTGTGAACCCTGATTTCAACACCTCTAAAATTAATTCTAAACCTATTGATACTGACCGAGATATTTTTTGGCACAATCAGACACCTTTTTTACCTTGATCAGACCTCCTCTACCAGACAGCATTTTTTCAAAATTGACTGAATTTTCTCCTTAATTGACTATTAAAATATTCTAAAATTAATATCGAGTCTAACAACACTGATCGATAATTTTTCTCAGCTCTGTAGCTCTCAAAAACTGATTCAGAAATTCCAAAACTTTGCCAAGTAAAAAAGTGAAAATCCAGCCAGCATGCCCACCACCTCGCCTGCAATTCCAAAATACCTCCCAACCTATTTTTTTTAGTCCTTTCTAGCCCTACCTCTCATGTTTTTTCACATTTTTACTACCTAAACTACCCTCACCTCCTTTTGCCTAAAAATAGGCCTTCAATCTTTTATTTCAAAACACACCAAAGTTGATATTGATAACTATCTATCAACTTTCCTTCTTCTTCTCCCTCCATCCACTCTCTAATTAATTAATTTCCACACCCAAACCAAGTTAATTAATCATTTTAATTAACTAAAAATCTTTTTTTTAATCACCCACAAGTTAATTAATTATTTTAATTAACTAAAATCTTTTTTTAATCACTCACAAGTTAATTAATCATTTTAATTAACTAAAAATCTTTTTTAATCACTCACAAGTTAATTAATTAATTAATTACCTTTTTTAAAAAAAAATTAAATAAAAAATCTCTTTTTACTTATCTACTATTTTGATTAATTGATTAATTCACTCATGAATCATTTTCTTTAATCAATCCACTTGCCCGGTCCAATAAAACGGAACTTTGGTTTGGCAAAATACTTTTTCCATCTCATCCATCAAAATCCAAGGTATTTTCATCAAATTCATTCTCTAAACTAAAAATCATTTTAATCATTCTGTAAATCCCTTCACTTAATCGTGGAACAAAATACGTGGATTTTGATCTTTATTCAAATGAGCTATGTAGGCATGTTTGGAATTTAAATCCAAACTTCAAATCCAATTTTTCAAATTAAGTTCATTTTCCATTTTTCTTAAATGTAATCAATTGTTCTTTTTTTTTTTTTTTTATGATATTTGTAAGGGAATATGTGATCTTCCTATAATCACATAAGGGCTAGAGAAGGCATCGCATTTTTTATCAATGTAATTATCTCAATTGAAATTAAGAAGTGATTATGTGGTTCCTCTAAATCTTTAAAGATTAAAGGGAACACTCTCCTTAATTTGTAAATATGTATTGTTTCATCAATCTTCATGCATTCATGTTATGCCATATTCATGCATTTTATTTATCATCTTATAAATGTCATTCATGAAATCCAATTTTTAAGCCAAATTAAACTTAAGAGTTAAATTTTGATTATTTAAAACTAAAAACCTAGTCACCGAGCTCAACTTGGTTCGAGGTTAGTGATTTTATCCATGGGCAAATTAAAGTAAAAAATTAATAAATTGGAGTCAAATTGGGTTTTTCCTTAATTTTTCAATTTAAAAATAACTTAGAGTGATGACTCCTAAAATCATTTTCAAAATCAACAAAATCAGAACCTGAGGGTTCCATCATGAGTCTAAATCCGAATGAACATCCCGGTTCCCTCTAGCAGAGTAGGCCAATGCTCGGGCGAGACCTCACAGCTGGCGATTCTGCTGGGGATTGGTTGCCACCTTTTTTTCAATAAAAAAAGAAAATAGGAGGATTACTATTTGGTTAAGGAAAAAATTTTCCAAAATAATCTCTATTTGGCTCATTAAGTATAATTTGACTTTCATGCATCACTTTGCATAATAAAGGCTCATTGCCTAACCTTAGCTTTTGGAAAACTTTTGGATGGCAAGTAATTTGGCTCAACAACTCTCTTTGACTATGTTGAGAGATAGCAAAAGCATTCCACCCCACGACAAATCCCCGATCATTTCGGTGGTGTAATGAGCAATTAGTACTGTTTGACCCATGCAAGGCTCTTTGCCTCACATGTGGTTAGGTATATTGATGCTCTAATGGGACGAGGACCCTTAAATCAAACCACCCTTCACCCTTGTACATATAGTCACCCTAGTCTTTGACCTTAGGTTCCATGTACCATAATAATCGATACCCTTGCATGTTCATGAAACCTTTTTTGGCACATATCACATCATGATCATGCATACATGGGAAATTCAATAAGGTAAAACATGTCAAAGACCTAAATCAGTGGTCCATTATCCCAAAATACCTCACACACTCACCCTGTCAACATGTAAACCTAGTGACCAGCCCTGTGGAGGGAATACTTTTCCTAACACACCTTTACATTTATGCCTTTTTTCCTTCATAATTCTATTTTCTCATCAGGTTTTTGGTTTCAAGGTACTAATGGTAAACACCTCCGGCCCCTTTGACCAAGACGCAATGAACACCTTCTTAACCAATCTCTTTAAGAAACAAGAGAAAACCTTTTAAACTGCACTCATCACTACCCTCAAAACCCAAGTCGATGCCTTCACCAACACTCTTAATGCCCAGTCTGCCACTTTCACTAGTACTCTCAATTCCTAATGCCAATCAATCATTAATGAGGTCAAAGAAATGACCAATGCAACCATCGCTCCTCCTCTTGCTCAACCTACTTCCACCAGCCATGCCCCCACTTTTACTACCCTCATTATCGATCTCATCAATAAGGGGAAAGCCCCCGAAACACCTACCTCTCCTCTTTTGGATATGAATGCCACTACTCTTACTCCCACTGTGAATCCTTTTCAAAGTGGGGATTTCTCCAGCTTTCCCAAAGCCAAAAGACTAATGAAGAAGTTTGAAACCCTAGAACGATCCATCAAGAATATCAAAAGGCATGAGAACATGATAGATGTTGACTCCTTTGCTCTCTTCCCAAACGCCAAGGTTCCCCCCAAATTCAAAATGCCTGTGATGGACAAGTTTAATAGCACCACTTACACTAAGACCCACCTTAAGATGTATGTGGCTGCCATGAGACCTTTTGGTGTGGATGATGAGCTCCTTAATTATTCCAACAGTCATTGACCATAGCTACTGTTAAGTGGTTACTAAATCTAGACCAAAATAATAAGAAAACTTAGGATGACATCTGCAATGCTTTTGTCAAGTAATACCATTATAATATTGAGGTGGATGTCACTCGACGAGATCTAGAAACCATTAAACAAAGCCAAAGAGAATCCTTCATCGCGTTCCTTACAAAGTGGAGGGAAAAAGCAGCACAAATGGTAAACTGTCCATCTGAGGAAGAACAAATTGATATCATTGTGAGGAATCTCCTCCTCCTGTACTAAGTTCACTTGCAAACCCAGTATCTCCCAGACTTTAAGGCTCTCATTGCTACAGCCTCTAAAATTGAGGATTTGATTTAGTATGGTCAAATCAAGGATGAATCCTCGAGTTTGAGATACCACAAGAACACCAATTTCACCTCTAACACCACTTATTCTAACCCTTGAAAGGGAGGAGAGATTAATACTGTTTCTTACCATCAACCTATGAGATTGGAAAGAAGGAGTTTTTCTGAATTAGGAATGCCTTTGAGCACTGTCTATAAGAAGGCCTTGGAAGCCCATCTTGTCAAACCCTTAGAGCCAACCACTATCAAATCCTTTGCCCAAGAACTATAATGCCAACGAGCGATGTGATTATCACCAAGGACTAAGGCATAAAGCGAATGCTTGTAAGGCTCTAAGGCATCGAATCCAAGAGACAATGGGGATATCATTGCTTTAAGAGCTAAGCCCAACATCACCACAAATCCTTTGCCTAACCACCAGGCAAATGTCAACTTTATTTCTTCTAATGAACCAGAATTTGATCCTCTCTCCCTCATCTACCCCACTTTAAGTTATTGTTGCGTACTCGATTTAAATTACTTTGTTACCAAAGTCAATGCAATTACTCAGAGTGGAAGAGTCCTCCCACCATCTCCACAACTCACAGTTTCAAACCTAGTAAGTCATGTTGTCCCTCCTCCTGTCAAAAAATTAAAACCCTATAATGAACCTGAGGAGGATCCCATTCTCAAGCAATTGAAGAAAGCCCAAGCAAACATATCTATATAGAGCCTCATCCAATCCTCTTACTCTCATCGCCAAGCTCTTTGCAAGACCTTGAACCAATTTCAGGCTGCTATTGACATCTCACTTGAGACCCTTATGGCATCTTTAACCAATACTACCAAATCCAGGGCCATTTCTTTCGGTGACTATGATATCCCTTATGGAGAAGAAAGCCACAACCATGCTCTCTACATCATAGTAATGACCCGAGGCAAAACTGTGCCTATGGTATTAGTAGATAATGGGTCCGCTCTGAACGTATGTCCACTGAAGGTGGCCAGCTGCCTAGGATTAGAGGCTTCAGATTTCATTTCGTCAGACCAAGTGGTGAGAGCATATGACAACACTAAGAGGGAAGTTTTGGAAGTGGCAAATCTTGATGTCACAGTTGGACCAATGATAAGGCCAATCCTATTTCAAGTGATTGACATCCCAGCCTATTTCAATCTCCTACTTGGTAGACCATGGATCCACCAAGTGAAAGCAATTCCTTACTCCTTGCACCAGAAGTTGAAATTTTGCCATGGTACAAATATCATAACTGTCCAAGCTAATGTATATGGGAAAAGTGACATTCTAAGATTTGTGCCAATCTTGGAAATCAAGCCCAAACCATCTACCATTTATCTATCTGGCTTCTCATTTGATACCATCTAGTTCATTCAAGGGGAAGGTAAAGAGTTTGTTCCTTTCGACTTTGATCCATATAGTAATGTGGCAGTAGCTAACATAATGAAGAAAATGGATTATTTTCCAGGTTTGGGACTCAGAAGAAACCAGCAAGGGATCACCTAATTTCCTGAGTATCCCATTGCAACTCCTCCTTTTGCTCTTGGCTATGTGCCTGAACTTGAAGATACTGTAGAATTGGAGGAAAGAGCCAAACTGAGAGCTGAGACCAAAAGGCAAGGTGAGACTTGAAGATTGGCCTATGCGCCCCTATTTCAAAACTCTTAATGGGAATTTTGTGAAAGAGGGAGAAGATTTCCCCTATTGTGGCTTTCCCAAACTATGGTTCTATCCCATTTCTAAAAAATTAATCCCTGGTTTTGAAATTTTCTTTGATATCAGGCTCAACCTAGAGGAGTGCAAGCCCATTTATCAATTGGAAGAGGATTGGGAAGCAAACATCGAGCCCTCTCTTTTTAAGACCATCCACATGATCACCAACCATCAAGAACTTGATCCCACTAAGCTCATTCAACCATCCCAAGCACCAGTGAATAACTGGTATTTTGAGAAGAGTAAGGGTCCTGTTATGTCCTTATCCGAGTCCTCTGAGTCTGAGTCAGAGCTTGAGTCCCTTAAGTCCGAATGTGAGTCTGTGGAGACCTTTCAGTCTTTTTTTATCTAATTTTGTAACCCGTCTCCCAAGCTTGTCCTTTGAAAATGATGTAACCCATGATGATGGGACCTTTGTTTTTAATAAAGTGAACAAGTTTTCTACTTACTTTCCTGACTATCTATGCTCTGCATCCTCTGACTCATCATTAAATGAGAAATCTGAAAAAAATAAAAAAGAAATAAAAAATGAAAAAGGCAAAGAACCAATCAATTATGGCACAGAGGAGAATCCTAAAACTACATACATTGCATCTGCATATTCTGACACACATGCATTAGTTGAAAAAATTTATGAGTTCATAGACTATTTTGCATGGGAGCCTAAGGACATGGTGGGGCTAGATCCAAACATAGCAGTTCACAAGATCCCAAATTACGAGCATGTGAAGCTTGTAAAGTAGAAGCTAAGAAGAATAAAGGTAGAATGGTCTTTAAAGATCAAAAAGGAGGTTACCAAGTTGCTAGATAGTGGGTTTATTGAACCCATCACTTACCCCTTATGGTTGGTCAATATAGTGCCTGTTCCCAATAAGGATGGAAAGGTTTGGATGTGTTTTGATTACAAGGACCTCAACAAAGCCTACCCAAAGGAAGATTTCCCTTTGCCCCATATCGATTTACTTGTGGACTGCATGGCTGGTGCATCAGTGGTCTCCTTGACTGATCTCTATGCGGGCTACAACCAGATCTAGGTTTATGCTCCTGATAAGGAAAAGACATCCTTTATGACAAAATGGGGCACCTATTGCTATCGGGTAATGCCTTTTGGTTTGAAGAATGCCGGGGCAACTTATCAAAGAATAGCCACTACTATATTCCACGATATAATGCATAAGGATGTCGAGGTATATGTGGACGACATGGTCATAAAGTCTAAAACTCCTAAAGGTCATTTCAAAGCTCTGGACCGATTCTTTACTAGGCTTAGATAGTATAACCTCAAGTTGAACCCAGCTAAGTGCCTTTTTGGTGCCTCTTCAAGTGTATTTCTAGGGCACCTAGTAAGCCAAAGAGGTATAGAGGTAGATCCAGCTAAGTCTAAGGCAATTATAAAAATGCTTCCCCTTAAAACTAAAAAGGAGATTAGAGGTTTCCTGGGTTGCCTATAGTATATCAGTTGTTTTGTTGCACAACTGGCAGATACTTGCAGGCCAATTTTCAAACTATTAAGGAAAGGAGCCTCTAAGTAATGGAATCAAGAATGCCAAAAAGCCTTTGATAGAATTAAAGATTACCTCCTAAACCAGCCAATATTGCAACCTCCGAAGCCAAGTCAGCCATTGTTGTTCTACTTATCGGTAACTTCAAAAGCTATAGGTGCAATGCTTGCTCAAAATGCCCCAGATTCACACAAATAGAATGCCATTTACTACTTGAGTAAATGTATGCTAGCTTATGAGCTTAAGTATAACTAGATTGAGCAATTATGCCTAGCCTTAGTCTGGGTATGCCATAAGCTTCGGCACTACCTATGCTTATACATTACTTGTATGCTAGCTGACAGGAGCCCCTTGAAATTCCTTATGGAGAGGCCAGTTTTTGACAGTAAGATGGCGCGATGGATGGCAGTTCTTACAGCATTTGACCTAAAATATGTCCCGAGAAAAGCAGTTAAAGGAAGCATTATTGATGACCAGCTAGCTGCTGCCCTTGTGGGAGATGAGATATTTGAACCTGAATTTCTTGATGAAGAAATCTTGATTATAGATCCTGAAGTATAGAAGCTATTCTTTGACAGTGCCTCCAATAGTAAAGGCTACGAAGCTAGCATAGTTCTAGTTACCCCTAAAGATGATCATTTGCCCATGGCGATCAAGCTAGCATTTGAGGTAACCAACAATGTAGCAAAATATGAGGCATGTATAGTTAGTCTAGAGGTGGCCATTAACATGAGAATAGACTACTTGTAGGTCTATAGCGATTCTAACCTTATTATTTTCCAAGCCCTTGGTAAGTGGAAAATTAGAGAAGAGCATTTGGTTCCTTACCATCAATGCTTGAATGACCTGGCGAAGAATTTTCATGAACTCGCTTTCACTACTTGCTAAGGGCAAATAATCAATTCGCCGATGCTTTAGCCACCTTAGCCTCAATAGCGATAATGAGATACATAGGTTTGTTGTCATCGAAGTAAAATGACAACCTGGATATTATACCATGTGTATGAATCTTTAGTTGGCTGATGTTAAGCCCTAGTTTTGGGACATTCTCAATTACATCCATAATGGTAAATATCCAGAAGGGGCCTCGAAAGCAGATCGAAGAACCTTAAGGCAACTGTCCGTTAATTTTATACCTAATGGCGATGTGTTATATAAAAGAGCCTGGGACAATATCCATCTACGATGTGTGACCGAAGAAGAAGCCCAACAAATTATGGAGTAGGTCCACGAAGGAGAAGAAGGCCCCCATATCAACGATGTAGCTTTGGCACAAAAGATAGCAAATCTGGGCTACTTTTGGCTAACCATGAACGAGGACTGTGCAAAGTACGTGCAGAAATGTCACAAATGTCAGATCTTTGCCAAGCTCCAGCATCAGCCCCTTGTTTCTGTGAATTCGATAGCAACACTATGGCCTTTTGCTATTTGGGGCATAGATGTCATTGGGAGGATTTTCCCAAAGTCCTCCAGTGGACATAAATACATTCTAGTGGCCATAGACTACTTTATAAAATGGATTGAAGCAGCGCCATATCAAGTCCTAAATGCAAAGAAGGTGGCAAACTTCATCCAAACCAATATCCTTTATTAGTTTAGGACCCCCTTCGAAATAATCATGGATAATGGCTCTCACTTTTAAAAGGAGGTAGTTTGCTTACTCCAGAAAAAAAAAAAAAAAAAAAAGATTCAACATCATTGCTCCTCTCCTTATCGACCACAGACCAACGGCACAGTTGAGGCCGCTAATAAGACCATTAAGACCATTTTGCAGGAAGTCATTAGGAAGCATAGAGACTGGCATGAACGGCTACCCACTGCTTTATAGGGATACAAAACTATCATTCATACTCCGACAGGGGCAACCCCATATGCCTTGGTCTATGGAATAGAGGTTGTACTTCCCATTGAAATGCAAATTCAATATGCTAGAGTAATGAGGGAAAGCTAGTTGAGTGAAGCAGACTGGATCAAAGGATATCATGAGTAACTGAATGCTATTGATGAGAAAAGAATGGATGCCTTGTACAAAATCCAGGGCTACCAACATAGGCTAGCCAGACATTTTAATAAGAAGGTAAAGGACAAGGGCTTGGAGGAAGGGAATTTAGTTCTGAAAGAGATTGGGGCCCCGGTCTATGACCCAAGGGAAAAGTTCAAACCAAAATGGGCCAGGCCATATGTACTTAAGAAGATCTTGTCTGGTGGAGGTGCCATTCTTGCAGATGTGGACAGAAATGAGTTCTCCAATCCCTATAATCTGGATCAACTGAAAAGATACTCTATCTGAAGACCACATCCGTATTCTTTTTGTCTATTTTTTGTTCAAAGTAATGTAATTAGAACTATGTGGATCTGATTCTCCATGAAAAATAACAAAAATGGTGATGATAACTGTAAGGGATATATAGGTAGCCCAACTCGGGTACGGTCTAAAGCATAATATAAAAATATTTTGTTTGCATCACAATTTCATCTCCTATGTGCCTAATGCTTCATTTGGTTCTTTTGTCTAAACCAATAATAATAATAATAATAATAAATGATAAACAAAAAAAAAAAAAAAGAAAATGCTCACTAAGTTGAAAACCTGCAAGGGCGGCTTAGGCAAAAATTAGAGCAAAAATAAAGGTATCTCATATAATGATGATTAGATTTTACAAGAGCGTACAATCCATCATCACAAAAAGGATAGCCTGTATCTATACCTACGGCTTGTCCTGTGGTCATATCAGCTTACAAGAGTGTACAAAAAAGAAACCTGCAGCTCATGTCAGAACAACCACTTGTGAGGCCTTGCCCGAGCACCGGTCCGATCCGCTGAGGAATCGAAATTCTCTTTGGGAGAAACTCCACGATTGGAACTCGCTGTGAGTTCAGCAAATTGATTTGTGTGATTTGTTATTGTGAAAATGAGTCGCCACTTTAATTTACTTGTTTTAATTAGGAAAATTAAAGAAAACCCAACATGATTGACTCCACAAAATATTTAATTTATCCCAATAGAAAATGCACCGATCTGCGAGTGACCAAGGAGGGCTCGGGGATCAAGTTTTGGTAATTACACAATTAAGAAAATATATTTTCTTTAGTTTGGATAAAATTGCAAAATAACTCTTAAAAAAAGGAATTTTTGTGTATGCATGAACAGGGATATGATGATGAATAAAATAGATATATATATATGATGAGATGGAATGACAATAAATAAGCAAGATAAATCCTACTTAATTATTACAATATCAAAATAATTGAAATAAAGAGGATCTTTCCTCTAGCCCTTATCGGTACTAGGAAAAGCACACATTCCCCAAATAAACTAAAAATAAAATCATAATAAAATGTATCTAAGAGAATTTCTGTCCTTGGAATCCCCCCAAATGAGCTGGAAGGAGGCTCTATTTATAGAGCTGCCAGAGGGGGTTCTGGCAGTACGAACGATGACACCGACATGTCACTGGCAGCACGGGCAGCACCGGCAATGTGCTGGGCATCTAGGCGGTACGTTAATCATGCCGCCTGGCTGCCAGCACCAATTCTGTGTCGCCCAAGGTGGCATGACAGATATGCTACCCATATGGTGGCACAAAAGGTGTGCCGCCCAAAGCGACGGCATGGCAGGCATGCCACCTAGGGCAGCGACGCGCCTCTCTGCACTGGCCAACTGGTTCGACTTGTTTCCTGCTTTTTCGTCCGTTTTGGGTCCGTTTCAATTTTGATTTGAGCTCGGTTTGATCCTGTAGGTTTGTAACTGAAAGATGGTCAACTAGAGAAGGAAAGATTCAAGAAATTTATTTTTCGATGGGGCGCTGCCCCCTTGACCCCTGCCCGCTAACCGGCTAGCGGGACCGCCATATGCATAGCACCCTATTCTTAGTAGGTGTCAAGCTGCAACCGAATTAAGAGGTGTAAATTTGCGGGTTCACAGCTGCCTCCTCATCAGAATTGGCTTTAAGGAAAAGGCGATTCTGATGACAATGAACCTTGGGAAGAGATGCCATGTCAGACTTTGGACTTGTGCTCTTGCAACATCAGATTTTTGGCTTATATGTTCTTTTGCCCTGTCAGATTCTAGGCTGTGCCATGTCAGAACCTAGGCTATACCATGTCAGATTCTAGGTTATACCATGTCAGACTCTGGGCTTGTGATATCTGCTTGTGCTTCTCATGCATGAGGACATTCATGCTTTGTGCAAATTGAACCTTATGAAGAAGGACAAACATGGTATAAAGATATGAACCTTTTGGGAGAGGGCCTATAGGATAAATGTGGTTTTGTCAATGGCTTAGTGTTGGATGTGAGAATGGTGATCTTCAATTAAGGCTATATGTCCAGCCTAATTGTTTGGAGGTAAAGATGATTTGGTGAATTTTAATCAAGGCTATCTGTTTTGCCTAGACTTTGAAAGATTTGGAGATTTGGTCCACCTAGGGAATTCAAATTGGTTTAGCAAGGCCATCTGTTCGGCCTTACTATTGGGGAGATTATGATCAAAGTTATCTGTTTGACTTTGATATTTGGGAAGATTGGGATCAAAGCTATCTATTTGGCTTTGGTGGTTGGGAGGATTATAGTCAAAACTATCTGTTTGGCTTTGGTGGTTAGGAAAGTTGGGATCAAAGCTATCTGTTTGGCTTTAATGATTGGGAGGATTATAGTCAAAGCTATCTGTTTGGCTTTGTTGGTTGGGAAAGTTGGGATCAAAGCTATCTGTTTGGCCTTGATGTCAAGAGGAATAGAATCAAAGCTATCTGTTCGGCTTTGATGTTAGAAAAGCAGGGATCAAAGCTATCTGTTCAGCTTTGGTGTTAGAAGGATTGGGATCAAAGCTATCTATTCAGCTTTATTGTTAGATTTAGAGAAGGTTATGTCTTTGAAAGATAAGGGGTGTGGGAATTCTGATATGGGTGGCTCGACCCAGTTTGCCCATTGAAAGTTACGGTTAAGGATTAGTCCTGGTAAGGAAAGGTCTTGGCTAAGGAGGGTAGGTCTGGTGAAGGAAATCCATTTGAAAGGCTTAATCTGATTTTGCCTTAAAGGAGATTATAGGCTTCATAAATGAAGGCCTTTTGGGAGTGGGCTTCATTGTGAAGGCTTTTAGGGAGTGGGCTTCATGGTGAAGGCTTTTGGATCTAAGCTTCATGGCGAAGGCTTTTTGGGAGTGGGTTTCATGCTGAAGGCTTTTTAGGAGTGGGCTTCATGGCGAAAGCTTTTTGGGAATGGGCTTCATGGCGAAGGCTTTTTGGGAGTGGGCTTCATGGCGAAGGCTTTTTAGATTTAGGCTTCTTGATGAAGGCCTCTGGATTTAACCTTCATGATGAAGGCTTCTTGGTTTGAAGGTAGGTTGAAACTTCTGGATTTGAGCTTCTTGATGAAGGCTTTTAGATTTGGGCTTCTTAATGAAGGCTTTTGGTTTTGGGCTTCTTGATGAAGGCTTTTGGATTTGGGCTTCTTGATGAAAGCTTTTGGGTTTGGGCTTTGTGGCGAAGGCTTTTAGATTTGGGCTTCTTCATGAAGGCTTTTTGGGAGTGGGTTTCATGGCGAAGGCTTTTGGATTTGGATTTCGACTTCTAGTTTTGCCAAAAAAACTAGATTTAAAGATGATGAGCCCTGATAGACTTGGGAATTTTGGTTCTACTCATTTTGAGATGATGCCAAGGAATGGGTGGTATGTGGTATGATTTGCCAATGAGGTTTGGGATGGAACAATATGATTTCATAAAGTTCAAGAATGGTTTTGAAGGTAGGCTGAAACTTCTAAAAAGAATAATGGAGGTTGTATGATTTTGCTTTTTGTAGCATGAATCATGGAAAAGAACAAGTCAAGCTTTTCTTGTTATTTGAGATTGAAGAGACTCTTAGAGTGACACTTAATTGTAAATTGCACTAGTTGAAATAAAGAGCCCTTAGGAATAGCTAAAGGGCTAGTGGAAAATAGACTGGAGATATGTATGAGGGATTGTACCTTAGCTCTTTTGAGTCAAGCGACAGGACAGATTGACAGATGATGACATTCTTGGGAAGACATGCCCCCATTGTAGGATAAGAGCATAGAAGATTGTATATCCTTTAGAAAATAAACCTCTGTTTAGGAAGGATGACAAATTGATTGAAGATGATTTGACAACTTTGGACATGAGGGAAGATGACTTGGATGAGCTCTCTCTCTCTCTCTCTTTCTCAGCTCTAACTTTTGCCTAAGCTGCCCTTTTTGGGTTTTCAGCTTAGCGAGCTTGCATTTAGGAAAAAATATTCCACCATAATTTGGGCTGCTGCTTTGAGGGGCTCTAGCCTTTGAATTCTAGATTTGACAAAGGTCTTTTCTGAACTTGTTGCACTTGTTGAGGTGCATTGTTTGATTATCTAATGTGCAATAGGTAATTCCATTTGATTTGCTTTTTGTGCTTCAATTGTTTGATGAGAGGTCCATTACTTGACCTTCTTTAATTAGGAGCCGATGAAGCGATAACTGATTTGTGAGCACCTCAAATTCTGATTTATGCTAATTGTGGTGGGTTTAATTGATCTCTTTTTTCCTCTTTTCCTTTTTCTCTCTTTTTTTTTGTTTTTCTGTTTTTTTATGGCTCATCCATGCTGGACTAAACAAGGAAGATAAAAGAAAATGTATGTGCATTACTATAAAGGAAACTTTATTACAAGATGACAAAAAGAACTACTATTGTCGATGAGAATAAAGAAAAATAAGATGACAGACTCCGACTCAGATTTGGACTCAGACTTGGACTCAGGTTTAGACTTGAAATTCAATCTCAGATAGGTCAGATTAGCTGAACTTGAACTACTCCATGACATGCCTTCTGGGGTTGAGGTAAGGTGGGGTTGAGTTAGAATTAGATTCCTCATCACTATTTAGGTTAGTGGTGGGGAATTCAGTTTGAAATGATTGACTTTGGATGCAATCTTCAACTTTTGATGCAGTTGCAACCAAAGCTCTGAAGGTGGGGAGGTATTGAGTTAACAAGTGGGCTCTGTAGGCAAAAAGCAAATTCTTGACAATGATATCCACTTGTTCTTGCTCGATTGGCCTGTTTACCATTTGAGCAGCTTTAGCCCTCCACCTAGTAAGGAACATGGAGAAGGACTCATCTGGAAGTTGCTTTGTGTTTTCTAAATCCCTTCTTGTAATGTCCTCTTCACTATTGTAGTGGTACTGTTCAACAAATGCCTTGCAAATGTCCTCCCAAGTCTGTTTTTGGGTAACATCTAAGTTAATAAACCATCTTAGGGCAGGATCAATAAGAGTTTGCTGAAAAAGTTGAGCAAGGAGCTCATTGTTGATACCAAAAGGATGCATTGCCCCCACATACATCTTTAAATGGATCTTGGGGCAAGTAGTACCATCAAATTTGTCCAAATTCGGCATCTTGAACTTTGGTGGAACTCTTGCATTGGGAAATAAGCTCAAGGAGCCTGTATCAACCAGGTTCTCTTTCTTCTTCAGATTTTTCAGTATTTTTTCCATGTGCTTCACTTTTTCCATGAAGGCTTTGATTTCAGGGTTAACTTCCTTCCTTTGGAAAGGATCCGCAGGTCAGGAGGTAAGAGTAGGGGTGAAATTTGGTGGTTGAACTATCACATATTGATAGAGTGAGTTGTTTCTGAGGAATTCAAGTGATGGAATAGGTAGTGGTGGGATCATATCAGTGTTTGCAGGCTCTTTGTCTTTGGAATCAGCTGGAAGTGAATCCATAAACAGGATAAAGAGTGGGTTTTGGGCCTGATTTGAGTAGTTTTAGGTCAGTTGAGCTTTGGATTAGGGAGGTCTGTTCCATCAAGGTGCGAACATCTTCCATAATGGCCCTCCTTTGGGCTTTGAGCAAGTCTTGAAAATAGGCATCTTGCCTCTTCATCAAGGTCTCTTATTATTCAGAGAGCTTAGCAAGAACCTTATTAAAGATTTCATCAGCTTTGGTAGTAGTGACTTCATCTCCAGTAGCAGACATTTTGTCAACCTTTGAAAGGGAAAAGGAACTGGATTAGTATCAAGCTTTGGAAAAAAGGGTTATGGGGAGGTGTGACAAGCCAAAGGATCTTAGGTTTAATGACAATGGATGACAGTGTCTTATGTTTAGGTTGATGGTGTATGGGTAAAGTTGAGGGTAGAGGTGTATGATGTTAGCTAGGTATGTATTTAGCTAAGGGAGCTAGGTCAAATTTTAGCTTTGGGTGGCTAGATCAAATTTTAGCTTTGAGTGGCTAGGTCAGAATTTAGTTTGGGGTGCCTAGATCAGATTTTAGCTTTGAGTGGCTAAATCCAAATTTAGCTTTAGGTGATTGGGATTGTGACTGGTTTACCATGGGCTTAAGGATAGAGTGACCATGGGTTTTGGGATTGGGTATGGATGTACCATGGATTTGGATGTTGGGTGCACCATGGGTTTGGTAATAGTTAGATAATAGGCTAGACTAGATCATGGGCTTAGATGGGCCATGGGCTTGGATAGTGATGTAAGAGATGAAACCTAGTTAGCATTTAGTTTAGGTAAGGATTAAAGTGGCGCTAAGTCAGTATTTAGCTTTGGTAAGGATGGTTAAGGATAAAGCTAGATCAGTGTTTAGCTTGGGTAAAGACTATGAAAGATGAAAGCTAGATCAGTGTTTATCTTGGGTAAGAGTTGTGAAAGATGAAAGCCAGGTTAGTATTTGGCTTTGGTAAGAATTATGAAAGATAAATGTATGTCAGTGTTTAGCTTGGATAAGAATTATGGAAAAGGATGAGGGTACCATAGATGGGTTTATTTTTACTATGAGTTTGACATAGGTTTGGATAGGACTGAATCATGGGTTTAGGTGAAGCATGAGTTTTGGATTTTGCTCATGGGTTTAGATGGACCATAGGCTTTAGGTCTCGACCATGGGTTCAGGTGAACCATGGGCTTTGGGTGTTGACCATGGGTTTAGGTGGACTATGGGCTTTGGGTTTCGACTATGGGTTCAGGTGAACCATGGGCTTTGGGTGTTGACCCTGGGTTTAGGTGGACAATGGGTTTTGAGTTTTGACTATAGGTTTAGGTGGACCGTGGGTTTTGGATTTTGACCATGGGTTTAGGTGAACCGTGGGTCATGAGCTTTGGGTGTTGACCATGGGTTTAGGTGGACCATGGGCTTTGGGCGTTGACCATGGGTTTAGGTGAACCATGGGCTTTGGGGTGTTGACCATAGGTTTAGGTGAACCATGGGTTTTGGGTATTGACCATGGGTTTAGGTGAACTATGGGTTTTAAGT
Organism: Reutealis trisperma; assembly: GCA_947687605.1. Classification (NCBI taxonomy): domain Eukaryota; kingdom Viridiplantae; phylum Streptophyta; class Magnoliopsida; order Malpighiales; family Euphorbiaceae; genus Reutealis; species Reutealis trisperma. Next base: position 275,199 of record CANTUT010000104.1, on the reverse strand, counting down.
GTGAAGGTGTTTGGATAGGTTTTTGACTCTTCACAAGGTTCAAGCTATACATGTATGTATGCATGAATGAAAAGGTTTCATGATAATGACATACCAAGTTTAGTATTATGGCGCATATAATCCTAAAGGAAGGTTCTATGAGTAATTACATAAAAGGGTTAAGGTGGTTTAAAGGGAACCCATCATGCTAGAGATGCGATATACCTAACCACATGTGAGACAAGGAGCCTCACGTGGGTCCAATGGTACGTGCATACTCGTTACATCTCTAAAAGGATTAGAGGATACATCGTGGGCTGGATGATTTCACTATCGGCAAGCAGACCTAAGGAAGGTTGCCCACTCGATGTTACTTTCTATCCTTTGTTTTCCTAGGAAGCTAGGGTTTTGGACAAGGAGTCCGATGTAGTGATGCATGATAAAGTTATTTCACGTTTAAAGACAAACTTGGTATTTTACCAAAAGTAATCCACTTTATCTTTTATTTGAAAAAGACTTTAAGTCCCCAGTGGAGTCGCAAACTGTGAGGCCTCGCCTGAGCATCGGTCTGATCCGCCGAGGAATCAAAATTCTTTTCGGGAGAAACTCCATGATTGGAACTCGTTGTGAGTTTAGAAAATTGATTTGTGCAATTTGTTATTGTGAAAGTGAGTCGCCACTTTAATTTACTTGTTTTAATTGGGAAAATTAAAGAAAACCCAACATGATTGACTCCACAAAATATTTGATTTATCCCAATGGAAAATGCACCGATCCGCGAGTAACCAAGGAGGGCTCGGGCATCAAGTTTTGGTAATTACACAATTAAGAAAATATATTTTCTTTAGTTTGGCTAAAATTGCAAAATAACTCTTGAAAAAAAGGAATTTTTGTGTATGCATGAATAGGGATATGATGATGAATGAAACAGATATATATATATATGATGAAATGGAATGACAACAAATAAGCAAGATAAATCCTACTTAATTATTACAATATCAAAATAATTGAAATAAAGAGGATCTTTCCTCTAACCCTTATGGGTACTAGGAAAAGCATACATTCCCCAAATAAACTAAAAATAAAATCATAAACAAAAGATTAATACAAATAAATTAAAATAAAAAGGAAAACAATATTGATAAAAAGATTTTGGAGTTGATGCCCTTCAGAATGGCAGCCTGCGTATCCTATCGAATAGGAATCAAACCCCACACAGTTCTCCCTTCTTGTAAAGGAGGGGTTTTAAAAATGTGTTGGTTTGTTTATTAATTTAATTCTGATTCTTAAATTAATAAATTTTAGATCTTTTATGTTTTAGACCTAAAGAGAATTCTAGATCTGAGTTTAGAATTTTGAAAATGGACAAAAGGAATTATACCTTTGCTTTCCTTGATTTTCGGATGAATAGGATGAGCTTAACTACGGATCTAAGCTCCACTTTGAATTTAGGACCTAAAAGTTGAACCTTAACAGCAAAAGGTTAGCAAAATAGCGTGATAAAATGTATCTGAGAGAATTTCTATCCTTGGAATCCCCCCAAATGAGTTGGAAGGAGGCTCTATCTATAGAGCTGCCAGAGGGGGTTTCGGCGGTTACGGATGGCAGCACCGGCACGTCGCCGGCAGCATGGGCAGCACTGATGATGTGCCGAGCATCCGGGCGGCACGTTAATCGTGCCACCTGGCTGCCGGCACCAATTCTGTGCCGCCTAATATGCTGCCTATACGTTGGCACGGAAGGCATGCTGCCCAGAGCAGCGGCATGGCAGCGTGCCGCCCAGGGCAGCGATGCGCCTCTCGTGGGCTAGCCGACTGGTTCGATCTGTTTCCTACTTTTTCATCCATTTTGGGTCCGTTTCAATTTCGATTTGAGCTCGGTTTGATCTTGTGGGTTTGTAACTGAAAGATGGTCGACTGGAGAAGGAAAGATTCAAGAAATTTATTTTTCGACAGGGTGCTGCCCCCTTGACCCCTAACTGCTAACCAGCTAGCAGGACCGCCGTATGCGTAGCACCCTATTCTTAGTAGGTGTTAAGCTGCAGCCAAATCAGGAGGTGCAAATTTGCGGGTTCACACCACCAAAAAAAAAAAAGGCAAAGAACTACCTCTACCTAGTCAATCCTCCTCCTTCTCCTCCTAGGTTGGATGTCTCCCTCAGAATCAGATCCCGCCACTATCTCTTCAATTGTCATGCCTCTGATCTTAGTCTCTGATTCACCCTCTATAATGTCAGTAGCCAGAGTGCTCATAATACTAGAACTGCTCTCAGCAATCATTCTGGTCGGTCTACCCCGTGTCCTAGTAACTCCAGAGCTGCTCCCTGAAGCCATGTCTAAAACTATCCTCTAAGGGCTAGTACCTCCCGAGCTACTAGGTATAGCCCTCTCCTATGTCAAAGTCAGAGTCCTCCTTTATATTATAGCGATGGTAGTCTGCCTTTATGCACTCACTGCTATAACCTTCCTTCGTGCAACCACAGTAGTGTCTTCCTCATGTCTAACTGCAGTGATAGTCCTCTGAGTCACCTCCACCGCAGTCTGAGTCACCACTGTAGCCTGTAAAGTTAGTCTTCCTATGGAACCTCTTGTGTCTCTCTCAGGTCAAGTCACCTCCCCTAACCTAGCGGCAGTCCCTTGGTCACTGGTGCCTCTGGCAGCTACCTCCTCCATCTCGTCACTCTTAGTCTCCCTAAGTAATGCAGCTTGGTGCTCTCTCTCATTGGCTAGACTGTCTTAATCAACAAATTATAGTACCTCTCAGTAGTACCAAAACCAACCTCTGGTCTCACTGCATGAAAGCCCCTCATCCATCCCCCTCTGATAGCTTTGGCAATAGGAGTTGTAATCTGCGCAGACTCTAAAAAGGGTATAATTGGGGGCACATCCTGAGTTTGGCCCATCCGCCTCAAGACCCTCGTACCCTGGTAGAATGATGTCCACACTAGATAGAGCAAATAAACCACCCGATGCCCATGGCTCATCATCATAAAGGACCTGATCTCGTACCATGGGCAATGCCAGAGTATATCCTCCGGGGCAAGCTGTAGAAGCCATCTAATCCACTTTTAGACTGATCCTCGCCTCACCAAGATAGGTCGCATCTAATACTGGATGGCTGTATATGGACTTCTAGCCAAAGCAACAACCACCCTTAAGTGATTCATCAACCATACCTGCAAAATACACTAAAAATAAAATTCAAACATGCACAAAATATCCATCCCAGAAAGAATAGAAACTGATAAATTTCTTTCTCTCACCTGAAGGACTATTGGAGATACAGTCCACCTCTCCAAGCCTTGAACAAAGCAGTCGAGACTCAATAGTGTCTCTGCCAATACGGCCCCAAAGACGAAGCGACGCTGCTCCATCTGCAATACCAAACCTGCCGCTCTAACATCTCCCCAATCGACGGGCTTGGGAAATAGATATGTGGCCATCAGGCAAAAAACTAAAGCTCATATCCTAAGCCTTTATATCCTTACATCACCCTAGTTACTGGGATCATGAAACTCCTCAATAATGGTAATCAGATTCACTTGCCTCTTTACCACCATCTGACTGGCTGTGTCTGCTGGCAGAGCTAAAAATTCCTAAAAAACTCTGTAGTGCCCAACTCTGAACTCAGGCACTACTAGGGCCGCCTCGAGATCACTGCCAAGTATGGCATAGAACTCCTCAAATGTGAGGCACAGCTCCTCCATACCCACACCAAATCGAAAGACTCAGGCCACCGGATCCCAAACTGAGAACATGCTTTCAAAAAATCCCAGTCCACCCAAACCCCTCTCAATGCTACCATAGCTGTAATCCGTACCTACCCAAGTTTATTCTATCTACTTTGACGAGTTTTCTTGTCCACATGTGTTGTAATGACTGAAATACGACTCTATATGAAAAAGAAGTGAAAAGAGAATGAGAAAGAGTGGAAAACCGAGCAAAAGAATAGGAAATCAACAAACGGGCAGAGTTTCGGCTATTAAATGAAGAATGGATAGATTTACTTTGAAGGTTCTGCCTTTATATAGGACCCAAGGTGTCACATCAAGTCAAAAGGTCAAAAAGCTACTCTGCTAATGGCTCTGCCACTGGCTATGTTGGCAGCGTGTCGATATTTTATATCATTTTGTCATGCCCGAAATGTCGTGGTTTGGTTCTTTGATCACTGCAAAGCAAAAATTAGATCATTTTCTTCCCTCTTTGGGATAGAAAATTCAAAGTAAAGTCCTTTGGAATGTCTCTCCATTAGAAATCATTAGGAACAATGAGAAAAATGGAGCCGTAAACCAGTAGAAACAAGTCATAGGACATGCATTTAAGTGTAAACTTGCATCCATGGCATACATTCACCATTGCCAATTATAAACATGCATTCATAATATAGGCATATAAGATGAAATAAGAAGCATTAGAGAAGTCAAGTCATGCATACATGACATAAGTACAATATAAAAGTACATGCATAGTCATAAATAAACACTGTACAGTTATCCAAAAAGAAAAAGCAAAATGAAGGTCAGCATCGACCTCCATATCAGCAGCCTTGTCACATATCGAGACAAGTAAGTAAGCCACCCATGGCTAACTCCATCCGTTGGGACATCTGATAGGTGTTCTGAGCAAACTCCCAAGGGATTTGCATAAAAGAGTGTTAGATATTTTGAATCTTTTTCAAAAGGCACAAATGCAATAGAAACCCTACCCATGGATCCTTTCCGTATGTAGGGAAATCAAGAGAATAGAGACATACCTCAATGCCAGTAGGAACATCCTGCACTCCAAGGCAAATAATATCAAGTATCATCCACATCCTCATAGTACCGTATGCCGCATAATAAGGAATATGATTAGAGATGTGGTACTTTGTATCCCAGGCCACCAGGCTTAAACTGTGGCTAGGACCTGCATCATGACCCACTCATTGAGCATGGCCCCAAGAATTACTAGCACTAGGAGCCTCAGAAACAGCCGAGGGGATACTCCCTCTCCTAGTGCCGGAAGTAATGGAAGAGCGCCCATGTGGCGTGACCTTACACATCAGAAATTGCTGACAAAGTTGTCATAGGAAGAGTCAGGGAGCTAAAAACGGTATGCCTCCCTGCCAAAGAAAAGATCGGGGGTAGCTCAGATGTCTAAACCGAAGCGCATGTCCACTGGTGAAGGGCTGGGCACATGCCATGACCCCAATATTTAAAAGTTCACCCTCTCGCCTAGATAATACAGGCAAAAATAAGGGGATTGCAAAAGCATCCTTCTACAGGAAAGGCCTTCTATAAAAGTTACAAAGGGGGCGTGTGACATACTCTCTGTGAAAGGCCTTGCGATTTACCGTAAGCAACCAATAAGCATATCATAGGAAGTAACGGTAAAAGAATGAAAAGACAAGAGGGAATACTTGATCATCAGTCTACTAGTCAAAGAAGGCTCTATATGACACTATGTGAGCGAAGGGGATCTTGATTCGACTCCACCCATCTTTTCCTTGCTAGAAAGTCCTCAACTCGCTGCTCAATCAATCCGAGGGAGGTGAGGGGGAAGTACTCATAGGCCCACATCTACAACACAGAGAAGTCAGAAATAAAGAAAAAATGCTATCGTGTGACAAAAGATATAGTCTAGTAGGCATGATGCATACCTCCCAAATTGGTGTTGTCCCACCAATGGACCGTACACGCCCATAAGATAAGTCTATCATGTCTCAGTACATGAAACTCAAGACAGCGCCTCCTTAGTCATACTCACCCTACCTATCTATCTAGACTGAGCTCTTTAGGATATTCAAATCCACCATATCCTTCATTTTATAGGTAAAAATGCAGCCTATAATGATCAGAAGACACAATGAGTGAGAGACTCTTTGGGAACAAGATCTCTAGAGGATACCCCTATAACTTCTTATGGAGGAATGTGCGCCTGACGATGGTGCTCTTTAGGGGAGGGTCAAAACCAATCAAATTAGTGACCTGTCTTTCGTTGTACTCCTCTCACCAATCATTACACATATCAAGAGGCCGAGACTCGAATCGAATCCCTGTCATCATATAGAGGTCAAATGGGGTGCACGTCATCTCCCTGCAAGGCAGGTGAAAAGTATTGGTGTTATCCCACCACCCCTCAGCCAAGGCCTTTATCAGATTCATATTGACACAATTAGGTGTCCTCAACTCTAGAAAGTTGATGAAGCTTTTCAGCTCCAGAAGATTCCTTATGGCACCCCCAGTGGCAAGGCGCTTTATCACCATATCTAGATTATGTCGTCCGCCTCGATTTCGGAGAGTTTTTGTCTACCATGGATCAATAGGCAAAAAATGTGTATAGTGTTAGACTAAAAAAAAAAAAAGATTTAGAGTGAGCCAGTGAAACACTAACCTCTATGCTCCTGTCATATGAGACATGGTCTTGAGGGTCTTAGAGCAGAAGTGATGGATCAAAGTTCTCCTTCGGTGCCTCATAAAGTCGACCCCAAAGTCCGTCAGTAGAGGGCATGGTATTGTGTCCGAATGAGGAAGCCATTGTTGCGAAATGCTGAATTTGAAAGGCAAGAAAGGATAGGTGAAGAAAATAAATAAATGAATAAAAAAAAAAAGAAGAATTATTATTATGAAAAAAAGAAAAAGAAAAAGAAAAAAAAGAATTTTTATTATTATTACTAATATTGTTATGTAAAAAAAAAAGTCAACGTTCTGTGAGCAAAGCAAGAGAGGGAGAGATGTGTGGTGCAATGAGTGAATGAGTGAGTTAGCTATTTATAGATTTTTAAGACATATAAAGATGAAATAGTACATAGTAAAAAGTGCCCTATAATTATTTAGTTGCATGAAAGTAAATTTTTAGCCAATATTAATTCGGAATCAAAATCTAAAAGTTTCTATGTGTTTATGAGATTTTTATCGACCCATAGACACCTCATTCTCCTATTTTTAGATAGAAAATGTAGCTTATACATCAGAAGAACTAGAAAATTATGAATCTAAAAATTCACTAGTATCTCAAAAATGGTCAAATCGAGTTTCAAAATTCATGAAAATTATCTCATTATAACTGAAATCATTTTTCGATCTTAGATCTATTGATGTTTCGGATTCACTCTTATCAAAACTGTCTAATTGATAGACAATTTTGATGAGGGGGCAGTTGTAAATCCTCATTCAACATCTCTAAAATTAATTATGAACCCACTGATACTGACCGAGATATTTTTGGGCTCAATTAGATTCCTTTCCTACTGTGATCAGACCTCCTATATCCGACAGTATTTTTCTAAAACTAACCATATTTTCTCCCTAACTGACTAGTAAAATGTTCTAAAATTAATTTCGAGTATAACGATACTGACCGATAATTTTTCTGAACTCTGTAACTCTAAAAAATTGATCCGAAAGTTTCAAAACCTGGCTAAGCAAAAAAGTAAAAATCCAGCCAACATGCCCATCGAGGCTGAGGCGGGGCACCGCTCGAGTCGCCAGCGGCATTGCAGGCCCTACCGCCCTACTTGCAGTTTTCAAAATACCCCCAACCTATTTTTCCAACCTTTTATAGCCCTACCCCTCATGATTTTTTCACATTTTTATCACCTAAACTACCCTCACCTCCCTTTGCCTATAAATAGGCCCTCCATCTTTCATTTCAAAATACACCAAAGTTGATATTGATAGCTATCTATCAACTTTCCTTCTTCTTTTCTCTCCATCCAGTCTCTAATTAATTAATTAATTTTATCACCCAAACTAAGTTAATTAATCATTTTAATTAACTAAAAATCTTTTTTTTAATCACTCACAAGTTAATTAATCATTTTAATTAACTAAAAATCTTTTTTTAATCTCTCACAAGTTAATTAATCATTTTAATTAACTAAAAATCTTTTTTAGTCACTCACAAGTTAATTAATTAGTTAATTAATCTTTTTAATTAATTAATTACCTTTTTTAAAAAAATTAAATAAAAAATCTCTTTTTACTCATCTACCATTTGATTAATTAATTAATCATTTTAATTAATTAATTCACTCACCAATCATTTTCCTTAATCAATCCACTTGCCTAGTCCGATAAAACAAAACTTCTATTTGGCAAAATACTTTTTCCATCTCGTCCATCAAAATCCAAGATATTTTCATCAAATTGATTCTCTAAACCAAAAATCATTTTAATCATTCTGTAAACCCCTCCACTTAATCGTGGAATGAACTACGTGGATTTTGATCCTTATTCAAATGGGGTACATAGGCATGTTTGAAATTTAAATCTAAACTTCAAATCTAATTTTTCAAATTAAGTTCATTTTCCATTTTTCTTAAATGTAGTCAATTGTTCTTTCTTTTTTTTTTTTAATGATATTTGTAAAGGAATATGTGGTCTTCCTAAAATCCCATAAGGGCTAGAGAAGGCATCCCATTTTTTATCAATGTAATTATCTCAATTGAAATTAAGGAGTGATTATGTGGTTCCCCTAAATCTTTAAAGATTAGAGGGAACACTCTCCTTGATTTGTGAATGTTTATTGTTTCATCAATCTTCATGCATTCTTTTTATATCATATTCATGCATTTTATTTATCATCTTATAAATGTCATTTATGAAAATCAATTTTAAAGCCAAATTAAAATTAAGAGATAAATTTTGATTATTTAAAACTAAAAACATAGTTCCTGAGCTCAACTTGGTTCGAGGTTAGTGATTTTATCCATGGGCAAATTAAAGTAAAAAAATAATAAATTGGAGTCAATTTGGGTTTTTCCTTAATTTTTCCATTTAAAAATAAATTAGGGTGGCGACTCCTAAAATCATTTTCAAAATCGACAAAATCTGAATTCGAGGGTTTCATCGTGAGTCTAAACCCAAATAAGCATCATTCCCTCTAGCGGATCGGGCTGGTGCTCGGGCGAGGCCTCACACGTGGTAGTGGTGTATGGAGCAGATCTATCAACTCCATTTCATCTTTTTGGTGCGATTTTCGATGTTTGTTTGATCAAATTTTATGAGGGTAAATTCGAAACTCTTGAATTTTGATTATTTTCAGTTTTAGTTTGATTTTAAGTTATATTTATTTGATTTAATTGTTAATTTGATGATTTGGATTGCTTGTGGAGTTGTTTGTGAGTTGGGAGGACCTAGGAGGGGCTATTGATGTTATGTTGAGTTGTGTGGGTTATTGATGTTATTTAGCAATATGTGTTTTCTTTGTTGTAATTGGATAATATCCTAGTTATAAAGGAAGCTTTGTCAAAATTTTGAAGAGTCTTGGTAGTCATTTAAGTATGACTTTTTAGTGAGTCATTCGTGTTATGATAATATCATATGTTATTCAGAGCTGATATTTCGGACATCCTTCTAGTCATCAGTTGTCGCACACCACGAGGAGAGCTAATTGGATTCATCTAATATGTGAGTTATATAGCCTAATTTAATATTCCATTCTCTTATTTATTTAAATTTACACTTGCATTCATGCATTGATTTGTGTGTATATTATATATATATATATATATATATAATTATTATGCATTATGAATGATATTCAGAATCTTGGCATATGCATGTGACTATTCATTAATGTTGATATTACATGTTGGTTATGGATGTTAGATGGAATTGGAATGGTATAGTGCCACTTAGGAAAGTGGATATGTTTATGATGATGTTATGACGATTGTTGGCTTACTCATCACCTATGCACTACTACCAGTTAGGTCAGTGTTGCTAGGACATGTGAGGCCTCACTCGAGCAATGGTCTGATCTGCTAAAGTGAATTGAAATGCTCATTTGGGAAAGTGTTGACCTAAGTTATATCAAAACTTAGTCAATCTTTATTTTGATTTTTGCAGATTATAACTTGTTCAATTGATTGGATTTGAAAGAAGATTGATATCTCCCTAAATATGTTGCTTAGCTTTTAAGTCACAACCATTATGCCAAAATCGTGATCACAACTACTAAATCACGACCGCAACCATCATATCACAACCAAGACGATTAGAAGGCAACATAGTTCAATTTTAAGCCTCGAGACACAAAGCAAATTGTGACCTTAGTCGCAACCACAACCAAGGATGCGATCCTTGATTTGCGACCATGAATTATTAGTCATGACTGTGAAATTCATACATAATTCCAAGCTTCCAACAGATAGTTGAAGAACCAATGAGAAGATGCCACGTGTGATTGAGCCATTATGGATTATGAAGATTGTGACTATAAAATATTTGTCTTGACCGCGAAAAAGGCTTAGCGACCATTACTCAGCTCTGACAGTGCACTTAATGTAAGATTTTGTGGCTGTTTTGAGAATCCTTTTTGGTATTTCTTTGTAACAGGAATTTGGAGGGAAGAAGCTATAAATACCCCCTCCAAAGAGCCTCATAAACATCCAACAATTCATTTAAGCCAAACTCTTGTAATTTTAATTCTCAAAGCCTTTACCCAATTGAGATTGGGGAGTAGACGTAGGGTTCGTTAATACTCGAACCACTATAAAATCGATTGTGTTCATTCTCTTTCCCTATATCTTTCTATCTAATTTTTAATTTCCCACCAATTCAACTCCCCTTCTTGGTGCATAAAGGCAAACAAGTGGTATCAGAGTTTTGGTCTCATTCTTCAAACTTAATTGTGTAAGAAAAGATCAAAATGGCTAATGAAGGGATGTATCACCTCAAGCCAAACTTCGATGGCTTTGATTATGTGCATTGGAAATATAAAATGGAGGTATATCTTTATAGTGATCTCATTGATATATGGGATTGCATAATCAAAGAATGGAAACCTCCATCAAGAATAGTTGATGATGTTGAAGAATTGTTTCCTAGAGAAGAATGGGTGGATGCACAAAGAAAAGCTAATGGGAAAAATAAGAGAGCCTTGGCAATTCTTCTTAGTTCACTCTCAAGAGAAGAATGTGGTAGAGTTCAACATTGTTCAAGTGCGTTTAGCATTTCGAAATCTTTAGAAAACTACCATGAAGGAACTAAGCAAGTCAAGGCTAAAAAGATTCAGTTGTACACAACTGAATATGAGCTCTTCAAGATGAAACCCAATGAAAGTGTTATTGACATGATAAATAGGCTTCTAGCCCTTATCACCAACATGAAGAAATTAGGCAAAATATGCACATTGAATGATATAAACTATAAGATTCTCAAAACTCTCCCAAAGAAAGACTATAGAGCTAGAATTACTGGCATAGAAGAAGCTAATGAGGATCTTGGAAAGGTTCCTACCGATGTCCTCATTAGAAAACTCCTTACCAAAAAAATGCCTCTATTAATAGAGAAGGAAGAGAATCAAGAGAAGGAGAAAAAGAAATTCTTAGCTCTCAAATCCTCCCTCAAAAGCAAAAAGGAATGTGAGAACTCAAGTGAATTAGAGGAAAATGAAGATGATAATGATGAATTACTATGCTCTCAAAAAGGGTTAAGGACATCATCAATAGAAGAATGAAAGAAAAGAGGCCCTTTAGGAGATCATCATTAAATTACAACTCAAACTTAAGCAAAGAAAAGAAGAATGACATTACTTACTATATAAATATGGCAAGCAAGGTCATATAAAAATAGAATGTCCTAACATCAAGAAGAAAAAGAAATGGGACAAGGAGAAGAAGAAGACGGGTTTCAAAGCAACATGGGATAATGACTCCTCAAGTGATGAAGAGGAAGAGGATGTTGTAAACTTATGTTTCATGGCCTTAGAGCACTCATCAAATGAGGTAAGCTCTAACTCTCAAACTTGTGATGATATTGATGATGATATGCATTATGAGGATGAGCTAATTAAAGCTATGAATTTAAAATGCAAAAAGTAAAAATTAAAAATGAAATTTTTTAAGGAAAAGCATTCTAAGTTGGCGGAGAATTTTAAAGAATTAGAAAAAACTTGTTTTAAGCTTGAAAACCTCCTATGTTAGCTTAAAAAGTTCATTGGAGGAAATCACTTCTAAAAACTCCTCTTTTAATTCTTTATATAAAGAAAACAATGCTTTGAAAATTGAGGTTGAAGAATTAAGAAACTCAATCTCAAAAATTCACAAAGGAAAAGAAGCTTTGGATACTCTTATTGTATCACAAAGGCCACCCTTTGTGAGACATGGTCTTAGCTTTGATAGCTCATCTCCATCCACATCCTCTCCCGCCATTTTCATAAAGGCTACAACTCTTCAAACCTCTAGCATTGAGGTAATTCACAAGGAAGTGAAAACACACACTAAACCTCGAAGTCCCAAAAGGACTTAAAAGGTTACATTAGACTCAAGAGCTAAGCCTCAAAGAGTTAACCACGCACTCATGTATCAAAAAAGGTATGCTCAAAGACATTCACAATCACAACATAATACTTGTCCTTGTATGCATTCATGTCATAATGTTGTGAAAAGACCAAAATTTTTTGACAAAATGGCTAACAAAACCTTTAAGTCAAAGCGCAAATGCCATTATTGTATGAAAGATGGTCATATAAATGTATTTTGTTATACAAGGAAGGCTCAACTCAAGATTGAGGACCCTTCCAAGGCTAACCCCTAAGGACCTAAGTATATTTGGGTACCTAAAACAAGATGATTAATCTTTTCTTATAGGTGTGTCTCAAATCCACTACCAAGAAGAACAAATGGTATGTAGATAGTGGATGTTCAAGACACATGACCGAAAATGCAAGCCTCTTCACAAATTTGAAAGAAAAGAGAGGTGGAAACATCACATTTGGTAACAATGCCAAAGGTAAGATAATTGGCATTGGTACCATTGGTAAGGACAATCTTTCCCTCGTTGAAAATATTCTTTTAGTTGATGGTTTGAAATTTAACTTTCTCAGTGTAAGTTAATTATGTGATAAGGGTAATAAAGTCACCTTTGACTCTAAAGCATGCATTGTCACCACTTTAGCTAATGACAATGTAGTGTTTAAGGGTGAAAGAGAGGGCAATACCTATATGATTGACTTAGATGATTTGGCTAACCAAGATGTTAAGTGTTTCATGTCTATTAGCAATGAATCTTGGCTTTGGCATAGAAGGCTTGGACATGCAAGCATGGGGCTTCTTCATAGTCTTTGCAAGGATGAACTTGTTAAAGGACTTCCAAAGATCAAATTCTCAAAGGACAAGACATGTGGACCTTGTCAAATGGGAAAGCAGTACAAATCATCCTACAAATCAAAAAATATTGTAAGTACTTCTAGACCCCTTCAACTTATTCATATAAATTTGTTTGGACCTAGTAGAGTTGTTAGTTTAGGTGGAAAAATGTATGCCTATGTGCTTGTTGATGACTACTCTAGATTTACTTGAGTTAGTTTCTTGACTCATAAGAGTGATGCTTTTAATGCATTTAAAAGTTTTGCAAAGAGAGTTCAAAATGAGAAAGGCTATTTCATTTCCAAAATTAGAAGTGATCATGGAAAAGAATTTAAAAATGAATTTTTTGAAAAATTTTGCATTGAACATGGAATTTCACATAATTTTTCCTCTCCTAGAACACCTCAACAAAATAATGTTGTAGAAAGGAAAAATAGAACCTTGATTGAAATGGCTAGAATCATGCTTAATGAATATGGTTTACCAACTTATTTTTAGGTAGAAGCCGTTAATATATCATGTTACATTTCAAATAGAGTTTTTAAAGGACCAATTTGAATAAAACCTCTTATGAGTTATGGAATGGAAGAAAACCCAAGATTTCATATCTAAGAGTTTTTAGTTGCAAGTGCTACATATTAAATACTAAGGATAACCTTGAAAAATTTGCTTTTAAAACTGGTGAGGGCATTTTCCTAGGATATTCCACCACTAGTAAAGCTTATAAAGTCTTTAACAAAAAGACTATGGTAATTGAAGAGTCTATGAATGTTGTATTTGATGAATCTAGTAAACTTGATCTTGGGAAAGGTAGTGTTCTTGATGATCTTGTAGGTGAATTTGAAAAGTTTCGATTGGATCAAGATGAGACTCCAAAGGAAGTTGAAAAGCAAGTGGAAAACCAACAAGATCATATGGATCAATCAAATCCACAAGAGGAAGATGTTCAAGAACTTCCGAAGGAGTGGAGATACCATAAGAATCACCCCAAGGAGCAAATCAAAAGTGATCCATCTAAGGGTGTAAGTACTAGATCTCATTATAAAGCTTTAGATAATAATTTTGCTTTTGTTTCTCAAATTGAGCCAAGGACCGACCATTAATGAGGCTCTTAATGATGAGAGTTGGGTGATTGCTATGCAAGAAGAACTCAATCAATTTGAGAGAAACAAAGTTTGGGAACTTGTTCCTAGACCCAAAGATCATCCCATTATTGGATGTAAATGGGTGTATAGAAATAAGTTAGATGAACATGGTTTTATCTTTAGGAATAAAGCTAGATTGGTTGCCAAAGGGTACAACTAAGAGGAAGGCATTTATTATGATGAAACTTATGCTCCTGTAGCAAGATTAGAGGCTATTAGGATTTTGCTTGCTTATGCATTTCATATGGATTTTAAACCTTTTCAAATGGATGTTAAAATTGCTTTTTTAAATGGATTTATTGAGGAGGAAGTTTATGTTGAGCAATCCCCCGATTTTGAACATCATGAACTTCCCAATCATGTTTTTAAATTAACTAAGGCCTTGTATGGTTTGAAACAAACTCCTAGTATAAAAGGCTAAGTACATTTCTTTTGAAAAATGATTTTGTTAAGGGCAAAGTTGACACAATACTTTTGTAAAACGGCACAAAAATGACACTGTAATTGTTCAAATTTATGTTGATGATATTGTATTTGGTGCTACTAATGAACATCCTTGTGAAGAATTTGCCAAGTGTATGACTAGGGAATTTGAGATGAGCATGATGGGTGAGCTCAAGTTCTTCTTAGGACTACAAATCAAGCAATGCAAAAATGGTATCTTCATCAACCAATCCAAATATACAAGAGAGCCTCTCAAGAAGTTTGGCATAGATGGTTGCAAAAGTAGCAAAACTCCAATGAGCACATCAACTAAGCTTGACAAAGATAAAAAGGGTAAGCCTATAGATGAGAAGAAATATTAAGGTATGATTGGTTCTCTTCTCTACCTTACAGCATCTAGACCTGATATAATGTATAGTGTTTGTTTGTGTGCACATTTTCAATCTTGTCCTAAAGAATCTTATTTGCATGCAATTAAAAGAATTTTAAAGTATTTACATGGCACATTGCATTTAAGGTTTTGGTATCCTAGAAATTCATCTTTTACAATAATTGGATTTTTGAATGCGGATTATACCAGTAGTTTGCTTGATAGAAAAAACACTTTCGAAACTTATCATTTTCCTGGTGAATGTTTAGTTTCATGGTTTAGCAAGAAACAAGTTTCGGTAGCCTTGTGCACCACCGAAGCAAAATATGTGGTGGCAGGTTCTTATTGCACTCAAGTTCTTTGGATAAAACAACAACTCAAGGACTATGGTCAAGTGATTGATCACATTTCCATCAAATGTGATAACATAAGTGCCATAAATCTTTCCAAAAATCTCATCCAACATTCTAGGAGTAAGCATATAGACATTAGGCATCATTTCTTGCGAGATCATGTGCAAAATGGTGATGTTGTATTAGAGTTTATTGATACAACTAACCAACTTGCTAATATTTTCACAAAACCCCTAAAAGAAGAAAGATTAAATTTCATAAAAAGGGAAATTGGCATGCTTGATGGGAGCTCATTGCCTTAGATTTTCAAAAATTACAATTTTTTTTTTTCATTTGCCTCAAAATTTTATGCATGTTATGACATTTATCCTTCATATTTTTACTCGGTCAAAATCTTGAATTGAGGTGACTCTTAAGTTAATTAAATTTAGATTTTTTTACCTTACACATTTTGGTTGCATGTTGGTTGCTTTATGGTTGATTTTTGGTATATTTGACTATAATTGCTTGAATTTCTTTTCAATGACTTGCTGATATCTTAGTATATGAAATGTATAATTGCATTTATTTTGACCTTGAGTTCTAATGCCAATTGCATTGCACATATCCTTCATCAAATGTTTTCAAAAATTTTTGATTTTTCAAAATTCGCGGTCGCTACAAGTGAATCGCAGTCGCGAAAATCAAAATTTTAGCCGTTACCTTTTAGCACCCTTAGTCTTGCTTGCAATCTGTAAATCGTGATTGCAACTTTTGAAATTTTCAAAATTCGCGATCGCAATTCAGAGTTTGATAGCTTTTAAAAATCTAGCCATTTTTCAAAAGGCAAAATTGAATTTAATGCAAATATATCTATTTTATGACCATTTTTAACCTATTTTTTTGCTTATAAATACCCCACTATTTCAATTTTACACATTCTCTAACACTCCAAACTATTTTCTATCTAAAATTCTACCACTCTTCAACTCTCCTCTCATTTTAAAGCTTTTCTTCCTTTCTTTTCAAACACTTCTCCATTAATGGCTTCAAGAAGACCATCTAGAAAAGGGAAAGAAGTCCAAACCTCTCAACAACCCTCTCCTCTTGAACTCGTAAGGGGAATTACACAAGAAGAAAAACAAAATTTCCTTAGAATTCAAGATAAAACTATTCTACGCACCAAAATACCAAGCCTTGTTTGTCTTAAAACCTTAGGGATTAAGGATAGTATTACTGGCTACCTCAAAAATCTAGAGTGAAGGAAATTTGTTTTCATTGATGATGAGGGATATGATGAGTTAACTAGGGAATTTCTTGCCACCTTAGTTATTCACAAAAAACTTCATCCTACCCATGGCCACTATGTTATTGATTTTAGATTTTTTAGCGAACTCTATGAGCTTTCACTCCAAGATCTTGCCAATATTTTTAGGCTTTAAACCAAAGGAGCCTACACCATCAATGGTTTCTCCCTTGAACTCAACTCTTTTTGGATCGAAATTTCCATTGAACTAAAATTTGATCCAAAATCCTCCCTTGTCAAACACATCAAAACACTTTCCCTTTGGGTTCTCTATAGGATTGTCATCCTCACCATAAATGTTAGAGGAGATGGCAATGAGAAGGTTTCTCAAAAAGATCTTTTCTTTCTTTATGGTCTTGTGAAAGGATCTTATCCACACTACTCGATTCCTTGTTGATCACTTTCTCCTTCTCTCCTCCACCAAAAAAGGTGCAATTCTTCTTTCTTCTCAGATCACCATAATAGCCAAGCATGTTGGGGTTCTTACTCCACCCAACAAAGCCATTCTCCAAAAATCAATTAAAAAATCCCTTATAGATTTCCAATACATGATCAATGCAAAAGCATTAAGAGAAAAGGAAGGGAAATATGAATATATTTTTGGAGACATTGGGATCTAAGAAAGAACTAAGAAAAGATTAAGAGTTGTTATAGGTGAACCTAGTCAAGCTCAAGAAGAAGAAACTCAAGTTACTCCCATTGTCCCTCCATCTAAACCTCAAGATGAGACCAATAGACTTCTTCAAAAAGTTTTGAGGAGACTATCTCTTTTAAACCACATTCACCAAGACATATTTGATATGCAAGGTCATATGGGTCTCCCTCAATGTAACCTCTAAGATTGGCAATTTAGTGAAGAAGAGGAGGAGACACATGAAGAAGAAGAGGAACCCAAAGATGGAGGAGATGCTTCTTAATTTTTTTTTCAAATTTTTTTCTTATTTTGTTTTAAATTTCTTCATTATGTTTTTCATGCATTGTAATGTGGCATTATCCAACTTCAAATGAATGCAATTATATATTTTCTTCAATTTACTCTTGTTTAATTTTTGATATTGCCAAAGGGGGATAAAATTTTAAGAACTTAAATATAAAATAAATATGTTAAAAGTAAAAGGGGTGAATATGTTAAGGGGGAAAAATATTTATTTTTAAGGTTTCAATTTTTCAAAAAATTTATGTTTATCTTGCATCAATTGAGGGGGACTATTCTCAATTCAATTTAATTTTAAGTTATTTTATTTTATATTCAATTTGATTGTCAAAATCAAAAAGGGAGAGATTGTTGACCTAAGTTATATCAAAACTTAGTCAATCTCTATTTTGATATTGCTAATCAAATTGAAAGCTATCTAATGTTTGTTTAAGTGATGATTTTTGTAGATTATAACTTGTTGATGAGAATCCATATACCTTGCAAGAAGCTCACAAATACATGCATGATAAAGATTTCAAGAAGGTTCTTCAAGGTTGTCATTTCTATCAAGATAGCCTACAAAGACATGCAATTCAACCATTGTACATGATTGGTGAATTATCCCAGAAGAATATGAGATTGTATGAAGTTTCCTATAAATCAATCAAGGATATTTGGATCATAAGCTTTGCATATGGATCCAATTGTATTCAAGGAAGCTTCAAGGGCTTAATTAATCTATTAAACCCAATGTCAAGATGAAGAGGCCAAATTACATTCCAATTTGCTTGGGCCTAATCTATTCAAGTGTTTACAAGGCTGCCTTTCTTCATTCAAATTGGACCCTTCATATTTGGGCTTTTCAAATTCAATTTATAACGTTTTATTTAGTGTTTGGGCCGCCTATGTTATGTATACAGCCCAAGAGTTGTTTAAACTATTTTATTTTCATGTTTTAATTAGTTTTAGGCCTATTTTATGTAGGTCAAAGGCCCATCCGAAATTTATAGTTTAACTTGTTAGATTTCAGTTTCTAGTTAGGAAATAGCTTCTCTTGTATAGGAAGGATTCCTAACTTGTTTTAGAATTTTGTTCTAGCTTAGTTATTATTTAGGAATTAGTTTCTAATTAGGAATCTTCAATCCTTGTTTAGGAAGATTTCCTATTCCATAGTTGATTCTAATTTAAGGTTGAGCCTCTATATAAACTCAACCATTCATGTAAAAAGAAGTAAAGTTATGATCAATAAAATTCAGTTTTCTTAAGAGTGTGATCTCTTGGTTTTAATTCTTGCTTGAATCAAGTTCATACAATCAAAGCTAATTACTTTGTGCGTATTTATTCCAAGGTTCTCTTCCATGAGTTTAGTATTGTGTGACGGAGATCATCATCTAAAGGTGATCATTTTCCAAGGTGAGCAGTTGGATTTGGGTCGTGGACTTGGGAAAAACCTGATTTAGCTTTCCAAGGAGTTACTTCCAAGCGTAAAGATAATAAGGCCTCAAGTTTAATATACTTGGGGTTCGTATCACTTGTTTAATTGATTGGATTTGAAAGAAGATTGATATCTCTCTAAGTATGTTGCTTAGCTTCTAAGTCGCGACCATTATGCCAGAATCCTGAATGCGACCACTAAATCACAACCGCGACCAAGACAATTAGAAGGCAACATAGTTCAATTTTAAACCTCAAGACACAGAGCGAATCGCAACCGTGACCAAGGGGGAGATCTTTGATTCACGACTGCAAATTGTCAGTCGCAACCACAAAATTCATACAAAATTCCAAGCTTCTAATGGATAGTCAAAGAACCAATGAGAAGATGCCACTTGTGATCTAGCCATTATGGATTATGAAGATCGCGACCGGGAAATATTGGTCTCAACAGCGAAAATGGAGTCACGACCGCGAAAAAGCTTAGCGATCATGACCCAGCTTTGATAGTGCATTTAATGCAAGATTTTATGGCTGTTTTGAGAATCCTTTTTGGTATTTCTTTGTAACGGGAATTTGGAGGAAAGAAGATATAAATACCCCCTCCAAAGACCCTCACAAACATCCAACAACTTTCATTTAAGCAAAACTCTTGCAATTTTAATTCCCAAAGCCTTTACCTTTTGATTGTTATTATTTGGTTATTGTAAGAGCATTGATAGCTCAAAGGGTTGAGTGTTAGCCTTGAAAACACAAAGTATTGGGTTGAGAGTGAGCCATTAGAAAACTCTTGTATAGGTTTTAGTGTAAGCCTAAGGGAAACACTTGTAAAGGTTGAATGTGAGCCATTGAAAGACATTATAAGTTTGGAGTGAGCTTGAAACTCCTTGTAAGTATCAATTAGTAGTAGAATACCCAATTGAAATTGGGGAGTGGATGTAGGGTTCATTAATACCTGAACCACTATAAAATCGATTGTGTTCATTCTCTTTCCCTATCTCTTTCTATCTAATTTTTAATTTTCCACCAATTCAACCCCTCTTCTTATGCATAAGGGCAAACAAGAAAGAACTCATGAGGAAGCCCTCGCTCATTTCTCATCCATTTTTCATGATTCCAATTGTGTTGTACTCGTTGCTTAGTCCTGGATGATTTGAAAGGGTTCAAATGTCAAAAAGAAATGTTTTGATTTTTCCATATTGAGAGTTTTTGACTTTTGAAAGTTTGTTTACCAAGCTTAAGTGCTTCTAAGATTCAAACACATACTAGAAGGTGCAAAATTAAAGGTTCACAGTTGCCCCCTCATTAGAATTATCTTTGTCTGAAAGGCGATTCTGATGACAGTGAACTTGAGGATGGGAGATGGTAAAAGGAACCAAATTAATGTCTAGGTTAAAGTTTAGACATTTAGGTGAGAGGTGTGGTCGAATTTTAAAGAAGATACCCCCAGTATATTTGGGAGAACTAGTGGCTAGTAGCTCTTAGTTGTTGTCCTTTCTAGTAGGAGCTAAAAGCGATGTTCCTGTCTAATAGGAATGATGATCTTAGAAAGACGGCAACCCTGTTTGGTAGGAATCGACAAAATAGTAATCCTATTTAGTAGGAAAGAAGATGACCCCGTCTGGTAGGAATCGATGAAGTGGTGATCCTGTCTAGTAGGAATAATGATGATGATCTTATTTGGTAGGAAAGAAGATGACCTTGTCTAGTAGGAATCGTAATCCTGTATGGTAGGAATGATGATGATGATCTTGTCTAGTAGGAATTGACAAAGTGGTGATCTTGTTTGATAGGAATGATGATCCTGTCTGGTAGGAATCGATGAAGTAGTGATCTTGTCTGATAGGAATGATGATCCTATCTGGAAGGAATGATGAGCTTGTCTTACTTTGAGAGTTTGATGGTTTGCCTTGATTCATGATTCTGTTCGATGCAAAAATGCTAGATGATTATGCAATGATTTGATACCTTAAACTTGTGAAGGATCAGTCCTGATATAAAAGTGTTGATCTTTAGGAGAAAGATGCCCCCCCATTTCAAAAAGGTGAGCATTTGGAAGGGAGGTGCCTTTACTTTAGAATGATAAAGGAAAGTGGTTTGGTCATTTGGTTTTTGGTTGATTGGCTAACCTAGAGTTGAAGATGGGCATGTCAGGTATGAGATTGGTTAGTTAATGGTTATCAGTTTGGCTTAGGAAAAAGTCAGTCTGGAAAGTCAAACAAGGTGTGTTCTTAGAAAAGATCGGGCTATTCAGTTTAGATAGGTTTGACTTTAGAGAAGATTTAGTTTGAGGCTAAATTAGGGAGCTTGATCAGGAGGGTTAGGTTTTTGGAGATGATTAGATTAGAAGGTTTAGGGAAGGTCAGCTTATAGGGCTTGTCTTTAAAGAAAGTTCATATGGAAGGCTTTAGTCAGGTCTGGCACTTTGACTTGGTCAGCTTATAGCTTTTAGGGAGTTCAATTAGAAAGCTCGGTCAAATTTTGCCTTAGGCTCGGTCAAGTTACGGCCTTTAGGGAGTTCATTTGGAAGACTCAGTCAAGTTTTGCTTTAGGCTCAGATAGGTTTGGCTTAGAGGAAATGTTAGGTTAAGAAATTAGTTGGGAAGACATGGTTAAGTGTTGGCTTTGGAGGAGATTATGGTCTTCATGAATGAAGGCTTTTTGCAATGGGCTTCATGGTGAAAGCTTTTAGGCTTGGACTTTATGGTGAAGGCTTATTGGTTTGGGCTTCATGGTAAAGGCTTTTGGGCTTGGGCTTCATGGTGAAGGCTTCTGGTTTGGGCTTTATGGTAAAGGCTTTTTGGGCTTAGGTTTCAGGGTGAAGGCTTTTTGGTTTGGGCTTTAAGGTGAAGACTCCTAAGGAGTGGGTTTCATAGTGAAGGCTTTATGGTTTGGGCTTTATGGTGAAGGCTTGAAGGCTTTTGGTCAAAAGGCTTTGTCAGCTTGAGCTTTTCTACAAGGGTGCTTTGGACCTTTTTAAAAGATGGTTGTCTTTATCTCAAGTATGGTACTATAGGTTTTGACCATAAGGATATCGCAGGCTCATGGATAAGTGTTTGCCCTTTGACATGGTTGCATCATATTTTCTTGCCCATTATACAGTTGGCAAGCCTTGGCTTAATTGGACTTTATGGGTGATGTAATTTGCCAAGGAGGCTTGGTCTTTTCAAGGATGATGAGATTTTGCTAATGAGACATGGGATGGGTTTGATTTTGAGTGGTTCTAGCCCTTCTTAAGCTTTGCAAGACATGACTTAATTTTTATTGTGCTAAAGAAAGCTGGCTTTAAGGACGATGAGTTTTGAAAAACTTAGGATCTTTGGTTCTGCCCATGGGCTTGGCCCTTAAAAGATGATGATCTTTGCTAAGAAAAAGATGGTATGAGCTTGAGCTTTAAAAGGATAGGATGGTATATTATGAAATTTAGGAATGGTTCAAGATCCGGGAGGTTGTGTGATTTTGCTATTTATAGCATGATTCATGGAAAAGAACAAGCCAAGCTAATCTTGTCATTTTGAGATTGAAGAGACATTTGGGGTGACACTCTATTAGCTTAAACATAAATGACAAACTAGATGAAAGGAAGTGCCTTAAGGAGCGGCTGAAGGACTAATGGGAAAAGACAACTTAGGAATCATGCTTCCAATGAGAGATAGGAACACGACAGACTAGCAATGTGAGAGATTGTGCCTAAGCTCTTCGGGTTAAGTGATGAGACGGATTAATAAAAGATGATGACGACCTAGAAGGATATGCCCCCACTGCGAGATAAGAGCATAAAAGATAATATTACTTTAGAGAATGAGCAAACTAGTGAGGAAAGATGACTTTAAAGACATGAGATGAGACGGATTGAGTAAAGATGATTTGACAAACTTTGAATGATATGAAGGAAGATGACTAGGATGAGTGTCACATCCCATTTTTAGAGACATGATGATCCTAGAACCTAGGAAGACATAAGATCACCCACTCCCGTAAAAGCCACTTATACAAATACTGCCTAAGATCATACCAAAACCTCTTACATTAACTTAAATAAACCTTTTCTCTTTTTTTTATTTTTTAGAAAACCTTAAGTTGCAGAACCATAGTTAAAATATATTTTAAACATAATCCATAAGGAAAAAATATTTAGAATCTAATTAAAACCTCAAAAGATAACATTTCAAAATAAACATCCAAAAATAAATATTTCTAGAGCATTTAAGGATAACTCTTTATAACATATTAAACTAATTATCTTGGATAAGGAATTCCTCAAGGGAAGTAGGATGCTTGAGCTATCGCCTTGCCTCTTCGTAAGTACCTAGAACCATACAAAGAAAAAGGGGGGAGATAGATGATCTCAATGAGTAAACAATATGGCACATACAATAACAAATATTCCTTTTAAAAAGAAAACCCATAGCTTATAACACATAGTTCATGTTTTACAATTCATGAATCAAAGTTTGCAATTTAACAATGATTGTAGAAAATCACACATATTACTTATGAGTGAAGACTCTTGCTCAGTTCACTCTTAAGTGAAGACATTGCTCAATTCACTCGAATTTACATAAGTGAGTGAAGACTCTTGCTCAATTCACTTGTGAGTGAAGATACTGCTCAATTCACTCGAATTTACATAAGTGAGTAAAGACTCTTGCTCAATTCAGTCGTGAGTGAAGACACTGCTCAATTCACTAGAATTTACATAAGTGAGTGAAGACTCTTACTCAATTCACTTGTATTTATGGTAATCACTTATAACAATAGCACTTAAGAAAGCAATAACATGTATCACAACTACCCCATGCACATATAATATTCACATTCACTTAAAGTTGCACATATAAGTGCACTTCATCACTTGCACATAAAATGTTGACTTTAAAAGTCTTGTACACTTAGCATTTATAGGCCTATATGAAAACACATTACAATTCATGTCAATACCTTTTTATGGTCAACATAATATCATTATCTTAATATCAATTCACTTTAACAATCATCTTAGTATACTTAACACTTCCATATATGTCAACTTAACAAATAACCTATCAAGTGCCATGCTTTTCTCTTATGACCAATTCATTCAATCAATCTCTTCGTCAATTCAAGATCATAAATTCATTTTCAAGTCATCATACACTCTACTTTCATATTATCCAATCACATTCACATATTAATCACAACATAAGGTTAAGATACTTTAAGTATACCAAATTGCCTCTAGCCTTGTCTAGAGTCATTCCTTCAACCAACATGTAATTTAAACATTTATCATTCATTCATACATGTCAATAATCATTAAAATACACTACATAAAAATTATAGACATTGGATAAAAATCCCAACAAAGGCCGAATACTCCATTAAAGAGAAAATCTGAATTTTCTTACTTTTTGCACTTTCTGTCTATTACAATAATATATAGAAATATGGTTTGAACCAAGATTTTTCATGTAATCAAAACAAAAATCATTTTAGAACATAAACATGTAGGAATTGGCACATATACAAATCCATATGCATGAACATTTTCCAACTTTAGGTGTTAGGATAAAAACCATAAACCTTTCTTGTTTTCGATACTTTCTAGCCATTACAATAATATATAAATAGGTGTTTTAAACCATTATTTTTCATTCAATCACAACAAATATCAGTTATGAACATCAATATGTACAAATTGGCTGCCATTAACATGTCTTATGCATGAAAATTCTAAATTTAGGGTTTTAGAGTGAAAATGATGAGTTTTCTAGCTTTTCGCGCTTTCCGTTCATTACAGAAATATGTAAAGACATAATTTAAATCATTATTTTTTATCCAAACAAAACAAATATTAGTTTAGAATTCCATCATACACAAATTGGCAGCCACATACAAATATAATCATAGAATTTTCCAATTTCAAGTTCTAGGATGAAAACCTTGAATTTTCTTATTTCTTGAAAATTTTTGATCATTACAGTAATATGCAGAAATATGTTTTAATTAGATATATTTCATCTAAACACATCAAAAATCCATTTAGAAAACAAATATATAGGAATCGCCACCCACTAGTAGTGTTTATGCATGAAAATTTTAATTTTGAGTTGTAGGATTCACCTTTGGAGAAATCGTGTAGAGAGGTTGGTATTTTCGGTAGAAAAATTAATTTCTCTATCCAAAATTCACCCAAACTGATTTAAATCTATAGAAATTAGTAAACATCTAGTTCAAAATAATTTTTCATAATTTGTTTCATAGAAATCAAATAAAAAATTGAAAAGAAAAAAAAACTTACGAATACGGTCAAGAAATTGCAAAGATTAAAGGTGTTTTTTGGATTTCGATAGAGGGAATAAATTTGAGAGAATTTTTCTGTCAAAATAATAAAATAATAGAGGGTGGCTACTAGAATTCAAGGGCTGGCTGAATTTCTTGAATTTATATGTAGGATTTTGGGTAATTTCTAAGATTACCCTTAATGAGGTAGGTTAGGAGTGTTTTAATGTAGTGGACTTTTAGGTATTTGGGCTTTTTATTTAATTTAGGGGCTAATTATGGGTAATTAAAAATAAAATATTTTTCTTATTATTTCCATTAAAATTTTCCCCAAAATATTTATTTAAAAATATTGTAAAAATACTCATAAAATTGTTTTATGCTTAAAAATTGCTTTTTTGCATGAAAATTCATTTTATGTAAAATAAATTATTTTATGCTAATACACTTCATACAAATTATTTATTTCACAATAATAATTTATATTAGGTATAATTAAAATTAATTTAGCATACCATATACTCAAAAATCACATCACACATCAATTTTCATAAAATCACATATTTTGTCATAACAACTCTAAATTCAAGCAATTTGGTCATGAAAACTCCTAGAGTGGGTGTGGGTTATTACATTCTCTCCCCTTAAAAAAATTCATCTTCAAATTTTCAAATGTAACAGCACAACATACTCTATTTAACTTCTCCACCATGCTTCTGCTGTGCTACTTAAACATAATATCTAACTACAATTAATATATCAAATACAGTAAGGTAGATACTTACAATCTATCAAAAATCATACTGATAAATCTTCAGGTTAAGCTACACCTATGTAATCTATTGTTCAAACAAATCTCAAACTAATCCTTAATAATTTTTGTATCCTTTAACCTTGAACAAAAGTAATAGAACCTTTAATTTCACCTTCAATCAAATATAATCAAGCATTCATTTTCCTTATATCTCTATTATTATTAGCATCTATACTAATACCTTAATCACCACTTCCACTCATTATTTGTCACATTTGTCATATAAGAATCCAACAGATAATTTCAAATTAATAACTCCAATTGATATTTGATAATTCTCTTTCCATATTAATGATTATTACTTAATCTATTATAACCTCAATAGATATTTTTGTGTTTAATACCCTGCTAATATTATAATTTCTGCACTCCCTTCATTCATCAATTAAAACATATTTAAACTTAACAAACATTCCTATATATATCATATCCCATACGAACTTGCATTCTATTAATTTATAATCCCAAATAAACTTCTTATCACTATTCTAGACTTACACTTTTTCTGTATAATATATACTTCATTATCATGATTAATTACCTAATGCCTCATAATTTTTATACATTTAGCTCATAATATCATCTCACTTTAGATTTTCCATTTACATCTTGCTATATTTCAATTTCCTAATCATTTAATTTATCCATATTAAAATAATAAACCTTCTAATACCATTGATATTCAATAAAATCTCTATGCAACTCTTATATCTTTGCAACTCTATGCCATTCTAGGTTATCTCAATAAAAATTCTTTCCATACTGAAGATCACTACCAAATTTTCTAGTAATCTCAATTAAACATTATTGTATCTAACATCTTAAAATATTTCTCATCCAGAGGACTCAAATCCCTTTCGAGTATATTCAAAACTATTAAATTTTCAAAATTGCGTAGCATCACACTTATCCTTTTATCATCATTACAAGTCTGAGAAGACTTATCCTTTTATGTCTCCCCCACTTAAAGGAAATTCGTTCTCAAATTTCAATACTTACTTACATGTTCTCAAAAAACTGGGGATGCTTCTGCTGCATCCCTTCCTTGGCTTCCTAAGTATACTCATCTATTCCATGATTACGCTAGTAGACCTTAATCATAGGCATCTCCTTAATACATAAATTTCTCCCCATCCTTAATTCGAAATTCTACTTGCTTTCCTCTACAGTCAATACAAGCTCTATACTTATATAGCCAATCCATTCCTAAGATCACATCAAATTCTAGGACATCAAGTTCCAATAACTCCATAGGAAGTTTTCGTCCATCAATGTCTACCTGATTGCCCTTAAACACATACTTTACTTCCATCACTTCCCCCAAAGGAGTTAATACTACTAAAGGTTCACTCATTAATTCCTTATTTCTACCAAGACTCTTAGCAAAACATGGTGACACAAATAAATGAGTAGTACCAGAATCATTCAAGCATCTTGCACTAAAATTCGAATAGGAATAATACCTTCTTCTTTTAAATTACACTAGATTAATATTCTTCCTTTGACTATACTTGATATTTATATCAATGACAGAGAAATCCTTAGCATTCTTGTTGTTCTAGTCTATATGGTAGCATCTAGGTCACAATTTCCTTAATATACTTCAATTACTTCATACTATATACTTATGTATATATAATGTAACTGATTTCTTTCATTCTCCTACTGATCATTACTAAATATCATTTCCCTCCTCATGGCATCGATCACAATTATTATTTAATAACTCCATATAATTCATATATCAAACCATTGTAACATGTAAGCATTTCATAGCTCCTAACATTATACCCATCAATCATTAATCTAAATTGGATCAAAACTTAGTCAATTTCTCTTTCTAATCCACTTAACCTCACTATCAAATATCATACTTATCATTCATTTTCATGAGTACCCATCATATTATATCACAAGACACATATCACATAGCATATAACTTATAGCACCATGAATTCTCTTATCATATAGAAGTCATTCATGTCATAAGCAAAAAAAAATCAATGCACACTAAGTCACTAAGTAATCAATTAACGCCATTCACATCATAGGAGTCTTATACCCGTAGGCCAATAGTTATCCACTACCAATGCAAACCTCAACTCTTGTTAGGACAAACATCAGGTGCATAGTCTCCCATCTATTCAACATCTCTAGTCTTAATCTATTCCACGTCTTTTCTCATAGCATGCATTAGGGACCTCAGACATTGATTTTCCTTCATCAAGTCCAAGTAGTCCCTTTCGTACCTCTGCATCTTACTCTAAATCCATTTATAACCTAGACACTCCTCGGGCTCTACCTCATCAAGAGTTTTTTCTCTCTTCAAGTGGATCATAGGTATGGCCTTCTCGAACATCACTAGCGAAGTCCTCTTGTAGTTCACATTGGGTGCTCTAGGTCGTGGTCCTTAAGTAGGGGTAATCTTCTTGGTCATCTATCAAGAGAATCATAAGGTAGGCAAACAATAACAAGGATTACTATAGCCTATTAGGATTTCGTGGAACTATGCTAGCGATAGACTGCAATTGACATGACAAAAAAATTCCTATGCTCTAGGATTATACTTAATTAACCCAATAAATAGATAAGTCTAAACTAGACTTTAAAACTATAGCTTTGATACCAACTTTGTCACATCCTATTTTTAGAGACAAGACGGTCGTAGAACATTGGGAGACATAAGATCACCCACGCCCATAGAACCCACTTATACTTATACAAATACTGCCTAGGATCATACTAAAAGCTCTTACATTAACTTAAATAAACCCTTTTTTTTTTTTTTTTTAGAAAACCTTAAGTTGCATAATCATAGTTAAAATATACTTTAAACATAATCCATAAGGAAATAATATTTAGAACCCAATTAAAACCTCGAAAGATAACATTTCAAAATAAACATCCAAAAATAAATATTCCCAGAGCATCTAAGGATAATTTTTCATAACATATTAAAATAATTATCTTAGACAAGGAATTCCCCAAGCAAAGTACGATGGTTGAGTCATCACCTTACCTCCTCATACTACTCACTTGGAACCACATAAAGAAAAAGGGGTGAGATAGATGATCTCAATGAGTAAACAATATGGCACATATGATAACATATATCCCTTTTTAAAAAGGAAAACCATAGCTTATAACACATAGTTTACGTTTTACAATTCATGAATCAAAGTTTGCAATTTAACAAGGATTGCAGAAAATCACACTTATTACTTGTGAGTGAAGACTCTTGCTCAATTCACTCTTGAGTGAAGACATTGCCCAATTCACTCGAATTTACATAAGTGAGTGAAGACTCTTGTTCAATTCACTCATGAGTGAAGACATTGCTCAATTCACTCAAATTTACATAAGTTAGTGAAGACTCTTACTCAATTTGCTTATGAGTGAAGACACTGCTCAATTCACTTAAATTTACATAAGTGAGTGAAGTCTCTTGCTCAATTCACTCGTATTTATAGTAATCACTTATAACAATAGCACTTAAGAAAGCAATAACATGCATCAAAATAGCAATAGCAGTTTAGCTTATTGAACAAAAGATAAATAACAGTGTGGTTCCAGAAAAAAAGTAAGGTAAGGCAACAAATCACAAAGATACTTTATTGTCATTGAATAATCAAAATAGATTTAGACCAAATGTCCTTTGGCAACCCAACCTTACAAAGAAATGATTTAGTCATAATTAAAAATAGAAAAGAACTTGGGTTCAAGATATCAAAGATTCACATAACATGACAACTTGTTCTTGTAACTTGAACATAGTGTTTGCTCATCTTGTGGTTCCTTTGCTCCTAGTACACATAGCCTTTTTGAACCTCTAAAACTCCTCAAGCTCTAACATAATATTTAATTCAATACTTAGTATTTATTTAATCATGATACTATGCTATCCCATAACTACCCCATGCACATATAACATTCGCATACACTTAAAGTTGCACATATAAGTGCACTTCATCACTTGCACATAACATGTTGACTTTAAAAGTCTTGTCCACTTAGCCTTTATAGGCCCATATGAAAACACATTATAATTCATGTCAATACCTTTTTATGGTCAACACAATATCATTATATTAATATCAATTCACTTTAACAATCATCTTAGTATACTTAATACTTTCATGTATGTCAACTTAACAAATAACCTTTCAATTGCCATGCTTATCTCTTATGACCAATTCATTCAATCAATCTCTTCATCAATTCAATATCATTAATTCATTGTCAAGTCATCATACAACCTACTTCCATATTATCCAATCACATTCACAAATTAATCACAACATAAGGTTAAGATACCTTAAGTATACCAAATTGCTTCTAGCCTTGTCTAGAGTCGTTCCTTCAACTAACATGCAATTTAACCATTTATCATTCATTCATACATGTCAATAATCATTAAGATACACTACATAAAAATTATAGTTTTTGGGATAAAAATCCCAACAATGGCCCAATATTCCATTAAAGAGAAAATCTGAATTTTCTTACTTTTTGCACTTTCCGTCTATTACAGTAATATGTAGAAACATGGTTTAAACCAAGATTTTTCATGTAATCAAAACAAAAATTATTTTAGAACATAAACATGTAGGAATCAGCACATATATAAATCCATATGCATGAAAATTTTCCAACTTTAGGTGTTAGGGTAAAAACCATAAACCTTTCTTATTTCCAGTACTTTTCGGTCATTATAGTAATATATAAATAGGTGTTTTAAACCATTATTTTTCATTCAATGACAACAAATATCAGTTATGAACATCAATATGTACAAATCAGCGGCCATTGACATGTCTTATGCATGAAAATTCCAAGTTTAGGGTTTTAGAGTGAAAATCATGAGTTTTCTAGCTTTCCACGCTTTTCATTTAATACAGAAATATGTAAACACCTGATTTAAATCATTATTTTTCATCCAAATAAAATAAATATTAGTTTAGAATTCCATCATACACAAATCGGCAGCACATACATATATAATCATAGAATTTTCCAATTTCAAGTTCTAGGACAAAAACCTTGAATTTCCTTATTTTTTGAAACTTTTCGGTAATTACAATAATATATAGAAATATATTTTAATTCGATATCTTTCATCTAAACACATAAAAAAAATCCATTTAGAAAAACAAATATATAGGAATCGCCCCCCACTAGTAGTGTTTATGCATGAAAATTTCAATTTTGAGTTGTAGGATTCACCTTTGGAGAAATTGCATAGAGAGGTTAGTGTTTTCGGTAGAGAAATTAATTTCTCTATCAAAAATTCACCCAAACTAATTTAAATTTGTAGAAATCAATAAATACCTAGTTGAAAATAATTTTCTCATAATTTATTTCATATAAAACAAATAAGAAATTGAAAGGAAAAAAAACTTACGAATATGGTCAAGAAATCGCAAAGATTGAAGGTGTTTTGTGAATTTCGGTAGAGAGAATAAATTTGAGAGAATTTTTCTACCAAAATAATGAAATAACAAAGGGTGGCTACTGGAATTCAAGGGCTGGCTGAATTTCTTGAATTTATATATAGGATTTTGGGTAATTTTCAATATTACCCTTAATGAGCTTGGTTAGGAGTGTTTTAGTGTAGTGGACTTTCAGGTATTTGGGCTTTTTATTTAATTTAGGGGCTGATTATGGGTAATTGAAAATAAAATATTTTTCTTATTATTTTCATTATAATTTTCCCCAAAATATTTATTTAAAAATATTTTGAAAATGCTCATAAAATTGTTTTATGCTTAAAAATTACCTTTTTGCATGAAAATTCATTTTATGTAAAATGAATTATTTTATGGTAATGCACTTTATATAAATTATTTATTTTATAATAATAATTCATATTAGTTATATCAAAATTAATTTATCATGCCACATACTCATAAATCACGTCACACATGAATTTTCATAAAATCACATTTTTTGTGACAACAACTCTAAATTCAAGCAATTTGGTCATGAAAACTCCTAGGGTGGGTGTGGGTTGCTACAATGAGCTTTCTCTTTCTCTCTCTCTCTCTCTTTTAGATCTAATTTTTGCCTAAGCCACCCTTTCGAGTTTTCAACTTAGTGAGCTTGGATTAATGAAATTTGGGAGAAAACATTCCACCATGATTTGCTACTTTTCTTCACTTTGAATTTTAGATTTAATGGACTTGTTGCCCCTTATTGAGGTGTATCATTTGATTTTGTGCTTTAACTATTTGATGAGAGGTCTATTTCCTGACCTTCTTTGGTTAGGAGCTGGCAAAGCAATTGTTGATGACACTTGAATTCCAACATATGCTAGTTATGATGGATTTCTCTTTTTCTCTTTCTTTCTCTCTTCTTTCTTTTTTTTCTCTTTTTTCTTCTTTTTTTTTTCCTTTTCTCCTTTTTTTAAAATCTCATTTATTTTTAAAACAAGAAAGACAAGTGCACAAATAATTAAAAAGATACGAATGTTTTATTACCATGGAAAATTTTATTGCAAGATAATAAAAGGGAATTGACATAATTGATGAAAAATACATGAAAAGGAAAATAAAATGATAGACACATACTCAAATTTAGACTAAAACTTTGAAATTTGGACTCATACTCAACCTTAGACTTGGATTTCAATCTCAAATAGGTCCAATTAGCTGAACTTGAACTCTTTCATATCATGTCACTTGGAGCTGAGGTAAGGTGGGTTGAATTGGATTTGAGTTCTTCATTACTGTTCGAGTTCGTGGTGAGGAATTCAAGTTGAAATGATGCACTTTGGATGTAATCTTCAACCTTTGATACAATTGCAACCAAGGCTTTGAAAGTGGGTAGCTATTGGGTTAACAAATGATCTTAGTAGGTCGAAAGTAGGTTTTTGACAAGGATGTCCACTTGTTCTTGCTCTGTTGGTCTAGTTACTATTTGAGCAGCTTTAGCTCTCCACCTTGAAAGGAACATGGAGGACTCCTTTGGAAGCTACTTGGTAGTTTATAAGTCACGCTTAGTGACATCCACTTCACTATTATAATGATATTGTTTGACAATGGCACAATAGATATCATCCTATGTCCTTTTCTTACTCTTGTCTAGTGAAAAGAACCATTTTCTGGTAACGCCGATTAGTGATTGTTGGAATAGTTGAGCAAGGAGCTCATTGCTAATTCCCAAAGGTTTCATTGCCCCCACATATATCTTTATATGGGTACTGGGGCAAGTGGTTCCATCAAATCTCTCCAGTTTAGGCATTTTGAATTTAGGCGGAAGCTTGGCATCAGAGAATAGGGTTGAACTGCCCACTTCAATTAGATCATTATGATGCTTTAGGGATTTGATGGTTCTTTCCATGGCTTTAAGTTTCTCCATGAGTAATCTAGTGTCTGGATAAGAGAAAACTTCCTCATCTTGGTTTAGATATGGGTTGGTTTGGCTCAAATTTGGGCTAGAATTAGTTGAGTTTAGGATGAGGTTTAGGTTAGGATGGCTAAGGGTGGCCTGGTTAATCATAGGTCGAACTTCCTCAATGATGAATTGCCTTTGTTCCTCGAATTGGGCTTGTTGAGCAGCTAGAATAGCTTCGAAATGCTCTTTTTGCTTCTTAAAGAGTCTGGTCACAAGTATGGTCAGGGAAGCCATGTCAAGCGGGTTGGCCATTGGTACCTTCAAACCAAAGAAACAAGGTAAGTGATGGGCATGGTATAGAAAAGGGATGAAGGTATAGTCATGTAGATCTTAAGAGAAAAGACTTCTTATTATGTCATGGGCCAACCATTTTTTTTTTTTTGGGCTTCAGGTCTGATGGGACAAATACTTTGGGTTTTAGGGTAGGATCAAAGATATTAGGTTTAAGGTAGTGTGTTGGGCTAAAGTTATTGGGCTGAAGGGTAACAAACTATAACATCCTAGAAATTAGCTTTAGTTAGGTAGTGAATTTTAGAATTTTAATTCGAAGTTGATATTATGGATTTGTATAAAATTTTTGCATAGCATTTGAATGTATGAAAAGTATAAGAAACTTAAGTAAAACTAAAGAGAAACATAAATGAAACTATAGTGAAACCATATATATACCAAATTGTAAACGTACTTAAAGTACCATATTTTTTTGAAATTCATTTAGTGAAATTTATAATTTTTAAATAATAATATTAAAGCTTAATTAAGTTTAATATTAATATTTAAAAATGTATGGAGAAGGACCAAACTATAAATTTGCAAGGACCAAATTGCATAACTTAAAAAATTGAAGGACTAAACTGTAATTTGGCTAAAATCCTGCCCATATAACAGATTTCTCCAGAATTTTCTGTACAAAAATCAGATTTTTCTCTCCTTCCTTCTCCTCTTGGCCGAACCTCTCTAGCCCCTCTTCTCCATCTTTTTTCTTTCAATTTTCTTTAGAAAAATCATTGCAAACCTATAGCAAATAACCTCTTTTCATCATTCAGATTACTTCCCACCAAGAATTAAGCAAGAAATTGAAGAAGTGGAGATTGGAAGAAATTTGCCATTTTAAGAAAAGCAAGGTTAGTCCACTTTTCTTGATTTTAATCCATAGAAATAGATGTTTGTGAGTAGAAAAGATGATTTAGTGTGAGAATTATGTGATAGATTAGTGTATTTGGCATGGAAACTTCATAACTCTTCAAATGCACCTTAAATCAAATTGTTGCTAAAATTTTGAATTCACCTAAAAAGACTTAAGAATAGTTAAATATGATGCTTAAGGAATGGATTCCAGCAATTGGAATTATTGAATTTGAAGAAAAATACATAGGTTGCTTAAAATCATAAATTCTGCCCATATGTTCAAAGTCCCACTTCAAGGCTATTTTTTTCCAATTTTATTGCTTAAATGTGTTAGTTTAGTATCAAATAACATGGAAATAACCTTATTTTGAATTATAGAAACTCCCTTGAAGAAACCATGCTTGGCCGAACCATAGGAGGCATAATTGCCTTTGTTTATGCTTAATTTTTTTTCATGATTTTCCATGCTGAAATGAACCCTTTGCTTGGCCTTTAAATTCCAAATGAGTTGTAGAATATATTGTTGGCAATGTGAATTTATGTAGGGCAATTTGGGCTTCTTCCAATTTGCCCCAAAACTCTTCCAAAATGCAACCAAAGTCATGCCCACCAAGTGTTTGATAAAATGTCCCAAAGAAAATCCATAAACAAATGCCAACCAATGCTTGCTACAAAATTACCAAGAAAATACCTAATATGTAAATTCCATAATATATCATCCCTAAAGTGATAAATAGGTTATGTATGCCTAAATTGCTAATAAACATAAATGTAGTTAAATTAAACTAAAGAATTAAAGAAAACAAATTAAATGCTCAAAACAGAAAAATAAACATAAATCATGCATTTTATGCTATTAGTTTAAGTATTCTCAATAATGTTTAGTATTAAAACAATGTATTTTGCTTCTTTAGCTTCTAAGGGTCAAGAAAAGGAGGTTGAGGATTAAGGGATAAAGCTTCGGGTTCCATTTTTCATTGGTGAGTAATATATGCATATGTATATATATATGTTTATACCAAAATGAACTTATACCCTTATATGATATTTGCTTGTGAAATGCTCCTTGATGATCCTTTTGAATCTGAATTGCTTCCTTTTCATTGATTCCTTCTTGCTTTGGAATACCTTATTGCTTACATTGAATTTCTAATTGTTCATGGCAAACCTTTGAAACCTGTTTTGCTTCTTTGTAATTACATTGTTTGGCTTTGTAGCACCTTGTGATATGTTCAAATGACTTTGATTCTTTAAATGAACTTATGTTGTTTAATTCGCTTTCTTTGAATTTAATTATTGAGTAAACCCTGTGATTTGATTGGATATCAAATGATAGAGCTACTCATCTAATGGAGTAGCAAAAGAAATTTTGCATCAGACATTGTGCACAATGAATTATAAACCCGAGCTAGGGAGGGTTAAGCCCCTAGCCATATAGTCTGATCAACTATATGTGGGTAAAGCATGCTACCAAGATTGTAGCCTCTGCTTATTTTAAATGTGCGATTAAGTGAATTCTGTCATTTGAGAGCCAATATGATTGTCACCTTTACTTTCATGCGTTTATTTAAACTATTGCTTCTCTTTGCTCTTTTATCTTGTTTTTTATTTTGTATATGTATGTATGCATATATTATTCACTGGGATTTTATCTCATCATTTTAGTGGTTTACAAATTTTCAGGTGGTGAGTAGATCAGTGGTTCTAGCAAAGCTTCTCCCTCCTGCGTGGAACCTATCATGTAATATTCATATTTATTTTGATGGTTGTAAATATTAGAAACTCTATGGTACTTGGTGGTTTAGTATAGTTTAGACTGGGAGTTGTAATAAATATTAAATGTATAAATTATTTATAAATTAAATGAATATTAATGAATATCAGAATGTTTATTGTATATTTGTGGATGCTAATTGTTTAATATAACAATCCGGGGTTCTACGGGTTTAGGTGGCTTTAGGCTTACCCAATCCCTAGGACCGTCCATCCCTAGAGTCCCAATGTGACACAAACTGGTTTTGAAAGGTAATATGCCATGGGTGTTGGGCTTAAGGATAGTGGGTTTGATTTTGAACAAGGATAAGATTAAGATAATGATTTTGGTATGGAGAACATAAGGCGTCTAATTTCTTCCCCAACCACCCACTCCCCCTCCCCCCCCCCCCCCCCGAATTTTTTTTTTTTTTTTGTTTTTAGGATAAGGATAGAGGATGTGGGTTGGGCTTATGATAAGGTAGCATGCTTTTTAGAGTTGGATATGGGTTTTAGGGTTGCAGGTTTATGGCTTAAGGTCTAAAGGTTAAAGGTGGCTCATGTACATTTGAGGTATAAGGTTCAAGCGTTCGGTGTTTAGGGTAAGGCTATGGCAAGGTGTTTAAAATAAAGGCTAGGGTAAGGTTAGGGTGATGATTTTAGGTTTGTAGGGGTGAAGGTGTCTAGATGAAGGTTAGGGTGAGGTGTTTAAGGTTAAAGGTCAAGGTGATGGTTTTAGGTTTATGAGGGTGAAGGTGTTTGGATAGAGGTTAGGATGAGGTGTTTAAGGTTAAAGGTCAGGGTGATGGTTTTAGGTTTGTAGGAGCAAAGTTGTTTGGATGGAGGTTAGAGTGTATAGGGTTTTGGGTTAAGGGCTAGAGTAAAGAGATAATGGTATTTAGGTCAAAGGTTTAAGGTGATGGTCTAAGGGTTATTGGATAAGTGATGGGATATGGGTGAGAGTGTTTATGGGGGAGATGTTTGAATAGAGATAAGAATGTTTGACCCTTCTTTGGTTCAAGGTTTGACCTAGACTTAAGATGAATACATGTTTTGTTATACAATATGGATGTGTGATATGCATGAGGAAAACATTTCATGAGAATGCAAAGATGCAAGGTTTTAGTTATGGTACAGGCAACCTAAGGCTAGGATCTAAGTTCATTACATGACAGGGTAAGGGTGGCTCGATTTGGGTACTTGTCACAGTAGAGCAGCAATATACCTAACCACATGTGAGTTAAGGAGCCTTGCATAGGTCCAAAGTACATGCATACTCATTACACTTTTAAAAGGATCAAAGGATTTATTGCAAGGTGGATGATTTCACTATCAGCAAATAGACCTAAGGAGGGTTACCCACTCGACGCTACTCACTATTCATTATTTTCCAAAAACTAGGTTGAATGGTAAAAAGCATATGTAAGTGATGCATGTAAAGTCACAATCATATCAAAAGGCCAAACTCTTTTTAAACTAATTAGTAGTCCACTTATTTTTCCTTTTATTAAAAGAAAGTTAGTCCCTAGTGGAGTTGCTAACTATGAGGCCTTGCCCGAGCACCAGTTTGATCTGCTAAAGGGAATCAAAATGCTTATTTGGGAAAGAACTCCTGAGGAAGCCCTCGGGCTTATCTTTGATAGGTTTGAAAATTATTTCTTAGAGTCGCCACCTTAATTTATTTTTATTTGGGAAAATATAAGAAAAAAAACCCATTTGACTCTAATTATTACCCAAAGGAAAAAAGATCACTAGCCTCGAAGCCAAAGAGTATTCGGAGACTAGGTTTTCGGTTTATTTTAACAAAATAAGTTTGCCCAATGAATATAAGAGTGACTTAAAATATATTTCATGAACAATTAAAATGCATGAACAATTTATAATATGCATGATCATTCAATCTATAAAGTTTATACATAATTAGAATTCAAAATAAAAGAGAGTCAATATTACAATGAAATCCAAACTTAGGGGATACCTGCTTTAGCTCTTATGGGTTCTAGCGAAATCACACATTCCCCAAACTAAACCTAATAACTAAGTAAAGGAAAGAAAAATAAAAATAAGTGAAGAAGGTGATAGGGGGGAGAGTTGGTTAATTTTATTTGGATTCGATGCCTAAACCAAGCATGCCTACATATCCTTTTGAATGGGAATCAGAACCCACATAGTTCTCCCTTTTCGTGAAAGAGTTAGTTTAGCCTAGCTACTTTATCATGTTTTGATTGATTGATTAAAAGAGGGTTGAGTTAATTAATTAATTTAATTGATTATCGAGTTGATTAGCTAGCAAGCTAGATGAATCAATTTAATTAACTGACTAAAAGAGGCAAAGAAACTAAAAGAAAATTAAAGGAGAAGAAGCTTACCTCAAACTACAGGCAATGACTAGCCTTAGATGGTAAGCGGCGGCTAGCTTAGGATGATGGAGGGTGGCTAGCCTTGTACGGCGGGTGGCGGCTAGCTTTGGACAATAGGCGGCGGCTGGCTTTGGATGGCGGACGGCGGCTAGCTTTGGATGGTGGGCAGCAGCTAGTCTCGGATTAGAAAAATGAGCCTTGGGCAATAGACTAGCCTCAAATAGGAGAGCAGAAAGCCTTTAACTAGTTAGTTCAGAATCAATGAGAAATGCCCCAACTTGCTTTGCAAAGCAAGGAGCAAATGCAAAGCAGTTTGCTTGAAGTAATGCTTTTCAAGCTCTAAAAGTTAGTGTTTTGAAGTGTGGAGAGGCTCTTTATATGTAGGAAGAGGATTGAAGTATAGAGGGACAAATTTCCAATGTGGGAATAGAAATTTTCCATGGTTGCTGCACAAGTCTCTACGGTAATGTCATAGAGCTGTGTGACAATTACACTGATTCACCTGCTTTTCTCGTTTTCTCCCGTACTTGCTTGTTTCTCATCTGTTTTTCATGATTCTAGTTGCGTTGTACTCATTGCTTAGTCCCGGATGATTTGAAAGGGTTCAAAAGTCAAAAAAAAATATTTTTATTTTTTTATATTAAGAGTTTTTGACTTCTGAAAGTTTGTTTATCGAGCCTAAGTGCTTCTAAGGTTCAAACACATACTGGAAGGTGCAAAATTAAGGGTTCACAGGACAACTGTGACCCTTATAATGGATTAAGAGAATGTATTGGACTCAGAGAGCTAGGATAGGGGATCAACTCCCCATATTGAGGATTAGTGTGGTAGTGTGGACTAAGTTCCATCCTTGTATGATTTTGTGATTGTAAGGATCCTACAAATATTTGCAAGATAAAGATTTCAAGAAGGTTTTTTAAGGTTGTCACTTCTACCAAGATAGCCTTCAAAGGCATGCAATCCAACCATTGTATATGATTGGTGAATCATCCAAGAAGAATATGAGATTGCATGAAGTTTCCTACAATCCAATCAAGGAAATTTGGATCATAAGCTTTACATATGGATCCAATCATATTCAAGGAAGCTTCAAGGATTTTATTAACATATTGAAACCCAATGTCAAAATGAAGAGATTAAAACACATTCTAAGTGATTGGGGTCAAATACATGAAGAGTCAAGCTTAAAACATAGCCATAAGAAGAAATTGCACAGGTGCTGAAAGCTAAAAAATGTCACATCGGCAACGGGTGTCATGCCCACAACGATTGCAAATTGAAAACTCTTTGTTGCGAGCGTGACAATAAGAACTTAGGCTATGTAATTCATTTTATTTTCTTATTTTTGTTATTTTACTTTAATTTTAGATGTTTTTGGACCCTTATCAATATGATATAAGCCTATAGCCAATTAAATTAAGTTTGTTTATGTAATTAATAAGTTTTGGGCCTATTTATGTTAGGTTTAAAGCCCAAAACGAGTTTAGGTTTATTTCTTGTTTAGAAATCAGTTTAGGAATCTATTTCTAACTAGGAAACTTGAATCCTTATTGAGGAAGATTTCCTAGTCCTTAGCTAATTCCAATTTAGGGTTGAGCAACTATATAAACTCAACCATTCATGTAAAAAGAAGTGAAGTTATGATTAATAAAAATTTTGTTTTCTTAAGAGTGTGATCTCTTGGTTTTGATTCTTGCTTGAATTAAGTTCATACAATCAAAGCTAATTACTTTGTGTGTATTTATTCCAAGGTTCTCTTCCACAAGTTCAGTATTGTGTCATAGTGATCATCTTCTAAAGGTGATCATATTCCAAGGTCCTCTATCACGGATTGGATTGGGTCGCGGACTTAGGAAAAACCTAGTTTAGCTTTCCAAGAAGTTACTTCCAAGCGTAAAGATAATTAGGTCTCAAGTTTAATATACTTGGGTTTTGTATCACATAGTGCATTAGCATTATGATCATTAAGTGGTATATTGTATTAGGATCTACATAGCTCATTAAGTCGAATTCTCATTCCCATTCACATTATTTTTTAGGATGTGGAATGAGCTAGTGAAGGGAATTGTAAATGGAGTTTCACTGCCTTTTGTCTTTCAGCAGTATTTTGTATTTAATTATTGAATTATGTAAATAATAGTTGTATTTTTGTATTAGTGTTCTACAACTCTGCAATGTTTGTCATGACCCATTTATTAAGCCATGACAGTCCTAGGGCATAAGGAGACATAAAGTCTCCTAAACCTGTAAAACCCCATTTAACTTGTAATCCTTTACCATTCATCATGTAAGACCTTATCCCAAGATCATAACCTGATTACCTTCCTTGTTACCCATTGCCTGCTTATCAATGCCTTGTTAACTTATAATACCATTTACAAACACAACTTGTAAAATTCCTAAAATTTCATTTCATATCAATAGCCAAATATACATTATTTCACACATTATTGTGATAGTAATTACAATATAATTTACAATGCATGTAAACCCGGTAATGTTTTTGTGCTAAACCTTCCACTACCATGGAGCTCTAAAATAGTAGTCTTCACAGTTAAGAATCACAACACTTAAATTTAGCAGAGCAATTTCCAAGCAAAAGAATATAGCTTGGAATTTACCTTGCTGACTCCTCGACCTTGCTTGAAAAATTTAAACCACTAAAGAATGAGGCAAAGCTCAATAAGTACATAATAATATAATATATATGGTGAGTACAAGGACTATTTTCAAGAAGGGCTCTTTATAGCAATAGAACATTTTCAATCAATATTATCATTATGGTTCAATTTGTCATTTAAGATGAAAATAATATCTTTAGCAGAAATATCATTTTATTTGGAGCAGGATGCTTCCCATACGTATAAATTCAAGAGTGGCAGGCTAAGTCTTTCTCACTCACATGTATCACATTATGTAAGACTGATTAGGTCTTACGGTTAGGC
Organism: Reutealis trisperma; assembly: GCA_947687605.1. Classification (NCBI taxonomy): domain Eukaryota; kingdom Viridiplantae; phylum Streptophyta; class Magnoliopsida; order Malpighiales; family Euphorbiaceae; genus Reutealis; species Reutealis trisperma. The sequence continues at coordinate 233,548 of CANTUT010000104.1, read as the reverse complement.
ATTCCCCCTTAATAGAGGTTAGGTACTCTTACCCTACCCACAGGCTTATACCAAGTGCACAAGATCTGATGTATTACCCTACATCAGAAGGGGATTTTTGCTTATTAATAGGCATTTAATAGGAAAGTTCATATAAGGTTTACGTTAAGGAATTCAATGATCATATTATGAATTCAACATGATAGATTCACAATGGTCAATTATCGTTAAGAAGCATTATAGGCAATTCAAGCTCATCAAGGAATTGGGATACTTTGATGATTATGGTTTGAACAACAAAGGTTCAAAGCATATAACACAAGTCATATTATATTATTAAGTACTCACCTTGGATTCCTTTGCTCCTATTTACATTTAACTTTGATGCTAGTAGTGCTCCTTGCACTTTTCGACAACATCCTTATCCTTGTCTTTAGACTTTACACATTTGCATTTCAATCACTTCTCATTATAGCATTTGTTTAATTTAGTTTAACTTGCTAACATTTCTATCTTGTTCATTAAAGCACAACTTATCATTTTAAGGTCAAGATACACAATACATATACTTGTTACTAATTTTAGCATTTTCCTTAGTAGTTCCCCAAATGGCCATAGCTATTCATTTAAGGATGGATAATTCCTTTCCTCTCAATTTCACATTTCAAATTTGAGTAACATCAATTTAAACAATTTCAAATATTCAACGGAGTTAATACTATCCCCACCATCAATTCCATAAATGAACCTAGTTCATTAATCTTGGGGAAAAACATTTCAATCGATTGAATTTCAAAATTAACATTATACAAATCATATGACACCATTCTTAAGCTTGATTTTTCCTTCAATTTCATGAATCCAAGTTCAATTATCAAAATCCCCAATTTTTGCATAAGCCCTAGAATTTGGGGAAAACTATTAATTGCTCATCCAATCTTCAAATTGATCATGGAATTATGAAATTAACATAACATAAAACCCATATGATCATTCAATTGCCAATATCTAGCATTAGAACATCAAGTTCCCCTTTTAAACTATATCATGCCTCCAATATGTTCAAGTCTTGAACCAAGTTTCTAAAGTTCATTTCAACACTTCTAAATCATTATTCTTCATCTAAAGTAACCATAGATGTATTCAATTAGAACTTAGAATACCTCCTTGATCATTTACTAGTACTGGCCGAAATTTGCATTTAGTGTAGAAGAGATTTTATGTAACTAAGATACTAAAATCAATCTTAAAACATAGATATGAGAAGATGAATATGATTCCTTATCTTGGTTAGCTTTGGTTTGCTAAAGTTCTTGTTGCTTTTAGTGTAAAGAGAATTTCCTTTTGTGATTGTGGAATTTTGGTGTAGTGATAGGCAAAATGATGATCATGACATTAATTTTGCATATACATTTACAATAGGTTGGATGGTGGAGATTTGATAAAACTCAATCAAATGGCTAAGATTTAACCTTGATGGATGGCTATGATTTGATCAAGTTGGAGGGCTAGGATTTTCTCTACAATGGTGATGACATCATTATATAGCTTGGAAAGACCAAAATGAATGTAGACTTGGGTGTGGGTGAAGTGAGAATTCAAGTTGGAAAAGGAATTGACTTAGACAAAAATGGTAACTAGCTTTCCCAACATCTAACTCAACCTTAGTTAACCATTCTTAACTCTAGTTAAAGCTTAGGTTTATCCATTTATGCACCTTATGGGCTGGCCATTCAATGGGCTTAGGCTTTTGAGTCCAAAAGCCCATTAACAAATCTATATATGCACATTTCAAGTTTGGTAACTTAATATATTTTCCATTTCGTTCCTTTCACTTTAATATACATAATTCTACCATCCAATATCACTACACAATCTAGACATTATTAGATAAATTCTATACATATCATAATGTACATTTACTAGCTTTTCAATAGCATTGTTCAAGTATGTATATTGTGTAAGCTCATTGGGTCAAACTAAGTTTGACCTCTATTATACCATTGTAACTTTTATTGAATTCAACTTCTCATATCACTATCATCATCTCCCAATGTCTTAGGAGATATCAGCACCCATTCACTAGTGTTATAGATTCATATTTCAAATAAATCATTAACATAGTCACATTAAGTCAAACTCAATTTGACTTTCATTTTATCATAAGGGTGCTTATCAAAATTGATTGCATTCCTTACTCATTGTCACATTATTCATTTGGAATTCACTTCTTATGATATTCTTATGGTTCTTGATATGCTACAAAGGCCTTAAATGGTACGGCATATGGACGTTATAATATCATCATTACTATTTATAGTTGATTAAGGAAACCTTGGGTATTACCTTCTACCCCTCTTAAGAAAATTCACCCTCGAATTTTCAAAATAGACACTCTTGGTTCATAAAGCAATTGACAATACTTACGCTACATGTCTCAATTGTTTTCCATTTATTATCTCTATAGATTTTTGATAAATTCCTCACTATCTTCCTTATTCCAATTTCTTTGATGAGTCTTCTTTAATAACAATTCTTATATCATAAGATTTATTATGAAATCGATGTTATATCGATCTTCTAACCCATCAAATACGTAATATCTCCTTTCTTATTTTGCATACTATAAGTCTATTTCTTTGTGTCAACTTATCATAATTTGAGTATTTTTAAAGTACCATACAGTTATCTTATTATTTCATTTTAGACCTCTAGAAGATTATCTTAAATGTTATAATCTCTTGTCCAATGATCATAGTCACTCTTAGTACTCGTTACAATTTACAAGTACGAATTCTTTAGACAAATTACTTCCATTTCTGTTCTTCACTTACTATTGAAGATTTCATTCCATAGATAATCAATCTTTAACAATATATGTCTATAAAGAATTATTTACTTATTTCCTTAAACCAAACTTTCAGTCAGTTTGTCCTTTGTTAAAACTTTTTCTACAACTTCAATCATTTTATCATCTTTTGAACATGTAATAACCATACAATATATGCATAGTTATTTACAAATGAAAAACATAACAAAGCTCACCTTAAATCATTCATTAACTTATATGTATTATTTCTGCATGCCAACTATGCAATTTTACATCAAATCTTTATAATTCCTTAGAATCTCAAATCACCATATAGATATTCTTAGATTCTTTATTATTACTAATTGTCTCGATTACTCCTAAATTTTAATATTCTTACTATTTCCATACTTGGTCATGTATATATCTATATACACTTATACAGTTAGAAATATAGTTATTTCCTCATATACACAGTTAATCTGTGTCATCTTCACACTTACAAGTATTATATTTTGCTTCAAATTTAGAACTTGATTCCTTTCACATTTTTCTTAATTTTTATCAATTACAGTTCCTTGTTCCTTGAGTCTTGTATATTGCCTACGACTTTCAACTTTTCATAAAATAATTTGACAGTATTTGCATTTCATCTTTCCTTAATCATATTCGTTTGTTGGGTAGTTATTTCTAACTTCTCAATACTAGATCTTATTGCACATTATCATATGGAGGGCTCTACACACAATGAAGTAGGATAAATTTCTACTAACCATTTCACAAATGGTATTGATGGATCTATATAATAAAATTCCAAAACTTCTTTGATTTCAAAGATTGCATTATCATTAACGCACTTTATAATAAGATATCGACTATCAAGTAACCATCTCGTATCATACTCTTTCTTGTTTCACTTGTAAATTTATCATAATAGATCTTAAGTATTTGCACTGCTATTATAGTCCAGCTCCCTTTCAGTTCCTTGTATCTTATAGTTTGATCTTCCCTTTTTTCTCTTCTCAAAGAAAATTCACTTATTCCTTAGCAAGGTCTTTATATTAAGCTTATAAAGAATGCATATTCCTTTAAATTTCCAAGTTCTTCTTTTTTATAATGCAAACTTAATCATCATACATGTCATGTACTTCAATGTTAATTCTTATTGACATTCATACTTTTGCATTTCTTTCTTCTTTGCTTGTTTCCTCTATCAAGTTATTACTCACTTTTCTTTCTAGTTCCCAACTTATGTTTAGATAAGTACAATGAAGAAATACAATTTCACTCCATAAATGTGATTCCTTGGTATATCCTAACATGGTTATCTAAATCTTTATTTTTATTGTTCAAATATATGGCCTCTTTATGATCCATGAAAATCCTTAATACTTAGATGATATTCTTTATCCTCCTTTCATACTTCATTTTTTAATGAATTTGAGCATTTTTATTATTAGACTTGTGTCAACTTTCCTTTTCTCATATCCACATTCTTATCTTGACGAATTCTTTTCCTTTTTACTATATAACTTCAGGCTTTTATTTGAACTATGGTTACCTTGAAATACCCTTCATCTTTTGCATTTGAGTATATCATTCTCTGCACGAAACTATTTTCTTTATTTCTAAAAATGATCCTTAGGAACCTAGTACCATAAACCTTGTCTTGTCACTGGTCAAGTGGCATTAGAAGGCATCTGTCAGGGCATCCATGACATAACTATATGATTGACTTTATAGACCTTTAAACAAAAAGCTATATTCAATTAGTAATTCCCTTGGATATTGAGTTCCTTATAAAATAGTTCATATTGTTGAACTTGCTTCAATACTTTCTTCAATAATTTAAGTGAGCTCCTTCACCTTTGGACATTTAGTTTGCTACTATAGTATTATAGGAGGGGCATTTGTTTCCTTGACCATCTTGTTTCATCACATTATCTCTTATCTAGTAGATTTTTCTCATCTCTAGACTTCCATACTTAATGACATATCTCATTTACTTTTCTATTAAAGGGCCTTGTCCCCATTGAGTAAATACCATTTATTCACATTAACATTTCAAGGCATCCTCTCATTATAGGGGAATCTTTCCAGTTCCTAGTGTCCATCACTAGGGTGATAATTATAGTTTTAAATATAACATTTATATCTCTATAAGTCATATTCTTCTTAAGAATCTCACATGTCATATTACATGTCTCCTTATAAAGTTCATATCAAATCATTCATTTCTTAACAATTTCATATTCTTTAACAATTTATATCTCTTTATTTAGGTCTAATTCGTTTGGTATATACACTATTCTCGATAAAATTTTATCAATACTATTCTCTCATACTCATATGTCTTTCACATTCTTTAAACTTTGTATCATTCGTAAGCATTTAGACTTCTTATTTTAACTTAACATTGAAAATATCATTTTATCCAACTGAGTATACTAAATAAATAATCCATTAGGACTATTCCAAATTACAACACCTTATTGGCTAATTTTTTCTTTCCATATTCAAATATTCATACTATTTGAATTGTACCTTTCTATCATTCATTTATCTCTATGACCTTTCTCTACTCACCTTTCTATAATCTTATCCTTATCAATAAAGTCCTTTATCCATATTATCTTATTTCTTATTTTACATTTTCTTTAGCACTTATAATTTCCTTTGCCTCAAAATTTTGTATATTTTCTATCTTAAAACTTAATCCATCTCACCCTTTCTTCATTGAGTTACTTTCAAAGATTACCATTTCTTTTGGTGTTTATCTCAACTTATTCAATTCTATCTCATTATTAATTCAATTTCATCATAAAATACTTCTCTTGGGTGGGCTTTGTCTAATCAGTTGACTTCATAAACTCCTTTTATATCATAACTTTTTTTTCCTTTTATTCTTTTCAGTTCAATTATTTATATACCTAGTATTTCTTTATACATTCCTTGCCTTATCATTCACTATTTTTACCTTTCCATATCTAACTTACTTTGCTTGACTACATTCATGTTGTTTTTGTAACTAATATATAACCCTCCAATATCATACTTATCTTATTTTACAAGTATTCTTCCCATTGTGAATTCGTTCTCGATATAAGGTATTTGTCAAAATCAATCCATGTTCTTACACCAATTCATTCTTAGCTTACATCTATCCTTTTTAAGTCAAATCTTCTCTCACTTTCTTTTTAAAGACTATTCCATCATCATATATATCTTCTTGTAATTGTCAATTTCATACACCTTTCTTTTGAGATGATCCAACATCAAATCATATTCCATTTTGGTCCTTTATTATCCTCACAACTTTATTTCCTTAGCGGTTTTAAGAACTTGCCTATAACACATACATAATCACCTTTCTTAATAGTCGCCTTAGCATATACACGATTGATCACTTCCTTCTTTGAATATGAAGTGATCTTTCTTTAAATCACATTAGATTAGGACTCTTCCTTTTACCATTTTTGATATTTACATAAGTGACAAAGAAATCCCTACCTTTCTTATTGTTCTAATCTATAAGGTAACATCTAGACCATAAATTTGATAATACCTTCTTTAGCCCATCTCACATATATCTCAATATGTAATATCAATATGAACCATTTGTAGTCCCACTTGGCCATTGTTAAATATTATCTTCTGTTTTATAACCTTAATGGTTCATAACCTCTAACAATTTCATATAAACATATCATTTAATCATTTGCTTACACGTCATAAACTAAGTCATTATCTCCTAGATACCTTTTGTAACTTAGTGTTATGGATCAGCCTACACACCAAGTGGAGCGGATTCAACATCATGAAGATGAGAGAGATCAAGAAGGCAAGGATAAAGTTCAAGAGGTTTCTAGTCCAATCAGTATGCCTCAAGGACCTATAACAAGATCTCATTCTAAGAAGCTTCAACAAGCCTTAATCCATCATCTACAAGGCTTAGTGAATTTGGCTAGTGAGGGTTTGCAAGGACACCAAAGCATTGGAGCATGTACAGCCCAAGTTCCTTACAACTTAATTCAAGTCCAAGTTACTAATGGGTTTAATTAAGTTTGTAATGGGCCATATTAGTTATGGGCTAGATTTAATTAGTTTTAATAAAATTAGATTAGTTCTTAATCTTAGAGTTTGATTTGTCAACTCTTGTCATTTAATGGGAACTTGCTCATTAGGGTTTTCTTTGTAAAGGCTATTAATAAGCCTTGGCTGCGTGTTTTTGGACAGAATATGTTTGAATTATTAAACCAAAAGGCTGTTTGCTTTTATCTTTGTGTTCTTGTGTAGAATACATGCTTTAGGAACATTCAAGTAGATTGATCATCTTCTTGTGGAGTGTTTCGAAATTGGAATTCAGAAACAAGTTTTCCTTATTCCAATTCTTTGATCATCTTGCCTACGCAATCTGAATTCTAACTATTCTTAGGGGGTTGTTGCCGAATTGAGTATTGGGGTTTTCAAGTTAATGCTTTGGGGGTTCAAATACATAAAGGGGTTCTCAAGCTTATTCTTGGAGGTTCTGTATCACTTAGTCAAGGAATCGTATACTATTAGAGTCGAATGTATCTTCTCAATAGTCTCGTTTCAAGAACACAAAATGAAGAAATTCACAATAGTGCTAGGTAGCATAATTTCGCCACGATTCTAAGAGTACATCAATAAATTATTCACTAGATTAGAGATTCAAGATGCACTTCAATGTTTTGATAATAATAATCCAAATGATGGAAGGAGATCAATACATGGAAGGTCAAACATAATCACAAGAAGAAATTTCACAAATTTTTGAGAGCTAGGTGTAGGCTCCAACATGCCTAGGAACACCCGTGTCTCTGGGCATGTCTAACTATTGCTAATTCCCATTAATTACATAGCCAAGAACATGCCTGTGTCTCTAGGCATGTTTGGCTACTGCTAAATTCCAATAATTAACATAGGATATCAGCTTCTGAAATTTTCAATTTTCATTACTTTTGATCCTTTTGAGCCTTAAACTTATCATATTTGGTATACCAACTCAATTATGACTCATTAGGATTCGTATCACTATATTTGAACCTCAAAATACGGTGCATTTCTTGACCTTATTCGCAACTGCAATAGTCTAAGTAATGGAAGAATAAGTCTTCCACATAGTCCAACTTAAGGAAGCCATAACTCTCAACTACAGATGAGTTACAGGGCCTATGATATATCAAATTGAAGCTTATTGAAAGATCTATAATCATGTCTAGTTTACCTGACATCACCCACTTTTGGGCCCAAACTCAATCATTTAAAGCTATTTTGGAGGCTCTAAATTTTTTCATTCAACTTTTTATGCACTTTCATGGGCTATTCTTTTTAGTTCTATTATAAGGCTTTTGATCATCCCAACTTTCATACAATAGTCACATATTGTATAGGTATAAAAGAACTATAATAATGTATCACTTGTTTTCCAATTTAAATTCTTTACTATGTGTACATACATAACATTTTCTATATTCAAAATCTATCCCTTCATATTGCAATAATATAGATTCTCAGAATCTCTCACTATCATTATATAACTTGCCTCAGGATATCTCATATCTTAAACATTGCATATACTCTAGTATATACTAGGATAAACATATTCATATCACTTTTCACATTTCATGAACATTTCATGAAATCACATTTAGATCTTTACTTAATAACATTTAGCTAACAATTGTGGAGCGAATACATCATAATTGCAAAGGTGAATACCTTCATTGTTATTTGCACTATGCACATATTTTTCAAAACATTACTGCACTAAACCATATCAACAATTAACCATTAATTATAGTAGGAAATTTATTCCTAGTAATACATATACATATTCATTTAGACACTTTTCACATAAACAATCATTTTCTTATATACACATTTTATCCTTATCATCCCATTCCAATATAGCACATAATTCAGTCATATATATCAGTCATATCACATTATTATTCCTTTTTCCTTAGTTATGATGCATATATTATACATCAAACTAAAAGAGTTAATCTTTTATGAGTAGTGCGAATCTAGACTTATCGATAGATGTTAAATGACAAGAAAGAATTCCTATGCTCCATGGTTTAACCTATAACCCACAGTATTTATAAAGTCTAAAGTAGACTTAAATCTAGCTCTGATACCACTTTTGTCATGACCCATTTATTAAGCCATGATGATCCTGGGCATAAGGAGACGTAAAGTCACCTAAACCCGTAGAACCCCATTTAACTTGTAATCTTTTACCATTCATCATGTAGGACCTTATCCCAATATCGTAACCAGATTACCTTCCTTGTTACCCATTGCCTGCTTATTAATTCCTAGTTAACTATAATACCATTTGCAAACACAACTTGTAAAATTCCTAAAATTTCATTTCATATCAATAGCCAAATGTACATTGTTTCATTCATTATTATAATAGTAATTACAACATAATTTACAACACATGTAAACCCAGTAATGTTTTTGTGCTAAACCTTCCACTACCATAGAGCTCTAAAACAGTAGTCTTCATAGTCAAGAATCACAACACTTGAATTTAGCAGAGCAACTTTCAAGCAGAAGAATATAGCTTGGAATTTACCTTGCTGACTCATCAACCTTGCCTAAAAAATTTAAACCACTAAAGAATGAGGCAAAGCTCAGTGAGTGCATAATAATACAATATATATGGTGAGTATAAGGACTATTTTCAGGAAGGGCTCTTTATAGCAATGGAACATTTTCAATCAATATTATCATTATGGTTTAATTTCTCATTTAAGATGGAAATAATATCTTTAGTAGAAATATCATTTTCTTGGGAGCAAGATGCTTCCCACACATATAAATTCAAGAGTGGCGGCCTAAGCCTTTCTCACTCACATGTATCACATTACGTAAGATTGATCAAGTCTTACAGTTAGGCGTTCCCCCCTAACAGAGGTTGGATACTTTCGCCCTACTTACAGGCTTATACCAAGTGCACAAGATCCAATGTATTACCCAACATCAGAAGGGGATTTCTACTTATCAATAGGTATTTAATAAGAAAGTTCATATAAGGTTCACGTTAAGGAATTCAATGATCACATTATGAATTCAACATGATAGATTCACAATAGTCAATTGTCATCAAGAAGCATCATATCAAATGGCTCAATATCCACTAGGTAATTCAAGCTCATCAAGGAATTTGGATACTTTAACGATTATGGTTTGAACAATAAAGGTTCAAAGTATATAACACAAGTCATATTGTATTATTAAGTACTCACCTTGGACTCCTTTACTCCTATTTACATTTAATTCTGATGCTAGTAGTGCTCCTGACACTTTTTGGCAACATCCTTATCCTTGTCTTTAGACTCTACACATTTAACTTTCAATTACACATCAATCGCTTTCTTGTTATAACATTTGTTTAATTTAGTTTAACTTGTTAACATTTCTATCTTATTCATTAAAGCAGAACTTATAGCTTTTAAGGTCAAGATACACAATACATATACTTGTTAGTAATTTTAACATTTTCCTTAGTAGTTCCCCAAATGGCCATAGCTATTCATTTAAGGATGGATAATTCCTTTCCTCTCAATTTCACATTTCAATTTTGAGTAAAATCAATTTAAACAATTTCTAATATTCAATAGAGTTAATACTATTCCCATCATCAATTCCATAAATGAACCTAGTTCACTAATCTTGGGGAAAATCATTTCTATCAATTGAATTTCAAAATTAACATTATACAAATCATATGACACCATTCTTAAGCTTGATTTTACCTTTAATTTCATGAATCCAAGTTCAATTATCAAAATCCCCAATTTTTCCATAAACCCTAGAATTTGGGGAAAACTATTAATTCCTCATCCAATCTTCAAATCGATCATGGAATTATGAAATTAACATAACGTAAAACCTATATGATCATTCATTTGCCAATATCTAGCATTAGAACAACAAGTTCCCCTTTTGAACTATATTATGCCTCCAATATGTTCAAGTCTTGAACCAAGTTTCTAAAGTTCATTTCAACACTTCTAAATCATTATTCTTCATCTAAAGTAACCATAGATGTATTCAATTAGAACTTAAAAAACTGCCTTGATCATTTCTAGTATTGGCCGAAATTTGCATTTAGTGTAGAAGAGATTTTATATAACCAAGATACTAAAATCAATCTTAAAACATACATATGAGAAGATGAATATGATTCCTTACCTTACTTAGCTTTGATTTGCTAAAGTTCTTGTTGCTTTTAGTGTAAAGAGAATTTCCTTTTGTGATTATGGAATTTTGCTGTAGTGATAAGCAAAATGATGATCATGACATAAAATTTGCATATACATATACAATAGGTTGGATGTTGGAGATTTGTGTTCGTCTCAAAATATATCGTCCAAAAGCGACTCGTAAGTATACGGGGCAATTGTAATATATTAGAAGCACCCAAGGTCGTATCTCTCAAGGAATTGCAAATGAAAATATTTGCCTCGATTTAAACCAAATTAAATGAAAAGAATTTGAATGATTGGGACAAGAAAATTATAATGATTCTAAAGCAGAAAATTAAAATGAATGTTTAATGCAAATGCACGGGTTTTTTGCAATGGATGAAAGATGTCTAGGGTTAGTATTTCATTTATCAATCCTATATGACCAAGAACCCAACCGAATGATTATGTTTCTAGTTTTTTTTTTTATTTCTAATAATTGAACCAATTGAAAAACAATTTACTAGCTCCCGCATTCATAAATTTTATTCAATTAATCTTCTCACAAGAAACTAAAACTTAATTCCTAGGACTTATATTTCTAATTCATCCTAAGATCCCAATTGAAATTATTTCTAGTATTAAATTTCATCTCTCAATCCTTCATTCAATACCTAAGTTAAACAAATGGTGGGCTAGTCAATTGTTCATAATCATTCATTTAATTCAATAAGGAAAATTGAAACATAAACAATTTGGGTGAAAACTCATTCATATAATAATCATTATAAAATTCATAAAACCCTAGACTAAGATGAAATTAGCTTATGGTAACAAAGAAATCATCTTAATTTCATTATATTCAAAGGAATCCATCAAATCAATTCTATTAATTCAATAATCCAAAAGAAAGTAATGAAGAAATAAGATTCAAATCTCATAAATAAACCCGTTAAATATGATTCAATCACTTGAATCATTATAATAGAGTTCCCAAGAAACTAATTTGATCCTAATCTAAGTAGAAATCTGAAAACTAGATGAGAAAAATCAAAGGAGAAGAATGATGTAAAAAATAAAGTGAACAAAATGCTAGCCTCCTTCTCAGACAACTTCCACTCCAGTCTCCCCAAATAAAATCTTTCTTCTTCTATTTATACCTTCCTAAAATAATCTAGGATTAAAAATCCCTCAAAATCTTTAATAAAATTCAATCACTATTTAGATGTAGTGCAGTAGGGCACTAGGATTTTACAGTTAGGTGCTGGGATAGGTAGGCAGTAGATGGCAAGTTGCTGCATAGCGCTGGGAGGTGCTATGAGGCACTGGGAGGCTATTGCATACACTGGGAATCTATTGCGTGTTCTAGGGCTATGTAGGCTGCAGATAGCTTCTTGTTGCCAGCATTGGGAGGTTACTGCATGGCGCTACTAAGGCATGTGCTGCTGTGTAATGTTCTGCCAAAATTTTCATTTTTGCTCCAAACTTCTGTTTCTTCAATTATTAATGCAACTAGAAACAACTTAACAAACACCTTAAAAGCATCATAAAATCAACTATAAATTAACAATTAAAAGATCCAAAAATAAGATAAAACTATGACAAAACAATTTGATTAAGCTCAATCCAATGGCTAGGATTTAACCTTGATGGATGGCTATGATTTGATCAAGTTGAAGAGCTAGGATTTTCTCTATAATGGTGATGAATATCATTATATGGCTTGGAAAGAGTAAAATGAATGTAGACTTGGGTTTGGGTGAAGTGAGAATTCAAGTTGGAAAAGGAATTGACTTAGTAAAAAATGGTGACTAGCTTTCCCAACATCTAAGACAGCCTTAGTTAACCATTCTTAACTCTAGTTAAACTTAGGTTTATCCATTTATGCACCTTATAGGCTGGTCATTCAATGGGCTTGGGCTTTTGAGTCTAAAAGCCCATTAACAAATCTATATATGCATATTTCAAGTTTGGTAACTTAGTACATTTCCCATTTCGTTCCTTTCACTTTAATATACATAATTCTACCTTCCAATATCACTACACATTCTAGACATTATTAGATAAATTCTATACATTTCATAATGCACATTTACTAGCCCTTCAATAGCATTGTTCAAGTATGTATATTGTGTAAGCTCATTGGGTCAAACTAAGTTTAACCTCTATTATACCATTGTAACTTTTATTGAATTCAACTTCTCATATCACTATCATTATCTCCCAATATCTTAGGAGATGTTAGCACCCATTCACTAGTGTTATAGATTCATATTTCAAATAAATTATTAACATAGTTACATTAAGTCAAACTCAATTTGACTTTCATTTTATCATAAGGGTGCTTATCAAAATTGATTGCATTCCTTACTCATTGTCGCATTATTCATTTAGAATTCATTTCTTATGGTTCTTAAAGTGCTACGAAGGCTTTAAATGGTACGGTATATGGACATTATAATGTCATCATTATTGTTTATAGTTGGTTAAGGATACCTTGGGTATTACAATGTTACTCTTGAAATATGTATTCTATTTATTGTCAGTTATAATATATATATTCTGAGTTGAGAAATTATTTATTAAGCAGAATCTAATAATATGCTAATTGATATTTTTTAGATGATTGATTTAATAGCCCAGTGTGGTATTGATTTAAAAATATTGTTTACTTAGATCTATTTAATGTGTGGGCCCATATCCCTATTATGTATTAGTATTGTCGTTTGGAATTGGTAAGGCTTACTACAGGCACTAGTACCCACGTGCATCATCCATGTCCTAATACTGATCATGTGTCCTTAAGTTCGAGTTTATGAACCCTTAAAATTACACATCCAGTCGATCGTTTTTCAGTTATGAACCAATAGAATCAAACTACGGTCAAATCAAATTAGAAACGGACTAGAAACGGCCAAAATAGTGCAAAATTAGGTTGAACTTGCAGATCTACAATGCACCAGGCTTGCCACCGCATTGGGTGGCACACCTAGTGTGCCGATGGCATGGGCGGCACATTGGTTGGCGAGCTACAGGTGCCACCCAGCCGGCCGATGCACCGCCGGTGCCATTGCAGGCATCCGGCGACACCCCTACAGGTGCTTTATAAATAGAGCCTCTTTTAAGCTCATTTGACACGATTTTTGAGGCAAAAACTCTCCTATATTGCTTTACTTTTTGTGCTGAAACTCTATTTGAAATTTGACACTAAAATTTGTCATTTCAAATTCTTTTAATTTGCATTTATTATATTGTTTTGCTAACCTTTTGCTGTTTAAGTTTCAACTTTAGGGTTCCAAATCCAAGGTGGAGCTTAGATCCAGAGCTAAACTTGTTCTGTTCATCTAAAAATCAAGAAAAGCAAAGATATAATTCATTTTTTTTTCAAATATAGAATTCTCTCTATCCCATCTTTCTTTTGGTCTAAAATAGAAAAGATCTAAAATTTATTAATTTAAAGATCAGAATTAAATTAATAAAGCAAACCAACACTTTTTCCAAAACTGCTCCTTTGAAAAAAGGAAGAACTACCAGGGGTTTGATTTCTATTCAATAGGATATACAGGCTGCCATTCTGATGTGAATCTATATGCCTTACAAGAAGCTCACAAATACATGCATGATAAAGATTTCAAGAAGGTTCTTCAAGGTTTTCATTTCTATCAAGATAGCTTACAAAGGCATGCAATACAACCATTGTGCATGATTGATGCATCATTCAAGAAGAAAATTAATTCCTATAAATTAATCAAGGATATTTGGATTATGAGCTTTGCATATGGATCCAATTGTATTCAAGGAAACTTCAAAGGCTTAATCAATCTATTCAAGCCCAATGTCAAGATGAAAAGGCCAAATTACATTCCAATTTGCTTGGGTCTAATCTATTCAAGTGTTTACAAGGCTGCCATTCTTCATTCAAATTGGATCCTTCATATTTGGGCTTTTCAAATTCAATTTATCATGTTTTGTTTAGTGTTTGGGCCGCCTATGTTATGTATACAGCCCAAAAGTTATCTAAACTACTTTATTTTCATGTTTTAATTAGTTTTGTGCCTATTTTATATTAGGTCAAAGGCCCATCCGAATTTTGTAGTTTAATTAATTAGATTTCAGTCTCTAGTTAGGAAATAGCTTTTCTTGTATAGGAAGGATTCCTAACTTATTTTAGAATTCAGTTATAGCTTAGTTATTATTTAGGAATTAGTTTCTAATTAGGAATCTTCAATCCTTGTTTAGGAAGATTTCCTATTTCATAGTTGATTCTAATTTAGGGTTGAGCCTCTATATAAACTCAACCATTCATGTAAAAATAAGTTAAGTTATGATCAATAAAAAAAAGAGTGTGATCTCTTGGTTTTGATTCTTGCATGAATCAAGTTCATACAATCAAATCTAATTACTTTGCATGTATTTATTCCAAGGTTCTCTTTCACGAGTTGGTATTGTGTCATGGAGATCATCATCCAAAGGCGATCATATTCCAAGGTACTCTATCATGGGTTGGATTTGGGTCGCGAACTTGGGGAAAACCTAATTTAGCTTTCCAAGGAGTTGCTTCCAAGCGTAAAGATAATTAGGTCTCAAGTTTAATATACTTGGGGTTCGTATCACATTATGCAAGGCATCAACTCTAAAATCTTTCTAATAACATTTTTTCCTTTTACTTTGATTTATTTGTACTTGCATTTTATTTCAATTTTGTATTTTCATTTCTTTATCTTAGTTGAGGAATGTGTGCTTTTCCTAGTGTCACATCCCACTCTAGGGATGGACGGTCTTAGGGTTTAGGTAAGCCTAAAGCCACCTAAACCCGTAGAACCCTGGATTGTTATATTAAACAATTAGTATCCACAAATATACAATAAACATTCTGATATTCATTAATATTCATTTAATTTACATATAATTTATACATTTAATATTTATTACAATTCCCAGTCTAAACTATACTAAACCACCAAGTAACATGGAGTTCTAATATTTACAACCATCAAAATAAATATGAATATTACATGATAGGTTTCACGCAGGAGGGAGAACCTTTGTTGGAACCACTGGTCTACTCACCACCTGAAAATTTATAAATCACTAAAATGATGAGATAAAATCCCAGTGAATAATATATGCATAAATACATATACAAAATAGAAAAGGATAAAAGAGCAAAGAGAAGCAATAGTTTAAATAAAGGCATGAAAGTAAAGGTGACAATCATATTGGCTCTCAAATGACAGAATTCACTTAATCATACATTTATAATAAGCAGAGGCTACTATCTTGGTAGTATGCTTTACCCACATATAGTTTATCAGACTATATGGCTAGGGGCTTAACCCTCCCTAGCTCGAGTTTATAATTCATTGTGCACAATGTCTGATGCAAAATTTTTTTTGCTACTCCATTAGATGAGTAGCTCTGTCATTTGATATCCAATCAAATCACAGGGTTTACTCAATAATTAAATTCAAAGAAAGGGAATTAAACAACATAAGTTCATTTAAAGAATCAGAGTCATTCGAACATATCACAAGGTGCTACAAAGTCGAACAATGTAATTACAAGAAGCAAAACAGGTTTCAAAGGTTTGCCATGAATAATTAGAAATTCAATGTAAGCAAAAAGGTATTCCAAAGCAAGAAGGAATCAATGAAAAGGAAGCAATTCAGATTCAAAAGGATCATCAAGGAGCATTTCACAAGCAAATATCATATAAGGGTATAAGTTCATTTTGGTATAAACATATATATATACATATGCATATATTACTCACCAATGAAAGATGGAACCCGAAGCTTTATTCCTTAATCCTCAACCTCCTTTTCTTGATCCTTAGAAGCTAAAGAAGCAAAATACATTGTTTTAATACTAAACATTATTGAGAATACTTAAACTAATAGCATAAAATGCATGATTTATGTTTATTTTTCTGTTTTGCGCATTTAATTTGTTTTCTTTAATTCTTTAGTTTAATTTAACTACATTTATGTTTATTAGCAATTTAGGCATACATAACCTATTTATCACTTTAGGGATGATATATTATGGAATTTACATATTAGGTATTTTCTTGGCAATTTTGTAGCAAGCATTGGTTGGCGTTTGTTCATGGATTTTCTTTGGGACATTTTATCAAACACTTGGTGGGCATGACTTTGGTTGCATTTTGGAAGAGTTTTGGGGCAAATTGGAAGAAGCCCAAATTGCCCTACATAAATTCACATTGCCAACAATTTATTCCACAACTCATTTGGAATTTAAAGGCTAAGCAAAGGGTTCATTTCAGCATGGAAAATCATGAAAAAATAAAGCATAAACAAAGGCAATTTTGCCTCCTATGGTTCGGCCAAGCATGGTTTCTTCAAGGGAGTTTCTATAATTCAAACTAAGGTTATTTCCATGTTATTTGATACTAAACTAACACATTTAAGCAATAAAATTGGAAAAAAACAGCCTTGAAGTGGGACTTTGAACATATGGGCAGAATTGATGACTTTAAGCAACCTATGTATTTTTCTTCAAATTCAATGATTCCAATTGCTGGAATCCATTCCTAGAGTATCAGATTTAACTATTCTTAAGTCTTTTTAGGTGAATTCAAAGTTTTAGCAACAATTTGATTTAAGGTGCATTTGAAGAGTTATGAAGTTTCTATGTCAAATATACTAATCTATCACATAATTCTCATACTAAATCATCTTTTCCACTCACTAACATCTATTTCTATGGATTAAAATCAAGAAAAGTGGACTAACCTTGCCTTTCATAAAATGGCAGATTTCTTCCAATCTCCTCTTCTTCAATTTCTTGCTTATTTCTTGCTTAATTCTTAGTGGGAAGTAATTTGGATGATGAAAAGAGGTTATTTGCTATAGGTTTGCAATGATTTTTCTAAAGAAAATTGAAAGAAAAAAGATGGAGAAGAGGGGCTAGAGAGGTTCGGCCAAGAGGAGAAGGAAGAAGAGAAAAATCTGATTTTTGTACAGAAAATTCTAGAGAAATCTGTTATATGGGAAGATTTTTAGCCAAATTACAGTTTAGTCCTCCAATTTTTTAGTTATGCAATTTGGTCCTTGCAAATTTACAGTTTGGTCCTTCTCCATACATTTTTAAATATTAATATTAAACTTAATTAAGCTTTAATTAATGTATTTATTCACTTTTAGATTATTATTCAAAAATTATAAATTTCACTAAATGAATTTCAAAAAAATATGGTACTTTAAGTACGTTTACAATTTGGTATATATATGGTTTCACTATGGTTTTATTTATATTTCTCTTTGGTTTTACTTAAGTTTCTTATACTTTTCATACATTCAAATGCTATGCAAAAATTTTATGCAAATCCTTAAAATCAACTTCGAACTAAAATTCTAAAATTCACTACCTAACTAAAGCTAATTTCTAGAATGTTACACCTAGTATCCGTAAGGGTAAGAGAAAAGATCCTCTTTATTTTATTCCATTTTAGTTTTGTAATAATTAAGTAGGATTTATTCTTTACTTATTTATTTACAATTGTCATTTCATTTCATTCTATCATATATAACTATTTCATTCATCATTTTATTCATGTTCATGCATACACAAAAATTCCTTTTTTAAGAGTTATTTTGCAACTATTAGCTAAATTGAAGAAAATAATATTTTCTTAAATGTGTAATTACCAAAACCTGATCCATGAGCCCTCTTTGGTCACTCATGGATTAGTGCTCTTTTTTAATGGGATAAATTAAACATTTTTAGAGTCAATGAATTTGGCTTTTTCTTTAATTTTCCCAATCAAAATAAGTAAATTAAAGTGGCGACTCCCTTTCACAAATTCCAAATTACAAAACTCAATTTTCTAAACTCACAGTGAGTTCCAATCTTGGAGTTTCTCTCGAAGAGCATTTCGATTCCCCTCAGTTGATCGAACTGGTGCTTAGGCAAGGCCTCATAGTTGGTGACTTTACTGGAGACTTCAAAATCTTTTTCAAATAAAAGATAAAGTGGATTACTTTTGGTAAATTACTAAGTTTGGCTTTAAATGTGAAATAACTCTTTCATGCATCACTACATCAAACTCTTTGTCCCAAAACCCTAGACTTTCTAGGAAAATAAAGGATAGAAAGTAACATCGAGTGGGCAACCTTCCTTAGGTCTGCTTGCTGATAGTGAAATCATTCAACCTACAATGTATCCTCTAAAACTTTTAGAGATGTAACGAGTATGCACGTACCATTAGACTCATGTGAGGCTCCTTGTCTCACATGTGGTTAGGTATATCGCATCTCTAATGTGATGGATTCCCCTTCAAACCACCCTAACCCTTTCAGATAATGGCTCATAGAACCTTTCCTTAAGGCTATATATACCCTAAAAACTAAGTTATTGGTATGCTATTGTCATGAAATCTTTTTCATTCATTTAGACATGCATGCATACATAAACCTTACAAATTTAGAGAGTTTAAACCTCACCCAAATACTATTTGTGTCAATCCAATCTACCATGTAAACTTATCCCAATCAAAATTGTTGTGATTAGGATTCTATGATCTTTATTCCATACCTAAGTTAAAAACTGATCCAGCTTTATCTTTCTATCTAAAGGTTGACAAGATGTTTATTGCCAGAGATGAAATCATTACTATCAGAGCTGATGAGAGTTTTGACGAGCTTCTTACTAAGCTCGCTGAACAATAAGAGGCCCTAATAAAGAGGCAGGATGCCTATTTTCAAGATCTGTTCAAAGCCCAAAGGAGGCCCACTCTAGAAGATGTCCGCATCATGATGGAATAGACCTCCCTGGCCTAAAGCTCAAATGACCCAAAACTAATTAAACTTGCTGACCCAAAGCTCACTCTTTATCCTGTCTATGGATCCATTGCCAAAGCTGACTCCAGAGATAAAGAGCCTATAAACACTGACACCATTCCACCACTACCCATCCCATCACCTAAATTCCTCAAAAATAACTCACCTTTTCAACCCATTACAATTCAACCACCAAATTTCATCCTTACTCTCCCTTCTTGACCCACAGATCTTTCTAAGCGAAGGAAGTTAATCCTGAAATTAAAGCCTTTATGGAAAAAATGGAGCACATGGAGAAAATGTTGAAGGATCTGAAGAAGAAAGAGGACTTGGTTGATATAGGGTCCCTAAGCTTGTTTCCCAATGCAAGAGTTCCTTCTAAGTTCAAGATGTTGAATTTCGACAAATTTAACAGAATGGCCTACCCTAAAACCCATCTTAAGGTATATGTGGGGGCCATGCATCCTTTAAGAGTGGACAATGAACTCCTTACTCAACTATTTCAACAATCTCTGATTGGTATTACTTGAAGCGGTTTGTAGATTTGGATATTTCCTAAAAATGGACCTAGGATGACATTTGCAATATTTTTGTTAAATAGTATCACTATAACATGAAGGTTGATGTAACAAGAAGAGACCTCGAGGCTACCAAATAGTATGCAAGAGAATCTTTCTCTTTAGTCCTTATGAAGTGGAGGAAAAAACTTCTCAAATGGTGAATCGACCTCTTAAAAATGAACATATTGATATAATTGTCAAAAACCTTCTACTAATTTACCAAGAAAAGCTGTAGACTCAATACCTGCCTTCCTTTAAAGCCCTTATTGCTATTGCTTCGAAAATTGAAGACCTAATTTAGAGTGGTCAAATTAAAGAAGAGTCTGCATCGAGGTCAAGGTATAAAAAGCCAACACACCAAGGCAATGTGACTTCCTCAATGAATCAGAAAGTGGGTGAAGTTAATGCTCTAACAATCAAGAAGCTTCTCAAGATTGAAAGGAGGCAATTCTTTTTATCTAAGGGGTGTGCCCATGAGTATTATTCTTAAGAAGCTGCTTGAAAAAAACATGGTAAAACTCCTTGAACCTAGACTAGTCCTTAACCCATTACCAAAAAATCATAACCCAAAAGAGAGGTGTGACTAAGGACCTGGGCACAAAACAGATGCATGCAAGGCCCTTAGACATAGAATTCAAGACCTTATTGACTCAAATGACCTTATACCACCAAAAGCCTGACCAAATATCACCACAAACCCTCTACCCAACCATACAATCAATGCTATTGATGATTATGAAGGAGTTGACCATATCTCCTTGATTGAGTCAAATCCCAACTATTGCTGTGTTCTAGAGCTCACCAATTTGGTTAAGGAAATTGATGCCATCACCCGAAGTGGTAGAATCATCCAAAGCCTAAGCTCACCAAATCCAAACACTCAACCTATCCAACCCATTCCTACACCAACTAACAAAATGAAGTGGATTCTTAAACCAAACGAAGATCCCATTCTCAAGCAACTTAAGAAAACACAAGCAAATATATCAATTTGGAGCTTGATCCGATCTTCTTATCCTCACTACCAAGCTCTTTGGAAGGCGTTGAATCAGTGCCAAGCTCTTATTGATATCACACATTAAAGCCTTGTTGCTTCTATCACCAGTGCTGCTAAAGGGGTATCCATCACTTTAGGGAGAATGACATTCCGAGAGGAGACTCTAACCACAATAATGCTCTTTACATTATAGTTGTCACTCAAGGAAAGACCGTGCCAATGGTTCTCATTGATGATGGCTCAGCCTTGAATGTATGCCCTTTGAAGGTAGCTAGCTGCTTGGGGCTAGAAGTTACTGATTTTACCCTTCAGATCAGATAATAAGGGCCTATGACAACACCAAGAGAGAAGTTCTTGGGGTGGCTATCATAGATGTAACCATCGGGCCTGCATCCTTCATTATCTCTTTTCAAATGATTAATGTACCTTCATGTTTCAACCTATTACTTGGAAGGCCCTGGATCCACCAAGCAAAGGCTATCCCTTCCTCCCTACACTAGAAAATCAAATTCCCCTTTAAAAATGGGGTTGTTATAGTTAAAGGGGACATGTATGGAAAACCTGACATCCCAAGCTTTATCCTATCCTTGAGATCCAACCTGAGCTGTCTACCTATCCACTCTCTGTCTTCTCTTTTATACAGTATATTAAGGGTGAAGAGGGTAAAGAATTTGTCCCATTTGATTTTGGCCCATTTAGGAATATTATTGTTTCTAACATGCTCAAAAAAATGAACTACTTTCCTGGTTTAGGCTTGGGAAGAAGCCAATAGGGCTTGAAGTCTTTTCTAGACTACACAATCATGATCCCACCATTTGGGTTGGGATATAAGCCCACTGATGAAGATCTTATGGAAATGGAGAACTGGCCCAAGGAAAGAACAACTGCCCTTAAAAGAGGTGAGGTCTATGACTAGCCTATGTGCCCTTACTTTAAGACTTTAAATGGCTACTTTGTAAAGGAAGGTGATATAGTTCCTTACTGTAGCTTTCTTAAGCCTTGGGTCTGCCCCATCACTAGAAAACTAATCCCCAGGGTTTGAAATCTTTTATGATGTCAGGCTCAAGTTAGAAGACTGTGAGCCAATCTACATACTTAGTCAAGATTGCGAAGAGAACATGGAGGCTAGACTTTTTGATGAAGTGTTCATACTCACTGTTGTGGAGGAGAAAACTGATCCTTCTACCTTAATCTAGCCCACCAAGACTGAGCTACAAAATTGGTCCTTTAAAGAGAGTCCCCTTCATTTTTCCAAATCAAAATTCGAGTCAGAGTCCCAGCCTGAATCAGAGTCCTCTCCAGACTCATCTTTTGAATCTAAGTCTGTTTCTTCTATTGATAATGATGTAATTGACCATGAGGGTCCAATTTTTCAATTTGATGTAAACTGGGACATATCCCAATTTGAATTCAATAAAAAGTTTACCCTTTCCTCTTACGATCCTGTGTCTCCATTTTCTTTGATGCTCCAACTTTTAAATCTGCCTTAAATGAGACATCAAGTAAAAATGAAATAAATAAAATAAAAGATGATGCAATTACAGAGCCCATTAATGCTGGTACTCATGATGTACCAAAAACTAGATTCATTGCATCTGCATGCATAAATAGGGATCACATTGAAAAGATGATCAGAGGATTTCAAAACTTTTTTGCATGGCTCCCAAAGGACATGACGGGTTTGGATCCAAGCATAGCAGTTCACAAGATTATGGTTTACCCAATAAAAATGAAAGAAATGAATCAAAGATGATGCAATTAAAGAACCCATTAATGCTGGCACTCATGATGTACCAAAAACTACATTCATTGCATCTGTATGCATAAACAGGGATCACACTGAAAAGATGATCAGAGGATTTCAATACTATTTCACATGGCTCCCAAAGGACATGACAGGTTTGGATCCAAGCATAGCAGTTCATAAGATTCTAGTTTACCCAGGTGCTAAGCTCATTAAATAGAAGTTACAAAGGCTTAAGACAGAATGGTCTATACAAATCAAGGAGGAAATTACCAAGCTATTGGACCATAATTTCATTGAGCCTAACAACTATCCATCCAAGCTTTCTAACATTGTGGCGGTTCCTAAGAAAGATGGCAAAGTCAGAATATATGTGGACTACAAGGATTTGAACAAGGCCTGTCCTAAGGATGATTTTCCCTTACCTCACATTGACCTCCTAGTAGACCGCATGGCTGGTTCTAAAATGGTTTCCTTAACCGACCTTACTATAAGGCATAATCAGATAATGGTTCATCATTCTGACAAAGAGAAGACAACCTTCATTACCGAGTGGGGCACCTACTATTACCAAGTTATGCCATTTGGGCTCAAAAATGCTCAGACAACATACCAAAGGATGGCTACTACCATTTTCCATGATATGATGCATAAAGAGATTGAAGTTTATGTGGACGACATGGTAATAAAAGGCGACACTTCCATCACATCCCAACTTTAGAGATATCACAGTCCTAGAACATGGGGAGACATAAGGTCACCCACACCCATAGAACCTACTTACATAAATATAAGTCATGCCTAAGATCATACCAAACCTTATACAATAACTCATTTAAAACATTATATGAAAAACTTTTGGTTGCGGAAGACAGTAATTAGACACTTCACATATAATCCATAAGGAAATAATATTCATAATCCACTTGAAACCTTAATAAATAACATCTCAAAATAAACATCAAAAATAAATATTCTCCGAGCATCTAATGACAACCCTTCATAGTATGGTATTATTAATGACTTTGACAAGGAATCCCCAAGTGAAGTAGAATGCTTAAGCCATCACCTTGCCTCCTCACATTTGCTCACCTAGAACCATACAAGGAAAGAAAAAGGGGTGAGATAGAGGATCTCAAAGAGTAAACAATATAGCACATACATTAACATATATTCCTTTGAAAAGGAAACTCATAGCTTATACACATAGTTCATGATTTACAATTCATGAATCAAGTTGCAATTTAGTAAGGTTTTCAATTAACAGGTTTGTAGAAATCACACTTATAACATATAGAGAGTGAAGGTTGTTGCTCTATCACTCAAACACATAGAGGAGAGGTGGCATTAAACTAAATTCCAATTCCTATCACATAGAAAAGCATGAAGCTGATCTGGCCCCACGGCTAGAACCGCTCCTATCTAGCTAAGGTGGATACACTACCCTTATCCATATGGGTTAAGACTGTGTGCACAGGTTTCAATGATTACCCGCATCGGCACGAGAACTTCTACATAAAGGGTTAAAGGTACCATAACTAGAGCTAATGGTAATCACATATAACAATAACATTTAAGGTAACAATAAAATGTATCACAATAGCAATAGCAGTTTAACTTTTTGAACAAAAGATACAAGAACAATGTAGTTCCAGAAAGAATATAAGTTAGGACAACAATCACAAATGAATTATCATTGGATAAACAAAAATGGTTTTTGGACCAATTGTCCTTTGGCAACCCAAGCTTAATAATGAAATCATATAATTATAATTTAGGATAGAAAGGACTTGGATTTTAAAGATCTCAAAGGCTCACATAACATGATATTACATACTTGTAACATAATAATAATGTTTACTCACACTTGTAGTATGAATACAGTGTTTACTCACCTTGTGATTCCTTTGCTCCTAGTACACGTAGCTCTTTTTGAACCTCTAAGACACTCATCAAAGAATATTGGGCTCAAATTAAGTAAAAGCAACATGATGGGTGAAATTTCAAGCAATTTAAAATTTCACTTACACCCAAATGGGTCCAATAAAGATTCATCCAATCATCTAATTAATGTGTAAAACATATAAGAAAGAAAGAAGATCAAGTGGTAATCATATTATCCCTTAAAGCGTATGAACTCCAATTCTTCTTTCCTCTCTAAAAGCTCCCCAAATGTTGAGCCTCTAGATTATCCACACTATGCTCCACCCCTAAGGCTCACTTTGATTTGTTAAGATGTTCTTGATTCTCTCTCTTGGTAGCCTAATTTGAATACAAGATCTTCTAAAACAAATCCTTGGTGATTTGATTTCTTCTAATTACTATAGATGTATCTTTTCAACAAAAGAAACCTTTGTTCTTTCACAAAGAACAAAGAATAAAAAATGAAGAACAAGAAAATTGAAGAACTCTTCTTATCTTTCTCTTCTTATAAAACTTAGTTACTTAGGCTTCTTAATTAAAAAGATATGCATAAAGACATCCCTAACACACAACATCATTATTTCTTTAATTGCCAACAACTATGTTGTTAATTAGGGGATAAAGGAGATATTTAATCTAGTTTATGCTTTAAGCTTAAATGGAAAAGATCAATTTACCCTTTATAGTTTATGATAACTTCCATTAAGCCTTAAGTAGTTAAAAGACTATTTTGACCTTGGTTATCTTTCTCTAACCCCTAAATCCATCATATGGGCTTTATGGTTGGAGAAAATCTCAAACCCCTAAACTCATCATATGGGCTTTAGGTTTATAGAAAATCTCTAACCACTAAATTGCCTCTCTGCATTTCTCAAATGGACTTAAGCCATTTAGGATTTAGTCCAAAGCTCAAAATCAATTCTTTTAACCCATCCGTAGTTTTAATTAATTAAATCCTTCTTATTTATATCATATATAAATTAGGTTTTAATTAATAAGAAATCATTTTGGATTTAAACTTTAAGACATGCTAGGGTCTTTGTAAATTTAATTACAAGTTCAATCCTTTTATCATTAATCAATTAATTAAACACTTTAATTACTTATTATGGTAAACCTTTTATCCTTGGAAGGTGAACACTTTTGGGTGTATGACTTTCTAGGTTCATGTCTAATTAGTAATGGGATTGAGAAAACAATTTTCTCTACTAATGTGAAATCCCTATATCACCCTTAGTCCCATAAGTCATGAGTGACGTCTAGCATAACATATCATGACTACCTAATTAGAATGAATATGAGTGTTTAATCACTTATTCATTTCATGGACCATTGATCATAATTAATGTACATTAAAATCCCTTCATTACGAAATCCCAATCTTAGCTAGGGTAATGGATTTGTCAAACCCTAATATGCTTCGATCATATGTCTATATCTGATTCTAATTCTTGATAAAATCAATTCCTACTAAAAATCCTTTCTAGTGAATCTTTACTACCTCGACCAAGAATTTGATTATGAAGAATCATTAGATCACATAGGATTTCTTCCTTGTTTATTGAAGTTAATGAATTCTCTCTTAGCGATCACTTACCTCCATTCATAACTAGTTAAAACTATCATATACTATATACCAATACTTGAATGGCATTAGTATATAAGTAGTAATAAATTCTAACTACCGATGAATGAGATACAATGTCCCTCAAGTCAAAGGATTATATGTACAATTATGACCTAGATGATGATTTATTGACTAGCAATAAAACTCCATGTCATCATCATCTAACGTCACAGTTCGATCATGCATCATATGAATATCCACATGTTTATATCGACAACATTTGTCAAATAGTATGATGCTCATTATCTCTATAATCATAAGTATCACATGCTGATTAGGGATTATAAATAGAGATGATGGACTTCTAGAGTTAATAATGCTCAGTCATTAATTGTATGACCATGAACATTTTAAAGTATTTTTTTAAGAGCGATTTGCTATCCATATTCTTAACATTTAAGGATAGATCCTCTTTTGAAAAATACTTATGGGCTTCAAATATATATTTAATACAATGGAACAATTTCATTTATAAACATATATTTTATTGCCATTTAGGGATAATGTTTTACATTTACATAACTTATATATTACTCTAGGGCATACCCTCTAACACCTCAAGCTCTAACATAATATTTAATTCAATACTTAGTATTTATTTAATCATAATGCTATCCTATCCCATAACTACCCTATGCATATATAACATTTATATACACTTAAAGTTGCACATATAAGTGCACTCGTCACTTGCATATAACATGTTGACTTTAAAAATCTTGCATAGTTAGCCTTTATAAGCCCATATGAAAACATATTACATTCATGTCAATACCTTTCTAAGGTCAACACAATATCAATTCACTTTAACAATCATTTTAGTACATTTAACACTTCCATATATGTCAACTTAACAAATAACCTTTCAAGCATCATGCTTATCTCTTATGACCAATTACTTCAATCAATCTCTTCATAAATTCAAGATCATTAATTCATTATTAACTCATCATACAACCTATTTCCATATTATCCAATCATATTCACTTATTAATCACAACATAAGGTACCTTAAGTATACCAAATCGCCTCTAGGCTTGTCTATAGTCATTCCTTCATCCAATAAGCAATTTAAGCATTTATCATCCATTCATACATGTCAATAATCATTATAATACATTGCATAAAAATTATAGACATTGGGATAAAAATTCCAATGTAGGCCGAATGCTCCATTAAGGGAAAAATTGAATTTTTCTTACTTTTCGCACTTTCTGTCTATTACAGTAATATGCAAAAACATGGTTTGAACCAAGATTTTTCATGTAATCAAAACAAAAATCATTTTAGAATATTAATCCATATGAATCGGCATAGATATAAATCCATATGCATGAAAATTTTCTAACTTTAAATGTTAGGGTGAAAACCATAAACCTTTCTTGTTTCTGGTACTTTTCGATCATTACAGTAATATGTAAACACGTGTTTTAAACCATTATTTTTCATTCAATCTCAACAAATATCAATTTAGAACATCAATATGTACAAATTGGTAGCCACTAGCATGTCTTATGCATGAAAATTCTTTAGGGTTTTAGAGTGAAAATCATGAGTTTTCTAGCTTTTTGGTGTTTTATGATCATTACAGTAATATATAAACACATGAATTAAATCATTATTTCCTACCCAAACATAACAAATATCAATTTGGAATTCATAAACACACAATTTGGCAGCCATAAATATATATAATCATAGAATTTTTCAACTTTTATGTTTTAGGATGAAAACCTTGAATTTTCTTACTTTTTGAAACTTTTCGGTCATCACAGTAATATGCAGAAATGTGATTTAATCCAATATTTTTCATCCAAACACATCAAAAATCAATTTATAATTCAATGATACAGAAATTGCCCCTCCCTGGTAATTTTTATGCATGAAAATTCAATTTTGAGTTGTATGATTCACCTTTGAAAAAATCGCGTAGAAAGATTTGTGTTTTCAGTAGAGAATTAGATTTCCTTTTCAAAAACTCACCCAAACTGAATTAAATCTATAAAAATTAGTAAATACTTAGATCAAATTAATTTTCAGATAAGGAATTGAAAGAGAAGAAAAACTTATGATTACGATCAAGAAATCACATAATTAAAGGTGTTTTGAGAAATTCGGTAGAGAGAATTATTTTAAGAGAATTTTTTTTGTGAAAATACTGGAATAATAGAGTGTGGCTACTAGAAACCCTAGGGCTAGCCAAAATTTGATATTTAAATGTAGGGTTTTGGATAATTTTCAAGATTACCCTTAATGAGCTATGTTAGGAGGGTTTTTGGTAGTGGGCTTTTAGGTATTTGGGCTTTTTATTTAATTTAGGGGCTGATTATAGGTAACTAAAAATAAAAATATTTTTTTATTATTTTCTGTAATATTTTCCCAAAAAATTTATTTAAAAATTATTTTAAAATACTCATGAAATTATTTTATGCTTAAAAATTGCCTTTATGCTTGAAAATTCATTTTATTTAAAATAAATTATTTTATACTAATACACTTCATGTAAATCATTTATTTCACAATAATAACTCATATTTATGCATATTAAAATTAATTTAACATGCCACATACTCATCAATCACATAGCATATAAATTTCCATAAAGCACACACTTAGCCTTAATAGTTCTAAATTAAGCAAATTGTCACGAAAATTTCTAAGGTAGGTGTGGGTTATTACAACTGTCGAAGAACATTCAGAGCTAATAAGGCGATTCTTCCTTAGACTTCGCCAGTATAATCTCAAGCTAAATCCTGCCAAATGTGTCTTCGGAACCTCATTTAGAATATTCCTAAGCCACATGGTCAGCAAGAAGGGTATAAAAGTAGACATTGCTAAATCAAAGACAATTTTACAAATGTCATCTCCTAAAATAGAGAAGGAGATCAGAGGTTTCCTTGGACGGCTGTAATATATTAGTCGATTCATCAATCAATTGGCTAATGTATGTGGGCCCATCTTCAAGTTGCTTAGAAAAGGGGCCTCTAAGCATTGGAATGACGACTGCCAAAAAGCCTTTGACCAGATCAAGCAATACTTGCTAAACCCATCAGTACTATAGCCACCAAGGCTTGGGAAGCCTTTATTACTTTACCTATTAGTAATTGATGAAGCAATAGGGGCAATGCTCGCTCAGAATGCTCCTGATTCCTATAAGAAAAATGCCATCTATTACTTGAGCAAAAGGATGCTCTCTTATAAGCTCAAGTACAACTTTATAGAAAAGCTATGCCTCGCTTTGGTATGGGTCTGCCACAAGCTGTGACACTACCTCTGCTCTTTTACAACTCATGTTCTTGCTGATAAGAGCCCTTTGAAATTCCTTATGGAGAAGCTAGTTCTTGACAGTAAGGTGGCAAGATGGATGGTAGTGTTAGCAGCATATGATCTCAAGTATGTACAACGAAAAGCAATCAAGGGTAGCGTGGCTGATCAGCTAGCTGCAGCTTTAGTAAATGATGAATGGGTTGAACCTGAATTCCCTGATGAGGATATCTTAATGATTAATAATAAAGTTTGGAAGCTCTACTTTGACAGGGCATCTAACAATAAAAGGTAAGGTGTTGGCATTATGTTCATAGCACCAAGTGGGAAAAGCCTACCCGTAACCATCAAACTGAACTTTGAAGTGATAAGGAATGAAGCAGAATATGAAGCATACATTTGCGGCCTTGAAGCAGCAATAGGGCTCAAAGTTAAATGTCTTCATATTTATAGGGATTCGAATATGATAATTTCCCAAGCCTTAGGAAAGAATAGATTCATTGATGCTTTGGCAACACTTGCCTCAATGCTTAACATAAGCGATGGCTTCATAATCAAACCTATTACAATTAAACTTAAGCATGAGCTAGGATACATAACTCATTGCTTGAATATTCAAGTGGTTGATGGCAAACCATGGTTTTGGGATATCCTCAACTACATTAAGAACATAGTCTATCCTGAAGGGGCCTCTAAAATAGAAAGGAGGACTTTAAGACAGTTGTCCAAAAGATTCATTCCAAATAAGGAAGTATTATACAAATGGGTTTGGGACAATATCCATCTAAGGTGTGTCACTAAAGTAGAAGCCTAACAGATCATAGAACGGATACATGGTCATTACGAAGGTCCACACTTGAATGGAATTGCTCTAGTCCGTAAGATCATGAATCAAGGTTACTTCTGGCTTACTATGAATCAAGATTGCGCAAGATATGTGCAAAAGTACTATAAATGCCAAATTTATGCCAAACTCTAGAAACAACCTCCTGTACCTTTATCCCCTATCATCGCTTCTTGGCTATTTGCAACATGGGGCCTTGATGTCATTGACAAGATAAGCTCGAAGTCTTCCAGCGAGCATGAATTCATTTTAGTAGCCATTGATTACTTTTCTGAGTGGGTTAAAGTCGCACCCTACTAGATATTAGATTCTAAATGAGTGGCTCAATTCATCCATACCAACATCTTTTATAGGTATGGGTTTCCTTTTGAGAATCATCACTGACAATGGATCTCATATCTAGAAAGAGGTCACTCAGCTATTGAAGAAAGGAGAAAATCTAACACCACAAGTCTTCCCCATATAGATCTCAAACAAATGGCACAGTTGAAGCCGCAAATAAGACTCTTAAGAATATACTGCAAAAGATGGCTGACAACCATAAGGATTGGCACCTACATTTACCATATGCCTTATGGGGTTACAGGACAATAGTACGTACTCCTACCGGTGATACACCTTACTCTTTGGTGTATGGGATGGAAGCTGTCTTGCTAATTGAGGTAGAAATCAAATCAGCCCACATTATAAGGTCAAGTCAGTTGGATGAGGTGGAATGGGCGAAAGGCTACCATGACCAACTCCTTGCCATTGATGAAAAAAGAATGGATGCCTTATACCATATTCAAGGCTATCAATAGAAACTAGCTAGGCATTTTGATAAGAAAGTTAGGGATAAAGGATTGCAAGAAGGTCACCTTGTCTTGAAAGAAATAAGGGCACCTATTCATGATCCAAAGGGAAAATTCAAACCTAATTGGAGTGGCCCGTTTATGATCAAGAAGATCCTATATGGTGGAGCAATAATCTTAATGGACTTAGATGGCATAGAATTTGCCAGCCCATGCAATCTAGATCAACTCAAGAGATACTTTGTATAAGCATCCTTGTAATTCATGCATAGCGTTTACAATCCTTATAAAATCATGCACAACATTCACATTTCCTCAAAACAGAATTACGTAGACCTGATTCTCCATAAAGAGGAAAAAGAATAAAAGATGATATATTGTTGTAAGGAGATACATAGGTAGCCGATGCGGGTTTAGTCCAAATCATCAATAAAATTTTGTTTTCACATTCATTTGGCTCTTAATTACATCATGAAGAAAAAAGAAAAAAAATAAAAATAAGCTCGCTAAGTTAAAAACTTGAAAGGGCAGCTTAGGCAAAAATTAGAGCAATAAAAGAAAATAATAAGAAAAATGATGTCTTATTTGTCTTATTTAATTTTTGGAACATCAAAAAGAAAGGCATGATCATAATAGTCTCCTAACTAAACAAAAATAATAATAATAATAACCCAGCCAATCATGCTTTTTCTTCCTTTATCCCGTTAACTATAGCAGCCCTTCTAGCCTTCTTTGATTTCCACGAGTTGGCTATCCACCAGTCAATATACTGCAAGGATTTATTGCCTTGGTGAGCAGGATGAATAGCATGAAAACCTCTTACCCATCCATTCCTGACAGCTCGAGCAACAGTCTTAATAATCAGAACAAATTCAAACAGAGCGCCAACTAGGGGCACACCCTGTCTATGTCTCATCTGACACATGACCCTAGTAGCCTAATAAAAGTTCACCATCCTCACTCTTAGAAGATAGACCATCTTGTAGCCAAAGCTCATAGTCATAAATTTATTGATCTTGTACCATTCCCACCTCTATAGCAGATCATCAGAATCCAGCTCCATCAACCATTTGATCCACTCTTTCTATGAGTTCCTTTTGATCACAATGGTTCGAATTCTATACTAGGAAGCAGAATAATCCACCATTATAGGAGAGTCCACTATCAGAGATAGTCTCTTAACTAATAAGCATAAGAAAACATGAAAAATAGTTGAAAGGAAATTCAAAAGTCAGAATTGAACCTGAAGAATGATAAGACTGATAGTCCAGGGCCCATTAGAAGCGTGAGACCTATCCAAGCTCATAAGGGTCTTAGCAAGCACTATAGTAGTAATAGGTCTCCTATCCTCCATTTAAGGAATCAGCTCAGTAACTCTAGCATCCTCCCAACTAGTAGGGCTTACAAAAATATATCCTGCAGTCAGACAGAAGGATAAACCCCGCATCCTCAAATGAAAGCACCTATCATCCTCAAAATCCTTTAAATCATGAAATTATGCAATCACAGCAGTAAGATCTACCAAATCCTCCACTACCATGGGACTAGCAACTTCCACACTCAAATTAAGAAGTCCCTTGAAAGAGTTAAAATATCCTACTTTCTCAACAGGAGTAGCCAGCATAGCCTTTGGATCATATCTAAGCAATATAGAAAATTCCTCAAAAGTAGGATACATCTCCTCTATAGATCCCACAAATCTGAAGACATGGGTAGTTGAATCCCAAAAGCGCATGCATGTACACCAAAAATCCCAATCAATCCTTATGCCCCTCAGAGTAGGCATAGCACTTACCCCATACTTTCCTAAATTAATTCTCTCCACTTTTGTAAGGCTGAAATAGGGCTCCATCATGAAGAATAAAATATGATAGAAAATTGATGAAAATGCAAAAGTACAGTAAAAAAATTGACTTTTGGAGGCTTTGAAACCAACTGTATGGACTAAAAAAGACAGAAATTGCTTAAATAGGCAAAAATATGAGCTACCATATCTAGACTGGCTTAGTGTGCTGCCTAGGCTGATGGCACGCTGACCATGTCGCTCTTACCCACCATGCTACCCGGACTAACAACACGCCGCCCCTACCACCCTATGCCTCCTTGTGCCACCATATCCTCCAATAGATTTTGACAATAATTTTCAAAAATTTCACATAATTTTAAGCCTTAAAAAATTCATTTTCATATCAAAACTAGTACAGAGTTGACAGAAAAGATGAGAGAAAAGCATAAGAAATAGCACGATGGAAGTCCTATTAAGTCAAAACTTTGCATCCATATCATGCATCCAATTCATCCAAAAACATCCATAAGTCATCCATATCATGCATACATCCATAATATTACATAAACATGAAGACTGCATAAATCCATAATGCCATGCATACATCCAAAATGCTACATAGAAGAGTGCGTCATCCTCAGTACATACATATGAAAAAAAAACAAAGCTAATGTAGCAGGCCATTGATGACCATGCTTGGATCTACAGTGTCCTCGCCTAGGCTCCTCCTCCTCCTCACGCTCCTCCACCATCATATCCATATCATACAGAAGGGTGCTCAAGGCAAAAATATACCAGCCCAGGAGATCATAATGATAATAGACAAACTCTACAGGGACCTAAAAGGAAAAAATCAAGCATGAAATCATTACAAAGCAGACAAAGGTTAAAATACAAGCTGTGCAAAATTTTACCTCTATAATGTTCTCGGGAATGGTGGGGAAGAAAGCTGGTCACTCATCAGGAAGATCATAATGCCATGATCGGCCGTTATAAGAAACATAATTAAGATGAGTTGGTAAACAGATAAGACCAGCAGGTAGGGAAATCAGATCAGTCAGACCTCCCACTGAAGCCTCTAGAGCTAAAGCTGAAGCTGAGCCACTAACCCCGGAAGGACCAACCCTCGAAGGACAAGCCGCAAAACCTAAGGGACCAGTTGAAAAAAATAAAGGTCCAACCCTAGGACCCATGCTGCTAATAGGGGCAATACTACCAACCCATGGAGAGATAAAACTCCTAGCTCTAGAAGGGGGCCCTCGGGAAGTGCCTGAGCTAGATTCCTAATGTGTCAGTCTCTGTAATCCATCTAGTGGAGGTGTGCCCTGCATAAGGGAAGTCTCATAGAATTCATCATAGTCATCTTCAGGTAAGAGATTATACAGACAAGAGATCCCTTTAGCTCAAGTATTCTTCTCAGAATAGCCATACCATATCTCATATCTATAGGAGGAGGCTGTGGCACAACTCTCTCTCTTGTAATCTATGCCCTCACCCTCTCTCCCAAGTAGAACATCCTCAAAGACTCACAACAGAGCAAGAGCCGATAAGAGGATAAGTCTATACTAGGCAGATCCTATCAGGTATCCATGCTACGAATCTCTCAAAAGGCATCCATCTCACCTACAAACAAATCACAAAATAAACAATGAAATCTAAAAAGAAAAAAAAATCCAAAGTCCACATCAACGAAGGAATACCTGGTCTATATTCAAGGTAACAAAGGTCTTTTTGCAATTCTCAAAAGATGGCATCATGAACGAGTTTTTGTTGGATGCTTTCCAAAGGCATCTGTAGGATGGGTCAATAGCAACGAACTCTTTCAGTGGAGGAGCTAGCATCGAAAAGTGCTCATAAGCCTAGTAGTTGTAGAAATAAATTTTGTTAGTTAGTAGATAGAGATCAAAAAAATTGGATGACAGAGTATAATACTCACCTCGAGCACAATAGAGGTACCACTATGACCACTAATTTTCTCACGGGAAATAGTGCACAGCTCCTGGTACATAGCATAAAGGGTAGCACCTCCCCAGTCAAACTCACTAATCTCATCCAAGTTCTCCAATGAGTGTAGGACACTCAAATTAATGCTATTCTTGTTGTTATGTAGAAAAGTACAACTCAAGATAATCAAGGCATATAGTCTAGCACCCTGATTAATATCATACTAACCTAGAGTCTAACCCATGGTCATCAAGGCTTGATGAAGCAAGGAAAATGGCACATTGGGGTTCCCATAGGGTGGGTCAGCCCCAATCAAGGCAGTCATCTCTGCAGAAGAACACTCGATCCATGAAGAGTAAAACTCAAGAGGACAAGATTTGAAATGCATACCAGTAAGCATGCTCCACTTAAGGGGAGTGACTATCATCTCACTGCACGAAAGGAGGAATGTATTTATAGTATCCCACTAGCGCTCTGCCAATGCCTTGATTATGATAGTGTTGACAGGGTGTTTGATGTCTAGCTTCAACCACCCTACCAAGCTATATGGCTCGAGGCACTAACGGATGGCCTCCTGATTCCCTAGATAAAGGCGGACCAACTCCATGACACTTTGGCCTCCTCTAAGCCTCAGGTGTACCCTCTAAAATTTTTGATGTATCATGTTATTTTTTTATAAAAAAAATAAAAAAAGAAAAAAATATATAACTCTTTACAGGAATATAGCATACCTGAAAAGATCTAGTATAGTTGACTTGGCAATTTGGCTCTTTTAGCAATGTCTCTAGGTCTTGAGCACCTATTATTGGCTAGTAGTAAGCTTCCATGGGGATAATTGAAAATAAAGAGTGAAGAGCGAAAAGTTGGAAAGAGAGAGAGAGAATGAAAGCTAGAGAGAGAGAGATGAAGTAAAAATGAAGTTATGAAAATGTGAAGGGAAAAAGGGTATATATAGGTAAAATGTGGGCCCCCCTCATAATGATACCTTTTAGCTTTCTTTGATTTGCAAGTCCAGATCACGTGGTTTCATTATAACAGACTCATTTTAACTCAAAATTTAGTTCCGTTTGAAGCAGTGAATCTTAGGATTTTTATCTATCTCCTGAAATAGATGGAGTCTCAATCAGAGCTCAAAATCTCTAAAAATTGCAGAAAGATCAAAAATTCAAAAATAGCCTAAAAATTAGAAAACATACTAGACGGGGTCAAACAAGCCAAAAATCAGACATGGATCTTCTATACAACTGCCAATGCAGATAGGGACCTTCAAGATTTTCAAAATGACATCCTAAGCCTTCAGGTTCACACTTATTAGATTCAGCCTCTGTCCGGCCAAATCAAATAAGGGGTGCAGATGTGAACCCTCAAAATTGCACCTCCAATTGACCATTTTTCAGTTACGAATCCATAGAATCAAACCGGACTCAAATCAGATTAGAAATAGCCAAAACAGTGCAAAATTAAGTTGAATTAGTGGATCTACAGTGCGCCAGGCATGCCACCGTGTTGGTCGGCACGCCCGCTGATCGGTGCACCATTGGTGTCACAGCTGGCATTCAACAGCACCCTTTTAGCTGCTCTATAAATAGATCCTCCTTCAAGCCCATTTCACATGGTTTTTGAGGTGGAAATTCTCCTATATTGTTTTACTTTTTGTGCTAAAATTCTCTTTGAAATTTAACACAAAAATCTATCATTTCAAATTCTTTTAATTTGCATTTATTATACTTTTTTGCTAACCTTTTGCTATTTAAGTTCAACTTTAGGGTTCCAAATCCAAGGTGGAGCTTAGATATGGAGCTAAACTCATTCGGTTCATCTAAAAATTAAGAAAAACAAAGGTACAATTCCTTTTTTTTCAGATTTAGAATTCTCTCTATCCCATCCTTTTTTAGGTCTAAAATAGAAAAGATCTAAAATTTATTAATTTAAAGATCATAATTAAATTAATAAATCAAACCAACAATTTTCCAAAACCCCTCTTTCGTAAGTAGGAAGAACTGTGTGAGGTTTGATTCCTATTCAATAGAATACATAAGCTGTCATTTTGTAAGGCATCAACTCTAAAATCTTTTTAATAAAATTTTCTCCGTTTACTTTGATTTATTTGTACTTGCATTTTATTTCAATTTTTTATTTTCATTTCTTTATCTTAATTGAGGAATATGTGCTTTTCCTAGTACCCATAAAGGCTAGAGAAAAGATCCTCTTTATTTTATTCTATTTTGGTTTTGTAATAATTAAATAGGATTTATTCTTTGCTTATTTATTTACAACTGTCATTTTATTTCATTCTATCAAATATAACTGTTTCATTCATCATTTTATTCCTGTTCATGCATACATGAAAATTCCTTTTTTAAGAGTTATTTTGCAACTTTTAGCCAAACTGAAGAAAATCATATTTTCTTAATTATATAATTACCAAAACCTGATCTCCGAGCTCTCTTTGGACACTCGCAGATTAGTGCTCTTTTCTATTGGGATAAATCAAACATTTTTGGAGTCAATCAATTGGGTTTTTCTTTAATTTTCCCAATCAAAATAAGTAAATTAAAGTAATGACTTCCTTTTACAAATTCCAAATTACAAAACTCAATTTTGTGAACTCACGGTGAGTTCCAATTATGGAGTTTCTCCCAAAGATCATTTTGATTCCCCTCAATGGATCGAACTTGTGCTCGGGTGGGACCTCACAGTGTCATGACAAATATACTCGTTATATACTTAAGGTATGTTGTTTATTATGAAAATCATTTGTTATTTTTTTAGAATATAATTTTTTTTATCTAATATATAGTTAATGTATTCTTGTTATATACTTATATTTTTCTAATACTTAATATCCAAAAATATTTGAAGATATATATCAAAAAAAACACAAGTTAATCAAATTTAATAAAATATATACCTATGATATACTCTAGATAT
This sequence comes from Reutealis trisperma, assembly GCA_947687605.1. Taxonomy (NCBI): domain Eukaryota; kingdom Viridiplantae; phylum Streptophyta; class Magnoliopsida; order Malpighiales; family Euphorbiaceae; genus Reutealis; species Reutealis trisperma. Next base: position 195,323 of record CANTUT010000104.1, on the reverse strand, counting down.
ACTATTTCTTAGGTTTGCTTAAAAACATCTCTGTTTCATTGGTTTTCTATAAACTTCATATCCGAAACTCAATTCTTCTTTTAAAGCTTTCAAGTTCATAAAAAAACCATATAATCTCCTTGGTTTGAAGATTTTTAATGTAATAATAGTTAAAAGATTATAAAATTTTAATAAAACAAATCTATGAAATTCAAATTACCTCTCAAATTATTGAGGAATTGAGTTTTTTTGCCAATTAAGCTAATTGAATCTTCAAAGAACTGCATATCTAAATCAATTTTGTTTAGCTTTTTTGGTTTCAATTTACTATCCAAAGCTTTGCTCAAAGCTTTTTTGAATTGATTCTTCAAAAGCTTGCAATTTTGAGCAAGATTTTATGAAGCTAATGGTTTTGTAGATGGTTTTTTTATAGTTGTATGAGTTGAAGCATATAAAAGTAAATTTTTTAGTGCCAAATGTATAGAAGTTAGTTTTGGAAAGCGAGGGTATACAAGCAAGCTGGTTCTCCTTTTTACGTATTCCTATAAAAATCCCTTTATTTTCCCCTTTCTCTACTGATGTGGGATTTTTCTTTTTGTCACACTTTCTCAAATACTCACCCTCAAGTGCAACTGGGCTTGGACGTGCTTCTTAAAGGCCCAATTATCACTTGATTTCTTGGACTCAGAGTGCTGGTCTCTAATCTTGGCTCTTATTGGCTCAAAGAACTGATCTCCACTCTTATTCTAATATTTTGGACTCAGAGGGTTGGTCTCCACTATTTATTCCAATTTTTTTCATCATTTTTTCTCCAAGTGAAACCTCTTTCAACCTTCATATGGGTGGGTTGTTCACTTGGGCCTCATCCATTTTCTCCACATGGGCCTCCAGGATCTTTTTGGCCTATTAGGGCACTGGTGGACTCTGATATCATGTTAAATTTTTGTTTGACCATGGGCTCTCTAATTGCTTGGGCTTTATCTTCATACTTGGAGTGTTGGGCTTTATCTTTAATTTTTGGGCTTCTTTTCTCCAAATGGTCTCCATCTTCACCAAAATGGCCTAAGCAATTTTGGTTTAATGGACTTCAACTTTATACGCCTTTCATTTTTCCCTTTCTCTAAGGCACCAGATTATGAAAGATGTAAATTGGTTTAAGGAACTACATTACAAATATGGAGCATGGCTATAATATTAATTGTGGAAATTAAAGATTCAATTAAGTGAATGCAACATTAATTTTTTTGAATGCCTTTGATGTGAGAGTTGAACTAGTTATGTTGATAAAGTTTGCACTAGCCTCTATTGCAAGTGCTTTGGCAAGAAGGGTTTTCCTAGTTCTAGAAGGCCCAAAAAGTAATATTCCTTTACAAGGCTGGAAGAAAAATTTGATAGTCATACAACAAAAACAATTCCACCAATTTCACTCCTAATACTATGAATAAAATCACTATCCGTAGTAAATTTCCATGAGAAAAAATCTCCTGTCTCCTCATAGGAAGAATGACAAGTTCATCTAATGCCTTCTTTACACTTTCAAGAGCACCTATATCATCAAACTTGACACCAATTTCACTAGGAGGAACCACAACTAAAACAAAGTTGCTTTCATACTCATCCTTTGTGAGGTTTTGCTAAAATTTCTATGCATTAGAAATAGGATAATACATAATACTTCCAACAGTTCCAAAGAATTAGAAAAGTGAATTCCAACACATGCCTTCAAACTTAATAAAGCCTTTTAAGATGATGTTTCTTGCTCCTTCAACCTCATAATTGCAATTTCAAGGCTTTAAAAGAAAAAAAAAACGATATTCAAAATCAAGATGATAAAACATTGGCTAACAAACAAGTATGAAATATTCATACTTTTCATGAGGCAATCTTTCTTCTTTTATGGATGGAAGTAGCCAAGATGATAGGTAATGAATTTTAGCCCAACCAACAATTTTTTTAGTTTCTATAATGGAATTTAGTGTATTGTAAAAGAAAATGCATCAACCATCATTTATGCACTTGAACTTCTCAAACTAGTTAACTTGATTTTTTCTCAAAAGACAATAAATATTATGAGTTTCATGCTTTCAATATACAGTAGAAAATTATAAATCATTAATGTTTGTAGCATATATGTATACAAATAAATAGATAAATAATCCAGCAACAATTTTTTGTTGAATTTTGGGAAGAGCATAAAAGAATAGAGGACTAATGGTAGAAAAATGCATAAAATAAAAAGGAAAAATAAGCTGATATGTTTTTTAATGTATTATTAAAGTACTTTAAAAAATATCAATTTATTTTTCCTTTTTATTTTTTGCATTTTTCTACCATCAATCCTTTGTTCTTTTGTGCTTTTCACAAAATTCAACAACATAGTAGAGCTCAAAATGATCCTAAGGGACCTATGAGCTGAGTGAATTCTTTCAAAACAAAAATTAACAACCATGGAAATTGAACCCATCCTTTCAAATATAGCACCACTATTTTTTTATGGTAACAATTATCAAGCATGGGGTCAAATGAAGAAGTTTTGTAAAAACAAATAACAACAAGCTTTACAAGCTCAGATTGAAGATCTTCAGCCAGAAGAAGAACATTTATATTGACTAATATGTTTTTTTTTAAAGGGATCGACAATTCTTAAAATTGCAAAGCTTTTTTTGAAGGACCGACAATTTTCAAAACTGCAAAACTTCTTGAAGAGACTGGCATTATCTCAAAACTACAATACTTTTTTGAATCAACCAACATGTCTTTTAGTTTGCTTTTGAGTTCTCTGATTTTCTTTTTTTAGTTTTTTGGATCATATCCTTGTTAGTGCCAATAATATATGCTTTTATTGAGTTAGTTTGTTATCATGTAAAGTCTATTTAAAGGCGTATTAAGTACTTTAATAATACATTAAGAAAATATCAGTTTATTTTTTCCTTTTATTTTCTACATTTTTCTACTATCAGTCCTCTATTTTTTTTGTGCTCTTCCCAAAATTTAACCAAAAAAAAAATCCACAACCATGGAAACTAAAACCACCGTTCCAAATATAGCATCAGTTACAGTTTTGAGACAATGCTGACTTTTTAATAAGTTTTGCAATTTCGAGACTTGCCAGTCCCTTTAGAAAAGTCTTTGCAGTTTTGAGACTTGCTGGTTCCTTAAAAAAAACACATTATTAAATAAATGTTCTTCTTCCAACTGAAGATCTTCAATCCATACTTGTAAAGCTTATTACTATTTGTTTTTACAAACCTTCTCCATATAATCCATGTTTGATAATTGTTATCAATAAAAAAAAATTGGTGTTATATTTGAAAGGATGGTTTCAGTTTCCATGGTTGTTATTTTATTTTATTTTTTTTGGAAATAGCTCACTCAGCTTACAGGTCCCTTAGGATCATTTTGATTTTTGATACTTGTTGAATTTTAGGAAGAGCACAAAAGAACAAATGACTGATGGTAGAAAAATGCAAAAAATAAATTGATATTTTTTTTTATATATTATTGAAGTACTTAATATGTCTTTAAATAGGCTTTACATGATAACAAACTAGCTCAAAAAAAGCAGATATTATTGGCACTAACAAAGATATGATCCAAAAAACTAAAAAGAGAAAATCAAAGAACTAAAAAACAATCCAAAAGACTAGAATTTTTACTACCTAACTTAAAAAGTATCAACTGATACATAGAATAGATAACTAATTATTTAAATTTCTGTATTAATTCCCAATATACTCTCCCTTAATATAGAAATTTTTATCACAAAAAATATTTTAAATATTCAAATTTTGCCAAAGAAAATAGTTTTGTAAAGAGGCCATCCATCATATTGTAATTTTGAGATAATGCTAGTCTTTTCAAGAAGTTTTTCAGTTTTGAGACTTGCCAGTCCCTTCTAAAAAGGTTTTTTGGTTTTGAGACTTACTGGTCCCTTAAAAAAAGAAAACACATTAATCAAAATAAATGTTCTTATTCTGCTTGAAGATCTTCAATCTGTACTTATAAAGCTTGTTGTTTGTTTATACAAACCTTCTCCATATTACCCATGCTTGATAATTGTTACTGTTAAAAGGTGGTGCTATATTTGAAAGGATGGTTTTAGTTTCCATCGTTGTTGATTTTTTTTAAAAGAACTCACTTAACTCACAGGTCTTTTAGGATCATTTTGAGGTTGATACCATATTGAATTTTGGGAAGAGCACAAAAGAATAGAGGACTGATGGTAGAAAAATACAAAAAATAAAAAGGAAAAATAAATTGATAAGTCTTTTGATGTATTATTGAAGTACTTAATATGCCTTTAAATAGGCTTTACATGATAACAAACAAAATCAATAAAGCAAATATTATTGGCATAACAAGGACAAACCAAAAGACTAGGACTTTTACTACCTAACTTGAACATAGAATAGATAACTAATTATTTAAATTTTTGCATTAATTCCTAACAAGGAAAATCAAGGAACTAAAAAACAAACCAAAAGACTAGGACTTTTGCTATATAACTTAAAAAGTATCAACTGAAACATAGAATAGATAACTAATCATTTAAATTTTTGCATTATTTCCCAATATAAAGCAGATATTATTGGCACTAATAAGGACATGATCCCAAAAATTGAAAAGAGAAAATCGAGAAACTAAAAACAAACCAAAAAGACTAGGACTTTTACTACCTAACTTAAAAAATATCAACTGAAACATAGAATAAATAGCTAATTATTTAAATTTCTGCATTAATTCCCAACATACTCCCCCATTAGGCAAAAATTTATATCACAAAAAATATTTCAAACATTTAAATTTTGCCAAAGAAAATAGTTTCATAAATAGGCCATCCATCATATTGTAGTTTTGAGACAATGCTGGTTTCTTCAAGAAGTTTTACAATTTCAAGACTTGCTAGTCTCTTCAAAAAAGGCTTTACAGTTTTGAGACTTGCCAATCCCTTCAAAAAAAATTAATCAAAATAAATGTTCTTCTTCTAGCTAAAGATCTTCAATCTATGCTTGTAAAACTTATTGTTGTTTGTTTTTAAAAATCTTCTCCATATGACCCATGCTTGAAAATTGTTACTGTAAAAAAATGGTGGCGCTATATTTGAAAGGATGGTTTTAGTTTCCATGTTTGTTGATTTTTTTATCTGAAAGAATGCACTCAGCCCACAAATCCCTTAGGATCATTTTGAGCTCTAATACCATGCTGAATTTTGGGAAGAGCACAAAAGAATAGAGGATTGATGGTACAAAAATGTAGAAAATAAAAAGGAAAAATAAATCGATATGTTTTTTGATGTATTATTGAAGTACTTAATACACCTTTAAATAGCTTTACATGATAACAAACTAACTCAATAAAAGCATATATTATTCACACTAACAAGGACATGATCCAAAAAACTGAAAAGAGAAAATCAAGGAACTAAAAAATAAACTAAAAGATTAGAACTTTTACTATCTAACTTAAAAAATATTAACTGCAACATATAATAGATAACTAATTATTTATGAAAGGATGGTTTCAGTTGCCATGTTTGTTGAATTTTTTTTGAAAGAACTCACTTAGCTCATAAGTCCTTTAGGATCATTTTGAGCTTTTATACCATGTTGAATTTTAGGAAGATCACAAAAGAACATAGGAGTGATGGCAGAAAAATGCAGAAAATAAAAAGAAAAAATAACTTGATATGTTTTTTGATGTATTATTGATGTACTTAATACACCTTTAAATAGGCTTTACATGATAACAAACTAACTCAATAAAAGCATATTATTCGCAATAACAAGGACATGATCCTAAAAACTAAAAAGAGAAAATCAAAAATCAAGGAACTGAAAAAGAACCAAAAGATTAGAACTTGTACTACGTAACTTAAAAAATATTAGTTGAAACATATAATAGATAACTAATTATTTAAATTTCTACATTAATTTCCAACAATTTTCTCTTGACTTAAAATAGATTGGCAAAATGTCTTTAAGCAGTTCATAATATATATGATTAAAAAGCAACACCCATTTGAGAAAAGCATTGAAAAGGCATTTTGAATTATGAAACATCTGCTAGATAGACTATTATATTTTCTCTCTCGAGGCTCAAAGAAAGAAGTATCTGTGCAGTGCCAAGGTGAAACATAACTATTGTCATCATATCTCTTTTTTTTTTTTTTTTTTTTTTTTTGTGAAGCATCCCCATTTATGGGCTTGCCAAAATCCTATAAAATGGGTTCTTGGAGAGGAATGGTATGAGAGGTTAAGGGCTGTCGCTGCCTACTAGAGGCAGAAGTTGGGCTGCTAGAACTATCTAGTCAAGTATTCAATTGAGAAAGAAGGGGAGACAACTCAAATCCTAACATGAAATACAAAGAGTTGTGCTATTCAAAGTTGTATTTACCCCATGAAGGATTTCTTGATTCATATGGGGCTCTCTTTGAAAAGAGATCTATGACAACCCTAGTCAATAATACTAATACATATTTCCTGATAATGTATAGGATAGATTCATTAAATGGAGACCAAATTCATGAATTTGTAATAAATTATTTGAATAAGAGTTTAAAGTACTCGTTGAAAGTGTGAAATTCCAAATTCATCCTCTATGATTGGGTTTCATCATGTTTTTTCATCACCTTTTAAGATCTTCTTATGTAGGGTTTACTTCATTATAACAACCCATATCTACCCTATGAGTTTTCATGACAACTTACTTGAATTTAGAACTATTATGACTAAGTGAGTGCTTTTATGAAAATTTATGTGTTATGTGATTGATGAGTATGTGGCATGTTAGATGAGTTCTAATATACATAATATGAATTATTATGGTGAAATAAGTGATTTTTATGAAGTGTATGAGCATAAAATAATTTATTTTACATAAATTGAATTTTTATGCACAAAGCAATTTTTCAGCATAAAATAATTTTTGAGTATTTTTAAATAAATATTTTAGGGGAAATTTTAATGAAAATAATAAAAAATATTTTATTTTTAATTACCTATAATCAGCCCATAAATTAAATAAAAGGCCCAATTCCCCAAAAATCCACTACACCAAAACACTCCTCACCTAGCTCATTAAGGGTAAACTTGGAAATTGCCCAAAATCCTACATATGTAATAAAAAAATTTGGCCAACCTCCTAGCAGCTACCATTCTATTTTCTATCATATTTTTGATAGAAAATACTCTCAAAATTATTCTCTCAATCAAAATTCAAAAGATGCTTTCAAATCTCGCGATTTTGCAACTGTTTTCATAAGTTTTTCTCTCCTTTCAATTTGCTATTTGATTTTTATGAAACTAATCATGAGAAAATTATTTTGGACTATTTATTTACTGATTTTCTATTGTTTAAATTTAGCCTAGGTGAATTTTTGAAAGAGAAATTAATTTTTCTACTGAAAACACAAACCTCTCCACACGAATCCTCCAAAGGTGAATCATAAAACTCAAAATTTGAAATTTCATGCATAACAAAGGGAGGGGCTGTTGATTTGTGTTATAAATTTATTTTTGTTTTTCTAGATGAAAAATATTAATTTAAATCATATTTCTGAATATTATTGTAATGATAAAAAAAATACCGATAAGCAAAAGGACTCATGATTTTCAACCTACAACCTAAAATTGGAATTTTCATGTATATGGATTACTTATGGCTGCCAATTTGTATATAATTGGATTCTAAACTGATTTTTGTTATGTTTAGATGAAGAATAATGGTTTAAATCATGTGTTTACATATTATTATAATGACCAAAAAATACCAGAAAAGAAAAAGATTCATGGTTTTCATCCTAGAATCTAAAGTTAGAAAATTTGCATTCATGTATAAATATATAAGTGCCAAATTGTACATTAAAGTATTCTAAATTGATTTTTCATTACATGAAAAATCTTGGTTTGAACTATGTTTTTACATATTACTGTAATGAACGGAAAGTGTGAAAAGTAAGAAAAATTAATATTCTTCTTGTTAGGTAATTCAGCCTACATTGGGAATTCAATCCCAATGTCTATAATTTTTATATGATGCATTTTAATGATTATTGACATGTATACATGAATGATAAATAATTAAATTATGTGTTGATTGAAGAAATGGCTCTAGACAAGTCTAGAGACAATTGGGTATACTTAGGGTATCATAACCCTATGTTGTGATTAATATATGAATGTGAATAAGTAATATGGGAACTAAGTTTTATGATGAAGTAATAATGAATTAATGATCTTGATTTGACTATGAGATTGATTGTGTGAATTGAACATAAGAGATAAGCATGACATTTGAAAGGTTAGTTGTCAAGTTGACATAAATGAAAAGTTGTAAGCATACTAAGTTGAATGTTAGATTGAATTGATATTAAGGTTATGATATATTGTGTTGGACTTTAGGAAGGTCATAGTATGGGTTATAATGTTATTTCATGTGGGCCATAAAGGCTAAGTGTGCAAGACTTTGAAAGTCAATATGTTATGTACAAGTGATGAGTGCACTTCTAAGTGCAACTCCAAGTGTATGTGAATGTGATATGTATATGGGGTAGTTATGGGATAGAATCACATGATAATTAAGCAAAAGCTAAGTATTAAATTGTAATGTATGATAGAGCTTGAGGGTTATTAGAACTTCAAAGGGCTATAAGTACAAGGAGCAAAGGAACCATAAGGTGAGTAAATATTATGTTTCAAGTTATAAGTATAAGTTATCATGTTTTGTGAACCCTTGATATCTTGAAACCCAAGTTCTATTCTATTTTCAAATATGATTATATGATTTTCTTATTAAGCTTGGGTTACCAAAGGACAATTAGTCCAAAACCATTTTGATTATTCAATAATAACAAAGAACCTTTATGAATTGTTGCCTTACCTTATTTTCTTTCTGGAACCACACTATTATTTATCTTTTGTTCAATAAGTTAAACTGCTATTGCTATTGTGCTATATGTTATTACTTTCTTAAGTGCTATTGTTATAAGTGATTACCATTAGCTCTAACTAAGGTACCTATGAACCTTTTATGTAGAAATCCTAGTGTTGATGCTAGTAATCATTAGAACCTATGCATATGGTCTTGACCTAATGGATAGGGGCATAGTATCCACCTCAGCTAGAAGAGGCAATTCTAGCCATGGAGACTTATCAATTTCACGACTCTTTACAAGTTAGGAGTTGGAATTTGGTATGATGCCATCTCTTCCTTGAGTGAATTGAGTAGGGTCTTCACTCACAAGTGAATTAAGCAGGGTTTTTACTCACAAGTGTTAAGTCTGATTTCTACAAACCTTATTAAATTGCAAACTATGAGTCATGAGTTATAAATCATGATCTATGATTTATAAGTTATGAGCCCTTTCTAAGGGATATATGTTATTGTATAAGTTATATTGTTTACTCATTGAGATCATCTATCTCATCCTCTTTCTTTATGTGGTTCCAGGTGAGCATTATGAGGAGACAAGGTGATAACTCAAGCAATCTATTCCGCTTAGGGAATTTCCTTGTCCAAGTTTATTTTATTTCATGATATTAAGAGTCACTTTTAGATGCTTCGAGAATTCTTGTTTTGGGAGTTTCTTTTTGAGACATTATTCATTTGAAGATTTAATTGAAGTCTTAAATATTATTTTCTTATAGATTGTATTAAACGTATTTTAAACTATTCTTCCGCTGGTTAAAGTTTTCATTATTATTGGATAATTAAGTTAATGCTTAAGGTTTTGGTATGATCCTAGGCTATGTTTATATATGTATGAGTGGGTTCTATGGGCGTGGGTGACCTTATGTCTCCCCATGTTCTAGGATTGTCATATCTCTGAAGTTGGATGTGACATTCATATTATTAATTCTCCTATCTTGTATTATTCATATGTAACAAGCTGGTTGATGCTTACTCACAAATGGACCTGCTGGCATCTCTTCTTCAGTTTTAATCATCAGTCTAATAATGGGAGGCTTGAACATGGATCCTAAGATCTAAATCTTTTCGGCATGAAGCTTTGATACCATATTAAAGTCCATGGGCTCATACATACATGAGCTTATAAATAGACAAGTATTGGAACTCACTTACACAAAACCAATTGGGTTATGCTAGGTCCAATACACACTCACTTATAAATCCCTTATATATTTTGTTATTATTCGATGTGGGATTCATTTCCCAAAAATATAAACACTTAGGTAACTAGCTATTTCATACGACTTTGAGTAACATAATTATGAGAATTTATTGTTTTGTGAAAGCACTATTTGTGTTAGCTTTATTCTATTAATGATATCATTACAAATACCAAAACAATATCATATTGAAACATGGACAGAACTTTGTGATCGTAATATGAATTTATTAAACATGGTATATTTTCTTACTCCGCTTTGTTAGTACTACACGATTAGTATTTATGTGCAATTAGTCCATGCAAGACATTTCCATTTCTTTAAGAACCTGCATTTTAAAAGCATAAGTAAGTTCCCAAGATCAAATTTTGAATGATGCACAATAGCATATGTAACAAATTGCTTACAACAATTTGCAAGTCCACAAAATCCACTTTATAAAAACAACTACCATGATTCCAATGGCTTTTAGAATTAACTTCATACCTTATATTTTTCATTTGAATTGCTCCTAGATATTACAATTCTCCTATCCTCTTCAATCTGTTTATTGAATATTCTAAGAAGATCTTCCTCTTGTAAAAGCAGCAAATTAAGGAAATATGTATCAATCAAAAAGATACTGACCTAAAGACAGGCATTAAAAGAAAATTGGAAATCTATTGTAAAGGATCCTAGAAACCCAATTCTTCAGAAATAAGTCTACACTTTATATAGTTTGATGGCTGTCACACCCCATTTTCAAAGACATGACGGTCCTAGAACATGGGGAGACATAAGGTCACCCATGCCTATAGAACCCACTTATATATTTATAAATACTGCCTAGGATTATACCAAAACCTCTTACATTAACTTAAATAAATCCTTTATTTATTTTTTTTTAGAAAACCTTAAGTTACGGAAGCATAGTTAAAATATACTTTAAACATAATCCATAAAGAAATAATATTTAGAATCCATTTAAAACTTCGAAAGATAATATTTCAAAATAAACATCTAAAAATAAATATTTTCGGAGCATCTAAGGATAACTCTTCATAACATATTAATTCATAACATATTAAACTGATTATCTTGGACAAGGAATCCCCAAGCGAAGTAGAATGCTTAAGCCATCACCTTGCCTCCTCACATTGCTCACGTGAAACCACACAAGGAAGAAGGGGTGAGATAGATGATCTCAATGAGTAAACAATATAGCCTAAATGATATCATATATCCCATTTTTAAGGATAGCCTATTGCATATAACACATAGTTCACGATTTACAAATCATGGTTTCATAGTTTATAATTTAGCAAGATATTCACTTTAGCAGGTTTGCAGAAATCACACTTAAAACACTTATTACCCAATTAGAGTAAATGACCATACTAGCTCATTCACTCAAGGGAGAGGTGACATCATACCAAATTCCAACTCCTAACCCATTACTTATTAAGTCATGAAATTGATTAGGCTCCACGGTTAGAATCACCCCTTTTAGTTGAGGTGGATACACAACCCCTATCCATCGGGTTAAGATCATGTGCACAGGTTTCGATGATAACCCTCATTGGTACGAGGATTTCTACATAAAGGGTTAAAGGTACCATAGCTAGAGCTAATGATAATCATAAATAACAATATCACATAAGACAATAATAACAAGTATCCCAATAGCAATAATAGTTTAACTTTCAAACAAGAGATACAATGATAGTGTAGTTCTAGAATGAATATAAGTGAGGGTAATAATCACAATAAATATTTATCATTGGATAATCATAAATGGCTTCAAACCAAATGTCTTTTCCTAACCTAAGCTTAACAAAGAAATCATATAGTGAAATTTAAAATGGAAGTGAACTTGGGTTTCAAGAATCTCAAAGGTTCCCATAACATAATCATGATAGCTTGAACTTGTAACAATAGCATAATGTTTATTCATCTTGTGGTTCCTTTACTCCTAGTACTTGTAGCCTTTAACTTCTAATAGTCCTCAAGTTCTAACATAATATTTAATTCAATACTTAGTATTTATTTAATTACCATGCTATCCTATCCCATAACTACCCCATGCACACATAACATTCATATATACTTAGAGTTGCATATATAAGTGCACTCATCACTTGTACATAGCATGTTGATTTTAAAAGTCTTGCCCATTTAACCTTCATAGGCTCATATGAAAACACATTATAATTCATACCAAAACTTTTCTTAAGTCAAACACAATGTCAAAATCTTAATGTCAATTCACTTTAACAATCATCTTAGTATACTTAACACTTCTATACATGTCAACTTATCAATAGCCTTTCAAGTGTCTTGCCTATCTCTTACGACCCATTCATTCTATCAATCTCTTCATTAATTCAAGACCATTAATTCATTATCAAGTCATCATAACATCTATTTCCATATTTCTCAATCACATTCACATTCTAACCATAACATAAGGTTAATATACCTTAAGTATACCTTAAGTATACTAAAGTGCCTCTAAGCTAGTCTATAGTCATTCCTTCAAACAACATGCAATTTAACCATTTATCATGCATACATACATGTCAATGATCATCAAAATACATCACATAAAAATTATAGATAGTGGAATAAAAATATCAATGTAGGGCAAAAGCAAAACCAGAATTTTCTTATTTTTCACCCTTTTCGTCTATTACAGTAATATGTAAAAACATGGTTTGAACCAAGATTTTTCATGTAATAAAAACAAAATCATTTTAGAATATAGAAATGTAGAAATTGGCCCACATATATATTCATATACATGAAAATTTCCAACTTTAATTTTTAGGATGAAAAACCATGAGTTTTCTTATTTTTGGTATTTTCTGGTCATTACAGCAATATGTAAATAGGTGTTTTAAACCATTATTTTTCATTCAATCACAACAATTATTAGTTTAAAATATCAATATATACAAATCAGCATCCATGAATGCTTTTCACACATGAAAATTTCAAATTTAGGGTTTAGAAAGAAAATCATGAGTTTTTAAGCTTTTCGCGCTTTCCGTTCATTAGAACGATATGTAAACATATGATTTAAATCATTATTTCTCATCCAAATAAAATAAATATTAGATTATAATTCCTCCATACACAAATCGGCAGCCATATGTTTTTCATCCAAATAAAACAAATATCATATTATAATTCTTGCATACACAAATCAGCAGCCATATGTATAAGAAATCATAGAATTTTCCAACTTGTAAGTTCTAGCATAAAAACGTTGAATTCCTTTGTTTTCTAAAACTTTTCGGTCATTACATTAATATGCAGAAAATATAATTTAATCTAATATTTTCCATCAAAACACAATAAAAATCAGTTTAGAATCTAAATATGTAGTAGCTGGCCCAACCCCCCCCCCCCCCCCCCCCCCCCCCTTAATGAATTTATGTTTGAAATTTTCAATTTTTGAGTTATAAGACTCACCTTTGGCAAGATCACATAGGAAGGTTGATGTTTTCAGTAGAGAAATTAATTTCTCTTTCAAAAACTCATCCAAACTAAATTAAATCTATAGAAATCAGTAAATAACCAGTTCAAAATAATTTTCTCATAATTTGTTTTGTAGAAATCAGATAGGATATTGAAAAGAAAGAAAAAACTTATGTAACAGTCACGAAATAGCAAAGTTGAAAATGTTTTTGAGAATTTCGGTAGAGAGAAATATTTTGAGAGAATTTTTCTATCAAAATACTGAAAAATAGAATGGTGGCTACTAAAAATCAAGGGCTGGCTGAAATTCTCATTATATATTAGGGTTTGGGATGCAATTTTCAAGTTTACTCTTAATGAGCTAGATTAGTTGTGTTTTAGTGTTGTGGGCTTTTGGGTATTTGGGCTTTTTAATTAATTTAGGGGCTAATTATAGGTAATTAAAAATAAAATATTTTTCTTATTATTTTCATTAAAATTTTCTCTGAAATATTTATTTAAAAATTATTTTAAAAATACAAATAAAATTATTTTATGTTCAAAATTTGCCTTTTCGCATGAAAATTCAGTTTATGAAAAAAAAATTATTTTATGCTAATGCATTTCATGTAAATTATTTATTTCACAGTAATAATTCATATTAGGTATATTAAAATAAATTTAACATGCCCCAAACTTGATGCAAACAACAAAGCATACAAAGGTAAGGATCCAATTCAACTTCCCAATGGTCCCATTACAAGGGCAAGAATGAAGAAATTCAAGGAAACACTAAATGGGATGATTCAAGGCTTGTGGAATGATCTTGCCACAATTCAAGAATGCAAGAATGAATCATTCATCCAAATGGGGATTCAAGACTCAAATCAAAGTTTGGTGACAATGATTCAAGTGGATGAAGGCCAAAACATGGGCATGTACCTAGGCCTTTAGTTTGTTTTTTATGTTTTTGGGCCCTATCAATATGATATAAGCCCAAGTTCAAATAAATTAAGTGTGCTTATGTAATTAGTGAGTTTTGGGCCTATTTATGTTAAGTATAAAGCCCAAAACGAGTTTAGATTTATTTCTTGTTTAGGAATCAATTTCTAACTAGGAAACTTCAATCCTTGTTTAGGAAGATTCCCTAGTCTATGTTTTATTCCAATTTAGGATGAACTTATAATTATTAGTTGTCTAGGAATCAATTTCTAACTAGGAAACTTTAGTTCTTATTTAAGAAAGATTCCTTAGTCTATGTTTTATTCCAATTTAGGGTTGAACCTATAATTATTAGTTGTCTAGGAATCAATTTCTAACTAAAAAATTTTAATTCTTATTTAGGAAAGATTCCTTAGTCTATGTTTTATTCCCATTTAGGGTTGAGCCTCTATATAAACTCAACCATTCATGTAAAATGGAGTTAGATTTTGATAAATAAAAAATTCAATTTTTCTTAAGAGTGTTATCTCTTGTTTTTTATTCTTGCTTGAATCAAGTTCATACAATCAAAGCTAATTACTTTGTGCGTATTTATTCCAAGGTTCTCTTTCACAAGTTGGTATTGTGTTGCGGAGATCATCATCCAAAGGTGATCATATTCCAAGGTGCTCTATCACGGGTTGGAATTGGGTCACGGACTTGGGAAAAATCTGATTTAGCTTTCCAAGGAGTTGCTTCCAAGCGTAAAGATATTGGGTCTTAAGTTTAATATACTTGAGGTTCGTATCAGTTTGGTATCAGAGCTTAGGCTCTAAATCAGGTTATATCTTTTCGTTTCATTTGTATTTTCCATTTTTTTCATTTCTTTTTTTTTTTCTGTCTATTTTCCTTTTCGTTAAATTCCTTTGTTTTCACTTTGTTAATTTTGTTTGCTATTGTTTCAGGTCAAAAATTGAAAAAAAAAAAAATCCTAAAATCGTCTACCTTTATTAGTGTCTTGTTATCATCTTCTTTAGTTTGTCTCTTTGTTTCCTACCTTTTCGTATTATTTTTGTCCCATTTCTATTCTTTGTGTTTCATCAAAAATCAAATGTTGGAAGGTCATACCTATTGCAATCATTCAAATTCAAGAAGTTAAGAAGGAAGGAATCAGCTCCTAAATTGTCAACTTTAATTCGGTTTGGATTTTTGTACTTCATCTTCAATTTATCTTGTTAATCTTCAGTATTTGTCCTTAAAATTACTTGCTGCAATTGAATTTAAAAAAAAAAGAAGAAGAAGAGTAAAGAAAATCAGAATTTAAAAAAAAAAGAGAAAAAAAAGTAAAAAAAAAAAAAAGAAGAAGGAAAATTCGTCCAAAAAGAAAGAAGAAGCAAAAAGTGTTGAAATCTGACTTTTTGGAGTATTGATAGAAGTTATTTAGTTCCTAGAGTGAAGAAAACAAGGAAAGAAGCTGATTTTTTTTTCAAGAATATACAAGTAGAATCAAAGATTTTAGCAGTCTACAAGGAGTTTGACTAAAGTCTAAGCATCCTTCCAAAACAAGTTAAGATTGTTTTCCTACTCCTTTCCAAATTTTGGTTTGACTTTTCTAATCCTATTTTCATTCTGATTTCTTATTTCCTTATTTGCTTTGGTTTTTTCTTTTCGTATTTAATTATTTTGATTCGTGTCTCATTAGGTTTCCTAATCCCATCAGGATTCCTATATTGTTTTCCTAGTTCTATTAGGATTTCTAGTTCTTGTTTCATTGAGTCTTTAAACTTTGGATTTTATTCACATTGTAATTTAGTAAAAATTGTATTAATTTGATTTTTGCAATTAATCTTAGTAAGAGATTGAGTGGAAAAAGGCTAAGTGTGAGCACATCTAGAGAAAAGCCATTGATTGCATGTAAAACTAAACACGAGTGAACTGGAGTGTCAAAACTACTTGAGTGAAACACGTGAGCGAGTGAAGTGAGGAAACGATTCTCTACTTTACTAACTTTGTTTTGCAGCTTCAAGATGAGTGGAACCCAAGGGAATCCACATGGGGAACTAGATAAATTCCAAGCCTTGCATGACTTACTCCAAGCTATGGAGAGAAGGACAAATGATAGATTGGATCAAATGGAGCAAAGAAGCAATGAAAGGATCAAAAGATTAGAAGTTTCAGTTACAAAGGGATAGCCACCCAATGCTCCTAGGCAAGCTAGGCGAATCCAAAGAAGAGTATGGAATGAAGATGAGGATGAAATCGAGTCGCTTAGTGATAATGAGGAGGAAGAAGAAGTAAGGCCAAGAGCTAGACAAGATAACAGCAATGGTGGAATAAAACTAAAAATTCCAACATTTCATGGACGAATAGATCCCGAAGCATACTTGGATTGGGAAAAGAAGATTGAGTTGGTGTTCAATTGTCATAACTACACCGAATCCAAGAAGTTGAAGCTTGCTGTGGATGTATTTGATGGATATGCCATTACTTGGTGGGATGATACCAAGCAAAAGAGGAGAAGAAATAGAGAAAGACCTATAGAAGAATGGAGGGACTTAAAGGCAATCATGAGAAGGAGATTTGTACCAAGCCACTACTATAGGGAGCTATACAGTCGTCTTCAAAACCTATCTCAAGGGTCCAAAAATGTTGAGGAATACTACAAAGAGATGGAGGTAGCCATGATTCGAGCAAATGTGGAAGAAGATAATGAGGCTACAATGGCAAGGTTCCTCAATGGGTTGAATAAGAAGATTGCAAATGTGGTTGAGCTGCAACCATATATGGAGCTTGAAGAGTTGCTTCATCTTGCTTTGAAGGTTGAGAAGCAGTTGAAGAAGAGGAGTACCAATCGGCTATCTACCTCTTATAATGCAACATTCAAATCAAATTGGAGAAAAGATGACAAGGCTTTTTCATCCAAGCCTAGAGCTGATTCCAAGGAAGCTCCAAAGACACCCATCCCAAGCAAGGACAAAGGTAAAGCTACACCTTCTAGTTCTGGAAATATTATATGCTTTAAATGTCAAGGTGTAGGTCACTACAAGAAGGATTGTCCAAATAAAAGAACAATGATCATGGTTGATGGGGAGTACTATTCGACTAGTGAAGAAGAAGTTGAAGAAGAAAGAACACCACCTCTTAAGGATGCAAGTGACGAAGAGGATGACAACCAACCAGAAATAGCCGAATGTGGGAGGTCTCTTGTCACAAGGAGATCGTTGAACATGCAAATCCAACATGATGATAATGTGCAATAAAGGGAAAATCTGTTTCAAACTAGATGTCTTGTAAAAGATAGAGTTTGCGATGTAATTATAGATAGGGGTAGTGTAACCAATGTAGCAAGCACCATTTTAGTTGAGAAACTAGGGTTACCTACTACTAAGCATCCTCACCCTTATAAACTAAAATGGCTTAATGATTGTAGGGAAATTAAGGTGACAAGGCAAGTTATAGTAGCTTTCAAGATAGGCAGGTATAATGATGAGATTTTATTTGATGTTGTGCCTATGCAAGCAGGTCATCTATTGTTAGGACGCCCTTGGCAATTTGATAGAAGGGTGATGCATAATGGCTACACGAATCACTACACTTTTGAGAAAGATGGAAGAAAGATAACTCTTGCACCACTTTCACCTAGAGAAATCTATGAGAATGAGCTAAAAAGAATTCAAAAGGAGAGAGAAGACAAGAGTGAGAAAACAAGTGTAAATGATATACCAAAAGAAAGAGAGAGTGCAAAAGAAAAAAGTGGCAAAAATCTTGAGAAAGGAAAGAAAGTGAGCTCGAGTGAGAAAAATGAGGGAAAAGAAATTGTTGAAAGTAAAAAGAAACATGTGAAGTTTTATGCAAAGGGAAGTGATGTTAGGGAAGCTTGGTTTTCAAAGAAAAGTATACTTGTACTCATGTACAAGGAGCTTTATTTTAACACTAATGACCTTAATGTTTCTTTGCCTAGTGTTTTTGTTTATCTTTTATAGGAATTTGAGGATGTCTTTCCTGAAGAGATACCTAATGGATTGCCACCAATTAGGGGTATTGAGCATCAAATCGATTTTACTCCTGGTGCGTCGATTCCAAATAGACCATCCTATAGAAGAACCCCGAGGAAACAAAGGAGCTTCAAAGGCAAGTTATGGAGTTGCTAGCTAAAGGACATGTTGGAGAAAGTATGAGTCCATGAGATCATCATCTAAAGGTGATCATATTCCAAGGTGCTCTATCACGGGTTGGAATTGGGTCACGAACTTGGGAAAAATCTGATTTAGCTTTCCAAGGAGTTGCTTCCAAGCGTAAAGATATTGGGTCTCAAGTTTAATATACTTGAGGTTCGTGTCAAAACCCATAAATCACATCACACAATTTGTCACAATAACCCTAAATTCAAATAATTTGTCAGTAAAACTCTTAGGGTAGATGTGGGTTGTTACAATGGTGATAAGTTCTTTTTGCATCATACAGTCCAATAATTGACATAAGTTTCAATTGTAGTTTGCCTTTATATTATTTTTGTGAAAAGCATGTTTAAGTGATTGGGTAGAGTTTCTACAAGGGATTTCTTATATAGTAAATGACTTATTGATCCATCCCTTAACATGTGTCTACTTTGTGCTTGCTGCCAAGAATCTATTGAGCATCTCTTATTACATTGTAAAAACTCTTAGTCTATATGGTTCTCTATTCTTAAGTGGTGGAATATTGTCTGGTGCCATCCTTCCTTTTTGTTGGATTTTTTTCACTTAATGGTGTTCAATTGCTAAGAGAGGTTTTCAATCAACTTTCTAGGAAACTGCTTTTTCTCAGTTTGTTGGACACTTTGGTTGGAATGCAATCGACTTATGCTTGATGGAGTTCCAATAGCTTGGGATAAGCTTCATGAATTAATTCTAATTAGATCTATCCATTTCCCATCATTTAACCTTTCGGTGAGTGATATTCTTTTGGCATCAATTAACATCAAAAAGTGGTGGCATCCTCACTCTATTAGACTTGCAATCTGTTGGTCTCTTCCTCCACCTAATACTTTTAAGTGGCATGTTAATGGCTCTTCAATTGGGAAGCGGCAGGTATTGGTGGTGTATTAAGAAATGAAGCAGATCTTTTCTTGCCCAATTGGCATTAAAGACTTTAATGAAGCTGAGATTTTTGCAATTTATAAAGCACTTGAGTTACCTTCTAAAAATGAATTTTCCTCTCATCATTTTTGTGTGGAATCTAATTTCAAACTTGCAATTTGTTGGGTAAATCTTCTTAGCTTATCTCTATACTCTTATTATGCTTTTATCTAGAAGCACTATTAATATAAGCTAACTTATTTATCAAAAAAAAAAGGAAGCAATAAGGAAGTGCACAGGAGGGCACACAAAGGTTATAGTTTTGAAATAGGAATGAGGAGGGGAAAACAACTTCTGAATTGTTTCAACTTACAATCTTTTCCTAGCAAAATCTTACCTAACACTTTTAAAAGTAGGAAAAATCAAAGTTAAACTGACTTCCTCTCCATGAGACCTAAGCTTTTTGTAAGGACCACAAAGTTGTACAAGGAGCAACACTCATTATCAGCGTAGGTTGATAGACTTGCATGTGAATATTAAAACATAGGTAGGAATAAGTCAAAGATTTGTGCATACAAGAACAAGTTATGGGACATAAAAAGGAGGATAACAAGTGATGTTCAATATGAGGAAGCCTGAAGTATTCAAAATTAGCTCCTAAAGCATGAAACATAGAATTTTGATACAAAGGTTAAGACCAAGTGGATAGAATGGAAAACTAAGATAAAGAAGGTTGCAGTATAAATTCTAGGTAGGTCATGACTCATAAGTCAATGGACAACCTTTGTGGTGGATAAGGAAGTGCAAAGGGCAATTAGGTCAATAAAGATGAAGACAACAAGATTTTGGGCATTAAAAAAAGGTGGAGAAATCAGTTTGATGAATTCTTTAATGATAACCACATAAAGCATTCAAGATCTTATTATTTTGGTGGAAGAAACTAGAAAGAAACATTAGTTACACTCAAAAATTATGACCTTAAAAGTTTAAGAAAACTCTAAAGAAGATGAACATGCATAAAGCATGTGGGCCAGATGGAATTCATATTGAAGTTTGAAATAGTTTTAGGGAGGTAGAAGTTATGCAATTGGTTAGATTATTTAATAAGATTTTGTTAACAAAGAAAATGATTATGGAACTAGGCATTTTTTCCTCTATATTTAAGAACAAGGGAAATGTTCAATGTTGCTCAAACTATGGAGATGTGAAGTTCATGAGTCACACGATGAACCTTTCTGCGAAAGTAATGAAAATGTAGATTAAAATGTAACAGCTAACTCTGTTCAGTCTGGTTTTATACTAAAAAGATCAATCATGGAAGATAATTTTTCTAGTAAAGATCACTTTGGATATTCTAATGAGAACTAATTTTTCTAACAAGGAAATTTTGGTTTCTATTCATAGCTTAAATTTTAGACATACCACACTCAGTCACACAATGATGCTTTGGAGAAAGTAAAATAATGAGGATTAAGATGTGACAAACTCATCTTTAATAACTAGTTTGGTTGTTGTGACATCCCTACTTTAGAGATATGACAGTTTTAGAACATGGGGAGACATAAGGTTACCCACGCTCGTAGAAAATCATTTTAGGTTTTAGGATGGAAAACCATGACTTAAACTAATATTTTTCATGTAAACATAACAAAAATCATTTTAGAATACATATACATAGGAATTGGCACCCCTTTGAAAACATATGCATGAAAATTTCCAATTTTAGGTTTTAGGATGGAAAACCATGGGTTCTCTTGCTTTCTGTACTTTTTGATCATTACAGTAATATACAAAAATATGATTTAAATTAATATTTTTCATCTAAGCACAATAAAAATCAATTTAGAGCACATCCATAAGCAAATTGGCAGCCCCCCTTATATAATTGCATGAAAATTCTAACTTTTAAGTTTTAGGGTTCACCTTTGGTGGATATGCGAAGAAAAGGTTGTGGTTATGGTTGAAAATCAGTTTCTCCTTTAAATAATTCACCTAGGCTGAATTAAATATCAATAAAATAGTAAATATATAGCCCCAAATAGATTTCTCATGGTTAGTTTCATAAAAATCAAATAATAGATTGAAAGGAAGAAAAAACTTATAGAAATGATCATAAAATCGCAAGGTTTAAAGGCACCTTGTGAATTTCATTTGAGAGAATATTTTTGAGAGAATTTTTTTATAAAATTCTGATGGAAAATAGAATGGTGACTGCTACAATAGGGCTAGCTGAAATTTAGGTTTATATATTTAGGGTTTTGGCAAAATTACAAGTTTGTCATTAATAAGCTAGGTTAGGAGTGTTTTGGTGTGTTAGGCCATGGTGAGTTGGGCCTTTTAATTTTATTTATGGGCTGTTTATAGGTGATTAAAAATAAAATATTTCTCTTATTATTTTCATTGAAATTCCTCCCAAAATATTTATTTAAAAATATTTTAGAAATGCTCATAAAAATTATTTTATGCTTAAAAATGCTTTGTACATGAAAATTCACTTTATATGCAATAAATCACTTTATGCTTATGCACTTCATATAAATCACTTATTTCATAATAATAATTCATATTATGCATATTAGAACCAATCTAACATGCCATATACTCATCAATCACATAACACATGAATTTTCGTAACATATGAATCACACCTTTTTCAAAAAAGGTGGCAACCAGTCCTCAGCGGATTTGCAAGCTGTGAGGCCTCGCTCGAGCACTGGGCCGATTCGCTAGAGGAAACCAGGATGCGTTTAGACTCACGATGGAACCATCGTGTTCGGATTGGTTGATTTTGAAAATGATTTTGAGAGTCGCCACCTTAATTTTATTTAATTGGGAAAACATTAAGAAAAATATCCAAGTTGACTCTAATTTATTAATTTTTACTTTAATTTGCCCATGTATAAAATCACTAGTCTCAAACCAGGTTGAGCTTGGGTACTAGGTTTTTGATTTTAAATAATCTAAATTTAACTTTTAAGTAAAATTTGACTTGAAATTTGGATTTTATGAATGATATTTATAAGATGATATTAAAGAAAATGTATGAATATGACATAACATGAATGCATGATGAAAATAAAATATCCACAAATTAATTAAAAAAAGGGGAAAGGGAATTGATTGAGATTTAGATTTGAGGTTTGGATTTAGGTTCCAAACATACCTACGTACCCCATTGAATAGGGATCAAAACACACGTAAGTGGAGGGGTTTAAAAGTTGATCGGATTGTTTTGGTTTGGGTGTTTTAAAAGTGAGGAAAAAGGCTGATACCTTTTCTTTTGGCCGGTGGAGGGTTTTACCAGACGGAAGTTCCATTTTATTGAGACCAGGTGATTAGATAGATTGGAAGATTAATTAATTAATTAAAATGATTAATTAACTAATTAATATGATGAAATAGATGGATTGATGGATTAATTAATTTGGATGAAAGGTGGATTAAGAAAAAGGATTAATTTGATTTTTTTTTAAAAAAGAGTGATTAATTAATTAATTGAAAAGTTAATTAATTAATTAATTAATTGAGTGATTAATTAAAAAAGAGTTTTAGTTAATTAAAAAGATTAATTAACTTGGTTAGGATGAGGTAATTAATTAATTAAAAAGATTAATTAATTAGTTAAAGAATGATTGGAGGGAGAAGAAGAGAGGAATTTGAGGATAGCAATCTACTCAAATTCAAGAGGTCAAGAGAAATGAGGAAATGGGGGGTCGACAAATGGGGTTGAGGGTAGTTTAGGTATTGAAAATGTGAAAAGACGATGAAGGGTAGGGCTAGAAAGGGATGAAAATTGGACTGGAAGGGGTAAAAAGGTCATTTCCTGCATAGTAAGGGGTCCACTGGTGTCAAAAGGCTGCAGCGCCTTGTGCGGCATACCGCACACAAGGCATATGGCGTTGCATAGCTCTGACGTGGCGCCACACGCCTGCCATGCGACATGCCATGTGGCACTAGCATGTTTTTTGAGATTTTTTTTTAGAGATTGGTTGTTGGTTTGGGATATTTGGATGTTCGGTAGCAATGTAATTGAAGGCTAAAAAAATTTTCTTTCGGGGGCACCCCCGCTCGTTAACCAGTTAGCGAGACCACCATAATGACTCCGTGTAATGCATTAAACTCAGTAAGTTTTTAGGCTGTGTTTAGACAAGGAGGGTGCAAAATTGAGGGTTCACACCATATCGATACTGCTATATCATAGGGCACTGGCGGAGTTGAAAGAGTTAAAGACACAACTACACAATCTACTCGACAAGGGTTTCATCCGACTGAGTAACTCGTCATAGGGCGTTCCCATGCTATTCATGAAAAAGAAAGATGGATCATTCCATATGTGTATTGATTATTATAAGATCAATAAGGTTATTATAAAGAACAAGTTTATCCTTTGCCAAGGATAGATGACCTATTCAATCAACTACAAGGAGCTAGTTACTTCTCCAAGATCAACTTGAGGTTCAATTATCATCAGCTAATGATTTATGGAGAAGACATCTGTAAAACTACTTTTCATATAGGATATAATCACTATAAGTTCATGGTTTTACCGTTTGGTTTGACGAATGCTCCGGCTGCTTTCATGGACTTGATGAACTGAGTGTTCAAGCCATTTCTCAACAAGTTCATGATCATTTTCATAGACAACTGTGAACCCTTAAATTTGCACCTCTAGACAACTGGCACTCGATTACGAACCCATAGAATCAAATTGGGCTTAAATTGGATATGAAACGGGTGAGAATGGAGTAAAAAAGGCGAATGCTCTCCAAGGGACCACACAGGACAACGATGACCGCACAAAGCCTGTGCGGAATCACACAGACCTTTGCAGAATTGCATAGATTTTGTGAGGAATTGCATAGCTTTGCGCAGTTTCCATCTATTTTGTTTGTTCTTGAAGCCCCTGTGTGGTTCCCGAAGCCTCCTATGCGGTTTCCTACATTGGGAAGAGAATCCCACATTGAAACTTCATTGTTTTGCCTCTCAACTCTCTTCCTATAAAAGCAACATCCCTTTATCTCATTTCCACAATCAGAATTACTTAATTAAATTAATTGATTTCAAAGCAATAATCTCTCTTAACCTCTTGGTTTGCTTGATTAGCCTTTACATCAAGTGAACCATCTCCACAAGTTTGGTCTGAAAGGAATGAAATTTTTAGTTTAAAAGTTTATTTGGGTGGTCATTTTGGGGTAGCTTTCCTCAAAGCAGTATGAGGAGGTCTCAATAGTGCCGTTCGAGTAACCATTCGAAGGTTGTTTCATTGAGCCGAGAAGGTAGAATTCCGATCTGGTCGTCCGCTTCATCCGCTTTACATCCCCAAGTCTCGTCCTTGTAAGGTATTTATTTTCTTCTTTTGTTATTTTGTTTTGTTTTGTTTTATTTTCTTAGGATTGCTTAGTTTGTTCTTTTCATTTATTATTTCTTTGCTTTGCATGTTTTATTGTTTCTTTCATTATTTTGAGGCATGTTGATTAGAATCTGACTTAGTCAACTAGGTTAAAAATTTGAATTAATGCAACCACTTGTTAATTAAAACCTAAGCTAATTAACAACTTGGTAATCAATAATTCTGCTTGTTTAATCAATAAACCCACCTTTTAATTAATGAACTGAAACATGATAAAAGGTTAAGTCTAAACTAGCTCCTTCGTAAGAAGGGCAAACTATGTGGATTTTGATTACCATTCAAAGGGATACGTAGGTTTGCTTGTTTAAAGCATCAAATCTAATTTAAATAAAATATAACCTTTCTCTTGTATGTTACTTTATGAATTAATTCTTTTCTCTGTGATATCTGCTTTTAGTTTGTTTTCTTTATTATAATATTGATTTTGTCTTTCTTTTTTACTATTTTCTTTATTTATTGCTTTAGAATTATTTTGGGGAATGTATGACTTTCGTAGAACCCATAAGGGCTAGAGGAAGTATCCCCTATTTTGGTTTTGAATTGTAAAGTTAATTCCTTTACTTTATTTACCTTATTGCTTTGAATGGATGTATATTTATATGCTTATTTATGCATTATATAATTGTTTATGCATTATGTAAATTTTTCATGAAATTTATTTTAAGTCATTTTTATATTAAATTTGCCAAACTAATCACTTTTCTAAAATAACCAAAAACCTAGTCCCTGAATTCTCTTTGATTTTGAGGCTAGTGATATTTTCCTTTGGGATATTAATTAGAGTTATTTTGAGTTTTTCCCTTAATCTTTTCCCAAATAAATTAAAATTAAAGTGGCGACTCTTTTCAAAAATCAACCACACTATCCTAGGCCTAATACCTTTGGCCCAACACACTACCCTAAGTCTAGTATCTTTGGTCCAACCCGATACCTTAAGCTTGAGACCTTGACCTATGCAACCTTAGGAAATCCTCAAAAGCACAAATGCAGTTAGCTCACAACATCAAAGGGAGTCCTTTTCCTCAAAGTTTGGATGCCCATATTCCTGCTTCTTCTCCAAGCACTTACCTTAATTCTTTGATTTGGTTCATATGGTACCAATGGCCAACCAGGTTAATATGGATGCCTTGACCACACTTATGACTGGCCTTCTTAAGCAGCTTGAAGAGCATTCTCAAGCTATCCTAGCTGCTTAACAGATCCAATTTGAAGAAAACATGAAGGAACAAAGGCAAGCCATCATTGAGGAAGTTCGAGCCCTGATTAACCAAGCAAACCTCAATAATCTTAACCACAATTCGAACCAAACCTATCTTGGGAAACCTACCAATACTCAAGCCCTAAACGCCATCACCCATTATAGATCTTCCTCTCTCCTAAATCCTTTTCAAGGTGGGGAAGTTTTCTCTCAGGATACCCAATTGCTTATGGATAAACTTGAAACTATGCAGAAAACCATCAAATCCCTGAAGCATCACAATGACTTAATTGATATGGATAGCTTGATCTTGTTCCCTGATGCCAAGCTACCTCCTAAATTCAGAATGCCTGAGTTGGATAGATTTGATTGAACCATATGCCCTAGAACTCATTTAAAGATGTATATGGGAGTAATGAAACCTATTGGACTTAACGATGAGCTCTTTGCTCAAATGTTTCAAGAATCACTAACCGGAGTTGCTAGGAGATGATTTCTTTCATTGGGCAAGAGCCAAAAAAGAACATGGGATGATATTTGTCATGTCTTTGTTAGACAATATCATTACAATACTGAAGTAGATGTCATTAGGTATGATTTGGAAACCATGAAGCAACTTCCAGATGAGTTCTTCTCCATGTTCCTTACTAGGTGAAGGGCTAAAGTTGCTCAAATAGTAAACAGGCCAACTGAGTAAGAACAAGTAGATATCATTGTCAAGAATCTACTCCCGACCTATCAATACCTACCCACCTTTAGAGCTTTGATTGCAACTGCATCAAAGGTTGAAGATTGCATCCAAAGTAAATCATTTCAAGCTGAATTCCCCACTACCAACCTGAACAATGATGAGCAATCTAGATCTGACTCAACCTACCTACCTCAACCCTTAGTGGCATAACATGGAGGAGTTCAAGCCTAGCTAATTTGACCTGTCTGAGGTTGAATTCCAAATCAAAGTTTGAGTTTAAGTTTGAGTCAAAGTATGTCGTTCTATTTTATTTTATTTTGTATTTTGCCAACCATGTCAATCCCCTTTTTGTCATCTTGTAATAAAGTTTTCTTTATAGTAATGCATCTACATTTTCTTATTAGTGCATTTATTTTCTTATCTTCCTTTTTGGTTCGACATGGATGAGCTTACCAAAAAAAAAAAAGTAAGAAAAGAAAGCAAAAAAAAAAAAGAAAAAAAAAGAGAGAGAAATGAACAAATAGTCAAATCCACCATAATTAGCATATATTAGAATTTGAGGTGCCATCAACAATTGAACTTAATCAAATGATCAAATAGTTGAAGCATAAAGAGCAAGTAAATGTAATTACCTGTTGCACATCAGGTAATTAAATAATATACCTCAACAAGGGGCAATAAGTTCATAAAAGACCTTTGTCAAATCCAGAATTCAAAGGTTAGAGCCTTTCAAAATGAAAAAAGGCAACAACCCAAATCATGGTGGAATGTTTTCTCCCAAATTTTATTAATTCAAACTCGCTAAGTTGAAAACCCAAAAGGGCGGCTTAGGCAAAAGTTAGAGCTAAGAGAGAGAGAGAGAGAGAGAGAGAGAGAGAGAGCTCATCTAAGTCATCTTTCCTCATGTCCAAAGTAGTCATCTTCAATCAATCTATCTCGTCTTATGTCTTCAAAGTCACCTTTCCTCACCAGAGGTTCATTCTCTAAGGATATACTATCTTCTATGCCCTTATCTTATAATGGGGGCATATTTTTCCAGAACGTCATCTATTGTCAATCCATCCCATTGTTTAGCTTAAAAAGCTAAATCTCTAAACTGTCACGTCCTTATTGCTCACTGGGGGCATGATCCCCAAGTTGTCTTCTTCTATTGGCCCTTTAGCCATTCCTAAAGGCTTTGTTTTAACTAGTGCAGTCAGTGTGTTATCAAGTCAAACCAATTAAGTGTTACTCTAAGAGTCTCTTCAATCTCAAACAATAAGAAAAGCTTGACTTGCTCTTTTCCATGATTTATGCTACAAAAAGCAAAACCATACAACCTCTATGATTCTTTTCAAAAATTTCAGCCAACCTTCAAGCCATTCTCGAACCTTTCCATCCTAAACTTTATTGGCAAATCATACCATCATTTCAAGTTCAAGTCACATGCCACCCTTTCCTTAGCAAAATCTCATCATGGGTAGAACCAAAAATCCTAAGTATCTCAAGACTCATCATCTTTGAATCTAGTAG
This sequence comes from Reutealis trisperma, assembly GCA_947687605.1. Classification (NCBI taxonomy): domain Eukaryota; kingdom Viridiplantae; phylum Streptophyta; class Magnoliopsida; order Malpighiales; family Euphorbiaceae; genus Reutealis; species Reutealis trisperma. Next base: position 166,990 of record CANTUT010000104.1, on the reverse strand, counting down.
AGGCATATCTTCCAAAGCCTATCATCCTCAAATTCATTAAGAAGGACCCAAACCAGTCAAGGCCCATCTTATGCCTCTTTAGCAAACATCTCATTATCCTTGAAAGATTAAGCCTCATTGGTGAAACACATGATCCCTGAGAATCAAAACCTCTTAAGGTGTGCAAACCATTTTAATGTAACTAGGTCAAAGGTCAAATCCTTAACCATGAGTATGCAGTACCCTTATAAACAAAAGCCTTTGTCACAAAGCCTTCATCATGAAGCCCTTGAGCCAAAGCCTACCATCCAAAGCACCCTTGTAAAAAACTATCATCAACACCTAAAAGCCTTCACAATGAAGCTCACTCCCAAAAAGTCTTCACCATAAAGCCCACTCCCAAAAGCCTTCACCATGAAGCCCACAAAACCAAAAGCCTTCACCGTGAAGCACACTCCTAAAAACCCTTCATTTATGAAGCCTATGATCTCCTCTAAAGCAAAATCTGACTGAGCCTTCTAAATGGATTTCCTAGCTTGACCTTTCCTCTAAGCCAAGATTAGCCTCCTAAGTCTAGCATCCTAGCCTGATCTCTCAGATACAGTCTTAAGGCAAAATCTAACCAAGCCTTCTGAATGAACTCACTAGAAGGCCATATCTAACATGATCTCTTACATAGCCAAAGCAGACTAAGCTTCTAAATGACCCTAGCCAAGGCCTAACCTGACCTAACCTTCCAAGATGATCTCCCTTAAAGCCAAACTAGAAGGCCATAAGTGACCAAGCCAATTATCAAACCTAACCAAAGACTCCCCTATGAACTTCTTTGGAAACAAGCTCGACAAATTGACCTTCCCCAAAACTTAACCTAGCCTTTCGACTTAATCGTCTCCAAGGACTTGACCCCTTTTATCAAGCTTTCCAATTCGGCCTCTACTAGAACCTTCTCCCAAGTAGAACCTAAGCCTAGCTCGACCTCTCCCAGCCATACCCAGCTTAACCTCCTAAAGTAACTTCTTCCTAAACTGAACAACTAAAGACCAAATAACCAAGCTACCTTCTATGGGGGCATTTCCCTCCTAAATATTCACCTTTCCAAAGTGGGGGCATCTTTCTCCTAAAAGCTCAGCACTCTCTTACCAAACTGACCCTTTATTAGGTTTAAGGTAGTCTAATCATTGCATAATCAGACGCATTTTATAATAGAACAAGTTGTAAGTTAGACTTCTGAATCAAAATGGATCATTTTTTTACCAATTCCTACCATATACGGTTAACATTATTCCTACCAAACAATATTCATCTCTCCGTCGATTCCTACCAGATAGTGTCCTCATCATTTCTACCAGAAATGTCTCAAAACTAACCGAACATTAAGGCTAGACAGATAGCCTTGATTGAGATTCACCCATATCATCTTTATCTCTAAACATTAAGGTTGAACAGATAACCTTGATTAGATTTACTCAAATCATTTTTACTTCAAACATTAAGGCTAGAGAGATAGTTTTGATTGAGATTTTCCAAATCTTCTTTATTCTCTAAATATTAAGGCCGAACAGATAGCCTTGATTTAAATTCTCCAACATTAAGGCCGAATAGATAGCCTTGGTTGAGATTTTTCCCAAATCATTTTTACTTCCAACATTAAGGCTGAACAGATAGCCTTGATTGAGATTTTCCCCAAATCATTTTTACTTCCAACATTAAGGCCGAATAGATAGCCTTGATTGAGATTTTTCCCAAATTAACTTTGCTTCCAACATGAAGGTCAAACAGATAGCCATGATTTTAATTCTCTAAACATTAAGGCTAGAAATATAACCTTGATTGAGATTTATCCCAGATCATTTTGACTTTTAAAATTAAGGCCGGACAAATAAACTTGATTGAAATATTTTTTATCTTCTAACATTAGGGCTGAACAAATAGTCTTAATTGAAATTCACCAAGACCATTCTTGCATCCAACTCAAGGCCTGACTAGTAGCCATTGATAAAATCTCATTTTACCCATAAATGTCTAGTAACGATCACCTAGGCATCCATGTGGTTCCTATCCCTGCCCCTTTATCAATATTCTTTTGAAACTTTACCCATAAATGTTTAGTAACGATCACCTAAACATTTCTATGGTTTCTTTTTCTATCTATCCTTTACCTATAAAAAATAATAATAATAAAAAAAAAACATGCCTTTCACCCAAACATGTCATAATCCTAACTTAGACATCTATTTGTTTCATTTTTTTTTCATCCTCGATTCACTATCATCAGAATCACCTTTTGGTCAAGCCAATTTTGCTGAGGGGGTAGCTGTGAACCTTTAAATTTGCACCTCTAGACAACCGACACTCGATTACGAACCCATAGAATCAAACCAGGCTTAAATCATATCTGAAACAGGTGAGAATGGAGTAAAAAATGACGAGTGGTCTCTAAGGGACCGCACAGGACAACGGTGATTACACAGAGCCTGTGCGAAATCGCATAGCTTCTGTATGGTTTCCATCTATTTTTTTCATTCTTGAAGCCCCCGTGTGCAGTTCTCAAAGCCTCCTATGAGGTTTCCTGCATTGGGAAGAGAATCCCGCATCAAAACTTCGTTGTTTTGCCTCCCAACTCTCTCCCTATAAAAGCAACATCCCTTTACCTCATTTCCACACTCAGAATTGCTTAATCAAATTAATTGATTTTAAAGCAATAATCTCTCTTAACCTCTTGGTTTGCTTGATTAGCCTTTACATCAAGCGAATCATCTCCACAAGTTTGGCTCGAAAGGAATAAACTTTTTAGTTTAAAAGTTTATTTGGGTGGTTGTTTCAGGGTAGCTTTCCTCAAAGCAATCCGCGGAGGTCCCAATAGTGCCATTTGAGTAGCCATTCGAAGGTTGTTCAGCTAAGCCAAGAAGGTGGAATTACAATCTAGTCGTCTGCTTTATCCGCCCTACGTCTCCAAGTCTTATCCTCATAAGGTATTTATTTTCTTCTTTTGTTATTTTGTTTTGTTTTGTTTTATTTTCTCAGGATTGCTTAGTTTGTTCTTTTCATTTATTATTTCTTTGCTTTGCATGTTTTATTGTTTCTTTCATTATTTTGAGGTATATTGATCAGAATATGATTTAATCAACTAGGTTAACAATTTGAATTAATGCATCCACTTGTTAATTAAAATATGACCTAATTAACAACTGGTAATCAATAATTCTGCTTGTTTAATCAATCAACCCCCTTTTAATTAATGAACTAAAACATGATAAAATGTTAAGTCTAAACTAATCCCTTCGTAAGAAGGGCAAACTACATGGATTTTGATTCCCATTCAAAGGGATACATCGGCTTGCTTGTTTAAAGCATCAAATCAAATTTAAATAAAATATAACCTTTCTCTTGTATGTTACTTTATGAATTAATTCTTTTCTCTGCGATATCTGCTTTTAGTTTGATTTCTTTATTATAATATTAATTGTCTTTCTTTTTCAGTATTTTTCTTTATTTATTGCTTTAGAATTATTTTGGGGAATGTGTGACTTCCCTAGAACCCATAAGGGCTAGGGAAAGTATCACCTATTTTGGTTTTGAATTGTAAAGTTAATTCCTTTACTTTATTTGTCTTATTGCTTTGAATGGATTTTTATTTATATGCTTATTCACGCATCATATAATTGTTTAAGCATTATGTAAATTTTTCATGAAATTTATTTTAGGTCATTTTTATATTAAATTTGCCAAACTAATCATTTTTTTAAAATAACCAAAAACCTAGTCTCCGAATTCTCTTTGGTTTTGAGGCTAGTGATCTTTTCCTTTGGGATATTAATTGGAGTTAATTTGGGTTTTTCCCTTAATCTTTTCCCAAATAAAATAAAATTAAGGTGGCGACTCTTTTCAAAAATCAACCAATTTGAACCCAAGAGTTCCATCGTGATTTCAAACCCAAATGAGCATTTCGATCCCACTTAGTGGATCAAACTAATGCTCGGGCGAGGCCTCACAAGGACATCTTGATTTACTCTGAGAGTAAAGAGGAACATGAAGAGCATTTGAGGATCATGTTGCAGACACTATGTGATCACTAGCTTTACACGAAGTTATATATGTGTGAGTTTTGGATGGAGTCTGTAAATTTTCTTAGGCATGTAGTAAGTAAAGAAGGAATTCAAGTTGATCCTAGGAAAGTTAAAGCGGTAGCCAATTGGCAATGACCCACGATGATTTATGAAGTTCGAAGTTTATTGGGTATGGCTGGCTATTATCGCAAATTTGTACAAGACTTCTCCAAGATAGCATCACCATTAATAAAGTTGACCAGGAAACAAGTTAAGTTTAATTGGGAGGAGTCCTATAAAGAGAGTTTCCAAAAGCTCAAGAAGTGCTTGATATCGACTCCAGTTCTGGGTTTACCCGAAGGTGAGAAAGGGTTTACGGTCTACCATGATGCCTCAAGAATAGGGCTTGGATGCATCCTGATGTAAAATGGTAAAGTCATCGCCTATGTATTGTGACAACTCAAGAAGTATGAAGTGAATTACGCTACTTATGATCTAGAATTGGCCGCAATAGTGTTGCTCTAAAAATCTGGAGGCATTACATATATTGAACAAAGTGTGAAGATACTATCATAAAAGTCTTCAATACATCTTGAGCCAAAGAGACCTCAACCTGAGGCAAAGGAGATGGGTTCAACTACATAAGGACTATGACTGTTAGATTCTCTACCATCCCGAAAAGGCAAACATTGCAGCAAATGCTTTGAGTTGAAAATCAATGGGAAACCTGGTCGATATGGCCATGTATAAGAGACCTATCATAAAGGAGTCAAGAGGATTGCTTAGCCAGGGCTTGGGGTTGGAGGTTGAAGAATCGCGAGCTTTGGTGGCACATTTTCAAGTGAAGTCAAAGTTATTGGAGGAGATAAAGACTTCACAAGATAAGGATCTACACTTAGTTAAGTTAAAGGATGAGACTGAGAAAGGAAATAACCCTAAGTTTGAAGTAGTTGATGGGATTCTAAAGTCTGGTAAGAGGGTATGTGTGCCTGATGTGAATGGACTAAAGGAGAAGATAATGAAAGAAGCACATCAGACACCCTACTATGCTCATCCTAGAACTACCAAAATGTACCATGATGTGAAAGTAAGTTAGTGGTGGCCTAGACTAAAGAAAAACATGGCTAAGTTTATGGCATCTTGCCTAACTTGTCAACAAGTCAAGTATGAACACCAATGACCCTCTAGACTGTTATAAGAGATTAATCTACCTAAATGGAAGTGGGAGCGTATCACGATGGACTTTATAGTTGGTTTACCAAGAACCTCCAAAGGTTATGACTCTGTATGGGTCATAGTAGACTGACTAATAAAGTCGAATCATTTTTTAGAAGTTAAGGCCATATACTTTGTAGCTTAGTATGCATAGTTGAATATCAACAAGATTGTGAAACTGCATGGGGTATCGATGTCCATCATTTTGGACCGAGGCATCATTTCACCTCGAGGTTCAGGCAAAAGTTGCAAGAAGCATTGGGAACATAGTTGGACTTCAGTACTGCATTTCACCCTCAGACAGATGGATAGTCCAGAAGGACAATACAAACACTAGAAGACATGTTAAGAATGTGTTTCCTGGATTTTGGTGGTAGTTAGGATTAGTACCTACCTTTGATCGAGTTCACCTCCAACAACAGTTACCATTCGTCCATCGGCATGGCACCATATGAAGCCTTATATGGAAGGAAATGCCATTCTCCAGTCTGTAGGGTTGAGTCTAGAGATAAATATATAGAGATGCTAGAATTGCTTAAGAAGACTACTAAGAAGGTAGCTTTCAGTTGACAAAAGAGCTACACGGATCCCAAGAGAAAGGACATTCATTTTGTCATGGGAGATCACGTTTTCCTAAAGGTTTTCCCCAATGAAAGGTGTCATGAGGTTCGATAAGAAAGGAAAGCTATCACCTTATTTCATCGGTCCTTTCGAGATCTTGGATAAGGTTAGGGAAGTGGCTTATAGACTTGCCCTACCCCCAATTATGGCACATGTGCACCCAGTATTTCACATCTCAATGGTGAGGAAGTATGTACCAGATCCATCCCACATTTTGTCGCCTCTAGAAATTACAATAGACGAGTAACTATCTTATTAAGAGTTACAAATAGCCATACAGGATCAAGTAAAAAGATTGAGAAACAAGGAGTACCTACAATGAAGGTCCAATGGCAAAATCATGGAATAGATGAGTGTACTTGGTAAGCCGAGGAAGGGATACGATAGAAGCATCCCTAGTTTTTCAAGAATGTATGAGTAAGTGTCTAAATTTGAGGATGAATTTCTTTTAAGGAGGGAGAATGTAACAACCCATATCAACCCTAGGAGTTTTGTGACAAAATTGCTTGATTGCGAACTACTATGACAAAATATATGCTTTTATAAAATTCATGTGCTATGTGATTGATGAGTAAGTGGCATGCTAGATTTGTTCTAATATTTATAATATGAATTTTGGATATGAAATAGGTGATTTATGTGAAGAAAAAAAGCACAAAATGATTTATTACATACAAAGTGAATTTTCATGCACAAAGCGATTTTTAAGCATAAAATAGTTTTTATGAGCATTTTTAAAATATTTTAAATTAAATATTTTGGGAGAATTTTAATGAAATTAAGAATGATTTTTAATTATCTATAATCAGCCCATAAATTAGATTAAAGGTCCAACTCACCAAAAGCCCAACACACCAAAACACTCTTAACGTAGCTCATTAATGGCAAACTTATAATTTTGCACCATAACCCTAATTTTATTCTAATATTCGGCCACCCTAGGGCTAGGTAGCCTCCATTCTATTTTCCCATTAGATTTTTATAGAATTTTCTTTCAAAAATTCTCTCTCAATTGTAATTCACAAGGTGCCTCCAAACATTGTGATTTTGTGATCGTCTTCGTAAGTTTTTCTCATCTTTCAAGCTATTATTTGATTTTTATGAAACTAATCATGAGTAATCCATATGGTGCTATATATTTACTATTTTTATTCTTGTTAAATTTGGCCTAGGTTATTTTTTTGAAGGAGAAACCAATTTCTAACTGTAAACACAACTCTTTTTTCATAAATCCATCAAAGGTGAACCCTAAAACCTAAAAGTTGGAATTTTCATGCATATGATCATAGGAGGACAATTTCTACATTTTTAGGTTCTAAATTGATTTTGTTATGTTTACATGAAAAATATTGGTTTAAATCATTCATTTGCATATTACTGTAATGATCAGAAAGTACGAAAAGCAAGAAATATTGGTAAAGGTTCTTTCTTATCATTGAATAAATAATAATGGTTTCAAACCAATTGTCCTTTAGCAACTCAAGCTTAACAAAGAAATCATACAATTTGAATTGGTAATAGAAAGGGACTTGGGTCTCAAGAATTTCAAAGGTTCAATATCATCATAACTGATACTTGAAACATGAACATAATGTTTACTCACCTTATGGTTCCTTAGCTCCTAATGCCTGTGGCCCTTGCACTTCTAACAATCCTTAAGCTCTAACATAACATTATAATTTAATACTTAGCATTTTCTTAACATCATGCTATCCTATCCCATAACTACCCCATACACATATAGCATTCACATATAGTTGGAGTTGCACTTGGATGTTCACTCATCACTTGCACATAATATGTTGACTTTCACATCTTGCACATTTTTCCTTCTTAGGCTCACATGAAATTACATATAACTCATACAAGGATTTTCTAAAGCCAAACACAATAAATCATAATCTTAATATCAATTCAATTTAACTTTCAACTTGGCACACTTAATACTTTCCATATACATCAACTTAACCAGTAAGCCTTGAAAGAGTCATATTTATCTCCTTTGACTGATTTATACAATCATTCTCATAGTTTTATTTAAGATCATTAATTCAAAATTAACACATCACAAAACCTAATTTACTTGTCACTTAATCATGTACACATATTAGCCAAACATATCAATTAGGGTTTAGAAAACCTAGGTATAGCCAAATCACTGTAAGTGTTTCTGAGTTACTCCTTCAATCATCATATAATTAAATCATGCACAAGTCATATACACATGTCAAAAATTATTAAAATGTACCTTACAAATATTATAGACCTTGGGATCAAAATCTCAATGTAGGCTGAATCTATATTGCCATGGAAAACCATGGATTTTCTTGCTTTTCACAATTTTCGATCATTATAGTGATATATAAATGCATGATTTAAATCAATATTTTTCATGTAATCATAACAAAAGTACATTTGGAACATTAAAATACAGACAACCCCCACCCACCCCCAAATTATGCTCATATGCATGAAAATTCTAACTTTTAGGTTTAAGGTTTACCTTTGTTGGATTTGCTAAGAAAGAGTTACATTTACAGTTGAAAATTGGTTTCTCCTTCAAAAACACAACCTAGACTAAATTTAATAGGAAGAAAAATAGTAAATATATAGCCCTATATGAATTTAACAAGTGGGCTTGATAGGTCAAGAGTAGATTCTTGATAATGATATCTACTTGTTCTTGCTTGGTTGGCCTATTTACCATTTGAGTAGCTTTAGCCCACCACTTAGTAAGGAATATGGAGAAGGACTCATCTAGAAGTTGCTTTGTGATTTCTAAATCCCTTCTTGTAATGTCCGTTTTAATATTGTAGTAGTATTGTTTGACAAATGCCTTGTAAACGTCCTCCCAGGTATATTTTTGGGTGTCATCCAAGTTAATAAACCATCTTAAGGCAGCATCTATAAGGTTTTGCTAAAAGAGTTGAGCAAAGAGCTCATTGTCGATACTAAGGGGATACATTACCCCCTATGTACATCTTTAAATGGATCTTAAGGCAAGTAGTACTATCAAATCTGTCTAAATTCGACATCTTGAACTTTGTTAGTAACTGGGCATTGGGGAAGAGGCTTAATGAACTTGTATCAACAATGCGTTCCCTCTTCTTTAGACTTTTTATCAATTTTTCCATGGCTTCCAGTTTGAATAAGAAGACCTCAAGCCTAGGATTACATATGGTTTCTTTCCATTAGGAAGGATCCATAAGAAATGAGGTGATTTTTGGTTGTTTAATAGGTGCTAAATGGGAGAGAGTGTTTGTTTAAAGGATATTAGGAGAGGGAAGTGATGGAGAGGTTGGCTTGGTAGAGGAAGTAGAAGCATGGGCTTGAACTGATGCCAAATTTTGGTTTAGGTTGAATGGATTTTGAAGAGTGGGATTTAGGGTTTGGTTTATGTTAGCCCGATTTAGCATGTCTTGGACATTATTTAGTATGGCCCCCTTTTGAGCCTACAATTAGGCCTGAATTTGGGCCGTTTGTCTCTTGAACATCTCTTCTTATTGCTCCAATAGCTTGGCTAGAATCTTATCCATGACATCTCTGTCGAATCCAGTAAACATCTTGATAACCTTATAAAAGGGAAAAGGAGTTGGGTTAGTATCAAGATTCAGAAAAGATGGTTATGGTGGGGTATGAAAAACAAAGGACCTTAGGTTTAATGGCAATGAATGACAGTGTCTTGTGGTTAGGTTGACAGTGTATGTGCAAATATAAGGGTGGAGGTGTATGATGTTAGCTAGGGGAGCTTAGTGAAATTTTAACTTGAATAAAGATTTTGCTTTAAGTGGCTAGGTTGGATTTTAGCTTTGAGAAGCTAGGTCAGATTTTAGCTTTGTGTAGTTAGATTGGATTTTAGCTTTAAGTACCTAGGTCAGATTTTAGCTTTGAGTAGCTAGGTCAAATTGTAGCTTTGATGAACCAAAGTTTAGTTAGGAAGGCTAGGTTAGAGTTTAGCCTTAAGTTATTAGATTTGCAACTTATGGATGGTTTAGTATGGGCTTAAGGATGGAGAGACCATAGGTTTTTTGCAATTGGGTTATGGATGTACCATGGATTTGGAGGTTGGGTGGACTATGGGTTTGGTGATAGTTGGACAATGGTGGAGTGGACCATGGGCTTAGATAGAAGCATGGGTTTGGATAGTACTATAAAAGATGAAGCCAAGTTATCATTTAGCTTGGGTGAGGACTATGGATAAAGATGAAACTAGGTTAGTGTTTAGCTTAGGTAAGAATTGTGAAGGATGAAAGTTAGGTTAGTGTTTAGCTTAGGTAAGAATTATGAAGGATGAAAGCTAGGTTAGTTTAGCTTAGGTAAGAATTGTGAAGGATGAAAAGCTAGGTTAGTGTTTTGCTTGGGTAAGGATTATGGATAAGGATGAAGCTAGGTTAATGTTTAGCTTAGGTAAGAATTGTGAAGGATGAAAGCTAGGTTAGTGTTTAGCTTGGATAAAGACTATGGGGGGTAAAGTTAGGTTAAATTTTAGGTGTAAATAAAGGTACCATGGTTGGGTTTATTTTTACCATATGTTTGACATGGGTTTGAGTTTTTGACCATAGGTTGAGATGGACCATATATATATATAGGAGTTAATGTGTTAAGGTGAGCACATGGTATTCTGACATGATATGCATTTATTATTGATCATCATCATGTTTCATATGAGAATCCTAAAGTTTCAAAACTTTCTTTCACTAATATATGACATCTTTATTACATATGAATTTATTCAATAATGGCATTAAGCCTACTTGTTTACTTACAAACATCCAACCCGATTTAATAGTTTATTACTTCAATTCAATAATTGAATCTATAAGAAATTATTATTGTGATACTACCAAATCTCCATTGATATCATACCTTGTTTATATGACCCCTACCTTAACCTAAATTGTTCTAAAATCTCTATAATTGATAAATAAATGAATTATTAAGGTAGGATTCTTTATTGAGCATTGTTCGACCCTTGAACCCTTTTTGTATCCCTATTTTAATAATCAAACCATCCCAATTTATTATGTCCTCATGTGATATACTTGTTGAAATTTTATTATAGTTAAACATTGTATCTATGAGATTTACATTTGATTCATATATTCATATGATATAAGATTTTTCTTATATATGAGATTCATATGTTCCAAATTGTATAAGTGATTCTTGATATTGAAATCCTTATTGTTAAAGCAGAAATCTCTAGCTAATATGGGGTTATACATTAGTCATGCCATTTGGTCTTACTAATGCACCTCACACATTTATGCGATTAATGAACCATGTGTTGCGTGAGTACTTGGGTAAGTTTGTTGTTGTTTATTTTGATGATATTCTGATTTACTCTAAGTGCTTAGATGATCATGTCATGCATGTGCGACTTGTACTAGAAAAACTTAAGCAGGAAAAGTTGTATGCTAACCTTAAGAAGTGTAGCTTTTGCATGGATAAGGTTAATTTTCTTGGTTTTGTTGTATCTAGTCAAGGTATTAAGGTTGATAAAGACAAGGTTAGAGCCATTAAGGAGTGGCCGAGACCTAAAAGTGCTAGTGAGGTAAGAGTTTTCATGGGCTTGCTGGTTTCTGTAGGAGATTCATTAGGGATTTCAGCACTATAGCCGCACCTTTGAATGAGTTAGTTAAGAAAAATGTTGGATTTGTTTGGGGTGACGCACAAGAACATGCATTTAATGAGCTGAAGGTTAAATTGTGTAATGCACCTTTGCTTGCTTTACCTGACTTTGATCAGACTTTTGAGATTGAATGTGATGCTAGTGGCATAGGCATTGGAGCTGTTTTGATGCAGGATCAAAGGCCACTAATGTATTTTAGTGAAAAGTTAAGTGGGGTAGCCTTGAAGTATCCAACATATGACAAGGAATTATATGCTTTGGTTCGAGCTTTAAAAACATGGCAGCATTATTTGTGGCCTAGGGAGTTTGTGATACACACTGACCATGAAAGCTTAAAGCATTTGAAGGGTCAATATTCTATTGCTAAATATTAAAAATTATTTTTTAATTACCAATGAAAATATTCTGCCTGTAATTTATGTAAAGTTGGAGGGAAATTTTCTTCTAAATTTTAATAAAGTCTTTTTAAATGAAAAAATAATTATCGATGAAATATTTTATCAGTAAATAAAAATTTTAGAGAAAAATCTTTCTTGAAATTTTCACCAAATTTTTTCAAAAAAATTAATTACCTATAAAGTTTTGGAGATAATCTGTTGGTAAATAAAAATTGTAAAGGAAAATTTTTCTCTAAATTTTTATTTGAAAAATTTACTGACGGCATTTTCATTTGTAAACTATCAGTAAATTGCAAAAAAAAGTATAAAAAGAATTCTCCTCTCTCTCTCATCATTTTTTTTTTCACATCATAATTTTTTCTCACTTCCTATGTTTTTATCACACTTTTTCTCTCCCTTTCTCATATGTATATATATTTTTTCTATATTTCTTATTTAATCACTCCATTTTCTTTTCATAACTTACTACATATCATATTCTCTTATACTCTTTCTTTATTATTCTCTCTTTTTTTCTATTTTATTTCTTAAATTCTTCTAAATCCTTGAATAGAAAAAATATATTTAATCTATTTCAAATTTCTTAGATTTAGATTTTTTATAGTTTATTTAGTTTTATACTTTGTTATTTATATATTTTTTTAGCTTGATTGTATTAATGCGGTTTTGAAAAAAATTTACTAACTTTTTAATTTCTCATACTCATTTTTTTTAGGTTCATTTTATTGTTTTTTTAATTTTGAAATATAATTATTTTTTCAATTTTAGTCATAATTACTAATTTATTTTATAATCTCTCATGCATCATCTCTTTTTTTCTTTTAGTTTTCATGTACATCATAATAATTTTAATATTTAAATTATATTTTTATTTTTAAAAATATAAATATACTTTTAAGCAAATTTATTTAAAAAATAAAAATATTTATTTAAAAATATTTTTATTTTTAAAATAAATATTTTATAAAAAAAATTTTACCGATGAATTACTGACAAATATTTTCAAAAAATATTTTTATTTTTATGAAAAATATTTTTTAAAAAATAAATTTACTAATGGATTATCTGTGAAATTTTTTATTTTAAAACATTACCGACAAAAAAAAAAGTTGGTAAATTTACCGATAATTTACCAGCAAATAATTTGGTCAATAAATTATTATCTTGATAACATATTTTTCATTTAGCAACGAAAATTTTTGTTGATAAATTGTGCATCGACAACCACTCAATCAATATATATATATACATATACATATATATATATATATATATATATATATATATATATATATATATATATATATATATATATATATATATATATATATATATATATATATATATATATATATATATATATATATATATATATATATATATATATATATATATATTGTCGATGTTTCGTTGATAAACAAAATTACCAATGAACATTATATGTTTACTTACTGAAATTTCAATTGGTAAATTACTTTTTTTTTTTTTTTTTTGTAATGTGCTACTTATATGTGGATACGTATGTTATATAAATATTGATATGAATATGTTTAATAATGCATATTAATCAATAAGTACAAGAATATGTGTTGGGTAATGATAGAATAGTCATTTCACATAAATTGTCAAATATAAAATTTAATTTGCGTATATATGAATGAGTGGAGTGTGGAATCCACCCACACCCCAATTATGGCTGGCATGTCCAAATAAAAAGAGAAAAGGAAAATTAATTTCCATATAAATATCTTCATATTTTAATTTAAAGTTGATTAATTATGAAAAATGAGATCCACTTTCCACTAAAATAAATTTTTATTTTAATACTTCAATTATATTTCTAGAATTTTCTATTTCTTTCTTCCACTAAAATATCATCTTTTGTTAACAAGACTTCTCAAGGAAGCAATTCATTGTCAACCCTCCATTAACAAGATTAAATCCTAACTATTTAAATAAAGATCATCTTTCTTTCTTCACTTTTCCCCCATACCTAAAAATTACCATTTCCTTCCTTCCTAGAAGCATTTTGGCTAAGTTATCTTCCATCAGACCAAGCCACTTCAAGGTAAGACCTTCTTGAATTTAACTCTTTTCTTCATTTTAAGTATGAATGTTGAACCATTTCTTGAAATTTTTAACTTTATTGTCACATCCTGTTTTTAGACATGTGATGGTTTTAGAGCATAGAAAGACATAAAACCACCCAAATCCATAGAACCCCTTAAGCACTAGACTAAGCCATCACATAGCACTCCCAAAATTGTAGCTCATTATCCCATCATCAATATCTTACATTCATTAGCCATTAAGCATGCATACTTAGTTACTTCAAGATTCATTAGCAATATCATGTCTCATATCATATTACTACTCATGCTAATCATGCATCATGATTGTCTTGTTAACAATTATAACTTCATGTTATTATAGATCATAAAAATCAATAATATAGTAAAAATCTTCCAATTAAAGATAATAATAATATGACTTCCAGAACTCTAAATAGAATATGGAGTTCACATAATTAATAATGAAATCTGTCTTCATTAGCAGAAACCTCCCAAGCGATGGAATGAAACATGAGAAGATTACCTTGTTTGACCTTTTAGCTCATCTGAAAAATATAAACCACTAAATAGAGTGAGATAGACTCAATGAGAACACAATATACTAACATAATATACATCCAGGTATGAGTGAGATAATAGGAATGAGTTGAATGCATAGCAGAAACCATTAAGTCGAAATATGTGTGCTTTTCTCATTATAAATGGAATGGTGGCTTATGCCTTATCTACTATCACTTGTCATGGCGTAAGACTGATTAGATCTTATGGCTAGGATCTCTGACCCTTTTTAGCTAAGGTTTGGATACGCTTACCCTATTCGCGGGCTTTTTACCATATGCACAGCTTCGATGGGTAACCCACATCAGTTGGGAATTTTTGCTTCAAGGAATCACAAACACACACACACACACACACACACACATATATAGTCCTATAATTAAACGATATGGCATGTATGAAAATAAATATACCTCAATGATCCGATAGGATTTCAATAGCATTCTCATACGATAGTTAGACAATATAGCATATATGAAATATATGATGCCTCAAAAAATTGATAAGGTTTTGATAATGATTTCATGCAATGATTCAATAATATGGCATATACGAAAAATAGTATGTCTCAAGGATTCGATTTTGGGTATGAATATGTCAATCTCACGTGATAGTTTGGTATTAATGGTTTCATTAAAGTTATACAATATGTCAATAAGCCTAAGGCCTTCAATAGGCAATCCTAGCATAGTAAGGGATATCATTTTGGGTACAAAAATGTAATGAAACTTTAGCTAAGTTTTCAACAGTCTCATATGTTTTTCACATGTCATGAGTATGGATGCATATATTGATATTAACATATTGTATACCCACATTGACTACTTTGCTTGTAACTCCTAATTCATTTGTTAATGATGCTTCTCGCCTTCCAAAGTATCATCTCTTCCTTTGCTCTTTATAGTGTAATTATACTATTCATATTCACTTAGTACTATTGTCATGACCTAATTTTGAGGCTATAACAGTCCTAAAGCTTAAGGAGACATAAAGTCACTTAAACCCATAGAACCCCATTGAACTTATTATCATTTAGTATATTCCACTTTATAACTTATCCCAAGATTGAAACCCCCTTTCACTTTTTATCATTTCCATTCTTACTTTAACCATTCATTTATAATCAATGCACTTTAATACCATTTCATAACCATTGATTAGCATACCTTTATTAAGTATTAATAGATACTATCTATACATTCTTATTATAAATATATGTGTGTGTGTGTGTGTGTGTGTGTATATATATATATATATATATATATATATATATATATATATATATATATATATATATATATATATATATATATATATATATATATATGTATGTATGTATATATATATATTACAACTATTATCATTTGTTTACAATACTTCCAAACACATTACATTTTAATATTAAGCCTTTAGATACTATAGAGCTATAGATCGATTATTGTAACAACCCACACCTACCCTAAACATTTTTATGACAATTTGCTTGATTTAGAACTATTAAGATTAAGTATGTGCTTTTGTGAGAATTTGTATTCTATGTGTTTGATGAGCATGTGGCATATTAAATTAATTTTAATATGCATAGTATGAGTTATTATTGTGAAATAAATGATTTATATGAAGTACATTATCATAAAATAAATTATTTTAAATAAAATGAATTTTCATGCATAAAGGGCAATTTTTAAGCATAAAGTGATTTTATGAGTATTTTAAAATAATTTTTAAATAAATGATTTTGGGGGAAATATTACAGAAAATAATAAGAAAAATATTTTTATTTTAATTACTTATAATCAGCCCCTAATTTAAATAAAAAGCCCAAATACCTAAAAGCCTACTACTCAAAAACCCTCATAACCTAGCTCATTTAGGGTATTAGTGGAAATTACATAAAATCCTATATTAAAAAACCTAATTTTCAACCAGCCCTAATGGTCCAGTGGCAATCACTCTATTCTTCTATATTTTGATAGAAAAATTCTCCCAAAATATTTCTCTCTATCGAAATTAAAAAAACACCTTTCAATTTTGCGATTTCTTGACTATAATCATAAGTTTTTCTTCTCTTTCAATTCCTTAACTGATTTCTATGAAATAAATTATGAGAAAATTATTTTGAACTAGTTGTTTACTGATTTTTACAGATTTAATTCAGTTTGGGTGTGTTTTTGAAAGAGAAATTTAATTCTCTACCGAAAACAAAAATCTTTCCGAGCAAATTCTCCAAAGGTGAATCCTATAACTTAAAATTGAAATTTTTATGCATAAACACAACAAGAAGGAGAGGGAGGGGGGGGGGGGGGGTGTAGGGGGTGGGGGTTCAAGCGATTCCTGCATGAATGATTTATAAACTGATTTTTGATGTGTTTTGATGAAAAATATTGGATTAAATTATATTTCTGCATATTTCTATGATGACCGAAAAGTTTCAGAAAACAAAGGAATTCAAGATTTTTATGCTAGAACTTAGAAGTTAGGAAATTTTATTATTATCTAAACATGTGGATACTGATTTGTATGTGAATGGATTCTAATATAATATTTATTGTGTTTGGCTGAAAAATAATGATTTAAATCATGTGTTTGCATATTGCTGTAATGAATGGAAAGGTGAAAAGAGTGGAAACTCATGATTTTCACCCTAAGCCTTAAAACTTGGAATTTTTTTGTATAAATATTATCTATGACTATCGAATCGTACATGGAGATGTTCTAAACTAATATTTTTTGTGATTAAATGAAAATAATGGTTCAAATTATTAGTTTACATATTATTGTAATGACCAGAAAATACCGAAAACAAGAAAACTCATGGTTTTGCATCCTAAAATCTAAAATTAGAATTTTCATGTACATATCATACCTATTGCTGTTGATTCATGTAGATTAATATTCTAAAATGATTTTTATTGTGTTTACATAAAAAATTTTAGTTCAAACCATGTTTCTACATATTACTGTAATAGACAGAAAGTGCGAAAAGTAAGAAAAATTCAGTTTTTCCTTTGATGATGCATTCAGCCTACTATGGGATTTTTATCCCAATGTCTATAATTTTTATGTGATATATTTTGATGATTATTAACATGTATGTATGTATGATAAATGATAAAATTGCATGTTAATTAAAGGTATGACCCTGGACAAGCCTAGAGGCACTTTGGTATACTTAAGGTATCTTAACCTTATATTATGATCAGACTGTGAATGTGATCAGGAAATATGGAACTAGATGTTATGATGACTTGATAACAAATAATGGTCTTGAGTTGATGAAGTGATTGATTGAATGAATGGATCATAAGAGTTAAGCATGACACTTGAAAGATTATTTGTTAAGTTGACATGTATGGATGTGTTAAGTATACTAAGATGAGTATTAAAATAAATTGATATTAAGATAATGATATTATAATGATCTTAGAAATGTATTGACATGATTATGATATGTTTTCATATGGGCATATTAAGGCTAAGTGTGTATTAAAGTCAACATGTTATGTGCAAGTGATGAGGTGCACTTATATGTGCAACTCTAAGTGTATGTGAATGTTATATGTGCATGGGGTAGTTATGGGATAGGATAGCTTCATGATTAAATGAATACTAAGTATAAAATTAAATATTATGATAGAGCTTAAGGAGTCTTAGAAGTCTAAGGGCTATGTATATTAGGAGCAAAGGAACCACAAGGTGAGTAAACCCTATATTCATGCTACAAGTGTGAGTAAACACTGTACTCATGCTACAAGTGTGAGTAAACATTATGCTATTGTTACAAGTTCAAGTTATCATGACTATGTTATGGGAACCTTTGAGATTCTTGAAACCAAAGTTCACTTCCATTTTAAATTTGACTATGTGATTTCTTTGTTAAGCTTGAATTGCTAAAGGACATTTGGTCAAAAACCATTTTTGATTATCCAATGATGATTCTTTATGATAATTGCCCTAACTTATTTTCTTTTTAGAACTACACTATTCTTGTATCTTCTATTCAAATAAATTAAACTGATATCACTATTGTGATAAATGTTATTGTTGTCTTAAGTGCTATTGATGTATGTGAATACCATTAGCTCTAGTTATGGTACCTCTCATGCAGAAGTCCTCATGCTAATGCGGGTAATCATCGGAACCTGTGCATATGGTCTTAACCCGATGGATAAGGGTAGTGTATCCACCTTAGCTAGAAAAGGGCAGTTCTAGCCATGGGACCTATCAGCTTCACGCCTTCTATGTGATAGGAGTTGGAATTTAGTTTAAAGCCACCTCTCCTTTATATGTTTGAGTGGTAGAGCAATAGCCTCCACTCTCTATGTGTTATAAGTGTGATTTCTGCAAACTTATTGAATTGAACCCTTGCTAAATTGCAACCTGATTTATGAATTGTAAATCATGAACTATGTGTATAAGCTATGAGTTTCCTTTTCAAAGGAATATGTGTTAATGTATGTGTTTATTCATTTACTCATTGAGATCATCTATCTCACTCCTTTTTCTTTTTCCTTGTGTGGTTCCAGGTGAGTAGAATGAGGAGGCAAGGTGATAGCTCAAGTATTCTACTTCATTTGGGGAATTCCTTGTCCGAAGTCTTTAATAATACAATGATATGAAGGGATATCATTAGACGCTTTGGGAATAATTATTTTGATGTTTATTTGAAATGTTTTGTGAAGATTTTGACTGGATTATAAATACCATTTTCTTATGGATTATATGTGAAGTATCTAATTATTGTCTTCTGCAACTAAAGGTTTTCACATAAATGTTTTAATTGAGTTATTGTATGAGGTTCGCTATGATCTTAGGCATGATTTGTATATGTGTAAGTTGGTTTTACGGGCGTGGGTGACCTTATGTCTCCCCATGTTCTAGGACCATCATATCTCTAAAGTTAGGATGTGACAATTATCCTTAGGATGATACAAGCAAACACAAAACATATCATTCTAGCAGAGCAAGTCCCAAGCGGAAAAGCATCGCTCGGACTTTATCTTGCTAATGAATCACCCTGACCTAAAAAATTTTGAATAACTGTGGAATGAGACAAGCTCAGTGAGTATATAATAATATAACATAACATGAAGGCAATATAAGAGGTTATCACTTAGATCAGTTCAAGGTAGCAATGGAGTGATGTTAATCAAAATTAGGCATATTGAACTTTAGAATGCATTTTAATAGAAATAATAATGTCTTGGTAGTAGAAAGCTTCCCACACATAAATATTAAAGAGTGGCAATCTAAGCCTTACTCACATGCATCATATTACGCAAAATTGATCAGGTCTTGCTATTAGGTGTTCCCCCTTAATAGAGGTTGGGTACTCTTACCCTACCCACGAACTTATACTAAGTGCACAAGGTCTGATGTATTTTCTCACACTATAGAGGATTTCTGCTTATTCATGGGTATCAATGAAAGACATATCTAAGGTCTACAATAAAAATTCAATGAAAAATAGATTGGCATATTAACCATTCTCATCACATAGCACAACATAGGACCAAGGTCAGAGGCTCATTATGGTCAAATATCATATAAGAAAAATATGAATTTCCAAAGACTCAACAATCAATGGGCAACCACATATCACATGTCATTTTAAGTACACATCAAGGGATGGTAATATAAGCAATAATTGCAAGCAATAAGAAATAATTACATCATATTATTAAGTACTCACCTTAAACTCCTATAGATTATTTGTTCTTGATTAATTTAATATCCTTCACGGTTTTGAGCAATTTCCTTGCCTTTGCCTTGAAGTTCTACACCCATAATATTACAATTACATATCAATTAGTAACTAATGGTGTTACCAACTATATCTTATACTTGGTTTATTACTTCAACTTACAATAGAGATATATCAATAGTGTTATATACATACTTATACTTACTTCTAATCATTTCCAAGCCAAATTCCTCATTCAATTTCATGATTTCAAGTTCAAATCTTAAAATTCCCAAATTGTTCCATAAACCCTATAGTTTGGGAAAAACTATCAATTTCCCTTTCAAACCTCAAATTAATAATAAATTCACTAAATTAAAACCTAGGCAATCAATTCCCACCAATTATTTTGAGTTAATTCACTCTTTTTCATATGAACCCTAACTTGTCCCACTTAGGTCAAATTTGGAGAAAACTTATAATTCCTCATCAAATCTTCAAATTAGTTGTAAAAATGTAAAATTAACATAATATAAAACATATTTGATCCTTCAATTATCAAAATCTAGCATTAAGGCACCAAGTTGCCCTTTTTAACTATGTTTACGCCTTCAAGATTTCCAAGTCTTGAATTAAGTTCCCAAAATTCATTTTAACACTTCTAAATCATTTTTATCCATCTAAAATAGCCATAGATGTATTCAATTAGAATTTAAAACACTTCCTTGTCAACTTCTTCATGGTGGCCAAATCCCATGTCTGCTAGGTTTAGGTGCTTTTATGTTTTGTTTACCTATCTTCATATTAATCCTTTAACTCTCTAGCCTCTCCATATTTCATCTAAGAACCTTGAAAACTACTACATCTTATGTATGCTCACCCTAGGTTGGTTGAATTTTACATATGATGTAGAAGAGATTTTATGCAACCAAAATACTAAAATCAACCTTAGAACATAGAAAAGAGAAGATGAACATGATTCCTCACCTTGGTTAGTTTTGATTTGTTAAAGTTCTTATGGCAATTGATGTAGATAGAATTTTTTTTCTTATTATGAAACTTTGGTGTAGAGATAGGCAAAATGTTATTTCATAACATAAATTTGCTTATATATATAATGGGTTGGATAGTAAGGATTTGATTAAGCTAAATCCAATGGTTAATGAATAGCTATGATTTGATCAAGTTGGATGGCTAGGATTCTCTCTACAATTATGATGTTCATCATATGGTATTGGAGTGCTCAAAATGGCCCTAGACTTGTATGTAGGAAAGGTAGAAATTCAATTTGCTTTGGGATTTGACTTAGGTCAATTTTTGTGGCTAGCTTGGTCAAATTTTATGACTCTCTCTATAACATCATTTTTTTTTTTTGGTTTTGGGATGGCTATTCTAACATATAAGCTTAAGGTTACACTAATTATGGGCTTATGGGTAGGCCCACCACTGTTGGGTTTGGGCCTTTGGTCAACAAGTTCCATAACAAAATTAGAAATTTTCCTTTTAACTTTCTTTCAAATTTTTGTTCTCTAACTTCTTTACATATATCATTAGTTATCATATGAACTCTATTTAATTTATTACAGCACTATTAGTCATGATAAAATCATGAACTAGGCAAACATTGCATATTATGTCACAAGATTCCTACCCAATTCCTTATCATTTCTATACTATACTAACATTCAAAAATCTAATTCTCTAATATTATTATAATTAAAATGGGCTATAAAATCCTTGGGTATTACAATCACACTCAAACATAACCTAAACTTAGCCTAGTCCTAGGCCTACCCTAGTATACTATCTAAGGTTACACAATCAACTCATCAATTAAGAAATCACTTGAAGTCATATCATTAAGGTTAACTCATTCTTATACTCATTATCAATTATAAAGCACTAAGGTTAATACTCATATTACGACCAAATGGCCTATGGTAAGCAATTTCACACATTACACAAGTTGCACATAATCAAACAAAATACTCATCATTCTTACATAAATACATGTTCAACTACAAAATTAAAGAAAATTATAGTACTTAGGCATATCAATTCAAGTCATGGCCAAATGGTCTAGGTGCTACAATTCTTATACTTTTGCTCCATTAGGCTAATTAACACATCATACAAGGCATACATATGTAATTGGACTCAATTACATATCTAATTGCAATTAGAGTCACCTAATTTGGAGAATCTTAATTTTTCTAAGTTTCAAATTAGGCAAAACTACCAATTTAATAACAACCAAACTTCAAATTCACCATGGAATCAACAAATTGGTATTCATATAAGTTCAATTAGCTATCTAATTGAATTTTAGTTGTGTTAGGTTATTAATCCCTAGGGTGGGCAATTATACACATTGGAAAAAACCAACAATTATATAATCAATCTTCCAATCGAGCAATAAATCATTCTATTTAACTACATAAGAGCTCATTTGAACATGTAGTTGGAATTAATCAATTTTTGTTTGAGAAAACCTAGTATGGCTAAGACCTATAAATTGGGGAAAAGCTTTAATTTGCAATAAATCACTCAAATCAGACATTAATTCTCTCAATTCAAGTATCTAGGAATTAATTTGGCATTCAATTGAAATTAATTACTTAAGTAGTCAAAACTTAGGTTGATCAGTTTGGGAAAAATTAGGGAAACTATCAATTACACTTTAAATTCTCAAATTGAACATTAATATATGAAATTAAACTACCTAATTGCATAATTAGATAATCAATTTTAATTGTCATGCACAAATTTACAAGTTCATACTTAACATAACCATTCAAATTAGGGAAAACTTAAATCCATACTTTAAATATAAAATTAACCATGTAATTATTCAACTAACCTTCAATTAAACACAAATCAAGTGCCAATTGAAATAAATCAACACTCTAAGGCCAAATCCTAAGTAAGCAGAAATTACCATTTGGGAAAACCATTTTATGTTCATTAATTTCACAAATTGACACATGAATCCTTGAATTGACACCAAATTATGCATGAATCATTGAGCAATTAAAAATAAAATTCAACTAAGGTAACCTTGGCCATGGCCAAAATTTAAGGAAGAGGGAAAATTATTCTGCTTCAATCAATCAACAAATTGGCACTTAAATCATGCAATTGACATTTCAAACATAAAAAATGTATATGCATATTATAGGCTTAGGGTTTGAAAACCCATCCTTCATCGAACCATGGATGGAGGAAAAGAAGAGAAATTTTCAATTATGAAGAAAGGAATCCAAGAAACATTCATGGAATGGAAAATGGAGAAGATCTTATGAAGACTAAAACCTAAGAATTCTTCCTCCTTGAAACCATCTAGTGTTGGCCAAAACTTGTAATAGTAAGAGTGTGTTTGTTGAGTTTTTTGAGAGAAAAAGAGAAGATAGAAAAAGATGCTTTTATATTATGTTAGAAGGGTTAGGATTTTATTGGAGAAAAGACATTAATACTCTTAATGAGAAAGAGTAAAATATTCTAAAGTATTGTCCAAATGGTCATTTCATTAGTGCTAATATTTATGAGACCTTGCCCGAATGCTTCTCCCTCTCTCGAGAATTTGCTTTAAGGAAAGGCGAGCTATTTTTAAGGAGGTCATAAAATGAGTTTCGATGCTCATAATTGGAATGGCTATCATTTAGAAAATTGATTTTGGACTTTGAAAAGGATTTGGGAGTTGCCACCCTAATTTATTTAAAAAGGGAAAATTAAGGAAAACCCATTTGTGACTCTAATTCATTAATTTTAGTTAATTAATTTACAATGATAAAATTACTAGCCTAGAAACAAGTTGAGCTCAGGGACTATATTTTTGGTTTTAAATAATTGCAATTTGACTCTTTGTGAGGCCTTATTGGAGCACTAGTCTAATCTGATTAAGGGAATCAAAATGCTCATTTGAGAAAGAACTCACGAGGAAGTCATCAGACTTATCTTTAATAGATTTAAAAATTATTTTTTAGAGTCACCAATTTATTTTTATTTTGGAAAATATAAGGAAAAAAACTCATTTGACTCCAATTATTACCCAAAGGAAAAAAGATCACTAGCCTCAAAACCAAAAAGGATCCGGGGACTAGGTTTTCGATTTACTTTAACAAAATAAGTTTGGCCAATTAGTATAAGAGTGACTTAAAATATATTTCATGAACAATCTAAGATGCATGAACAATTTATAATATACATTATCATTCAATCCATAAAGTTTATACACAATTAGAGCTTGAAATAAAAGAGAGTTAATATTACAATGGAATCCCAAACTTAAGGGATATCTCCTCTAGCCCTTATGGGTTCTAGGGAAGTCACACATTCCCCAAACTAAGCCTAATAACAAAATAAAAGAAAATAAAATAAAAGCAAGTGAAGAAAGTGATAGAGAAGGGGGAGAGTTGATTAGTTTTAATTAGATTCGATGCTTGAACCAAGCATGCTTATGTATCCCTTTGAATGAGAATCAGAACCCACGTAATTCTCCCTTCTTGCGAATGGGTTAGTTTAGCCTAGCCACTTTATCATGTTTTAATTAATTAACTTAGAGAATGTTGAGTTAATTACTTAACTTAATTGACTACTGAGTTGATTGGCTAACAATCTAAGTGAATCAATTTAATTAAAAAACTAAAAGAAGCAAGGAGCTTTAAACCAAATGGAAAGGAAAAGAAGATTACCTTGTGCTTTCACAACTTGGCAATATTAGGCAAATGGAGTGGATGACCAGATAGCAGTTCCACCTTCTCTACACAAAGGACACGAGCCTTGGGCAATGGACTTGCCTCGAATAGGTGGGCGGAAAGCCTTGAACTAGTTGGGTAGGAATCAAGGAGAAACCTTCCAACATGAACCTTAGGTGATAAACTTACCTCAAATAGGTGGGTGAACAGCCTTGAACTAGTCAGGTAGGAGTCAAGGAGAAACCTCCCAACATGAGCCATGGGCAATAGACTTGCCTTGAATAGGTAGACGGACAACCTTTGACTAGTCGGGTAGGAATCAAAGAGAAGCCCTCCAAGTCGCTTTGCAGAGCAAAGAGCAAATGCAAACCTGTCTGCTTGAAGTTAATGCTTTTCAAGCTCTATAAATTAGCGTCTTGGAGTGTGGAAAGGTCCTTTATATATAGGGAGAAGATTAGAGGAGCAAAATATTAAAATTCCAATGTGGGATCGCGAAAATAGGAAAATTTGCCAGGGTTGCACAAAGGACTTTACAGCATCACAGAGCTCTTTGCAGCAGTGCTGCTCTGCGGTTCCACAAAGGGCTCTATGGCAATGGGCCCATTTTCTCCCATTTCTCCCGTTTTCCCCCGTTCTCATCCATTTTTCACGATTTCAGTTGCATTGCATTCATTACTTAGTCTTAGATGATTTGAAAGGGTTCAAATGTTAGAAAGACACATTTTATTTTTTCAATTTTTCCATTTTGAGAGTTTTCGGGTTTTAGAGGTTTGTTTACCAAGCCTAAGTGCTTCTAAGGTTCAAATGCATACTGGAGGTGCAAAATTAAGGGTTCATAGCTGCCCCTCATCAAAATTATCTTTGTCTAAAAGGTGATTATGATGACAATGAACCGAGGATAAGAGATGATAAAATGAACTAAATTAATGTCTAGGTCAGAGTTTAGACAATTGGGTGAAAGGTGTGGTTAAATTTTAAAGAAGATGCTCGTAGTATATTTGGGAGATCTATTGGCTAGTAGCATTTGGTTGTTGTCCTTTCTAGTAGGAGCTAAAAGTGATGTTCCTATCTGGTAAGAATAGTAATCTAGGAAAGAAGGCGACCTCATCTGGTAGGAATAAAAAAAGTGGTGATCCTGCCTTGTAGGATCAAAAAGATAACCATCTTGTTTAGTAAGAATGGTAAAGAGGTGATCTTATCTAGTATGAATGATGATGACCCTATCTAGTAAGAATTGGCAAAAAGGTGGTCCCATCTGCTAGAAATGAAAGCGACCCTATCTGGTAGGAATTGACAAAGTGGTGATCCTATCTAGAAGGAATCAAAGCGACCTTATCTAGTAGAAATCTACAAAGAGGTGATCTTGTCTGGTAGTAACCGATAAAGAGGTGATCATGTCTACTAGGAATGATGAAGATAACTATCTTGTCTAGTAGAAATAGTAAAAGTAGTGGTCCTTTTTGGTAGGAATGAAAAGTAAGGATCTTGCATGGTAGGATAAAAAAGATGACCATCCTATCTAGTAGGAATGGTAAAGATAACTATTCTATCTAGTAGGAATAGTGAAAGTAGCAGTCCTTTATGGCAAGAATGAAAAGTGATGATCTTATAGATAAAAAAAAAAGATGACCATCATGTCTGGTAGGAATGTTAAAGATAACTATATTGTCTAGTCGAAATAGTAAAAGTAATTGTCCTTTCTAGTAAGAATGAAAAGTGATGATCCTGTCTAGTAGGATCAAAAACATGACCATTCTGTCTGGAAGAAATGGTAGAGATAATTATCCTATCTGGTAGGAATAGTAAAAGTAGCAGTCCTTTCTGATAGGAATAAAAAGTGATGATCCTGTCTGTTAGGATAAAAAAGATGACCTTCCTGTTTGGTAAGAAAGGAAAAGATAACTATTCTATTTGGTAGGAATAGTAAAAATAGTGATTGTGAATTCTTAATTTTATGCCCTCATCATTTAGCCACAGCTTAGCACCTGCTAGGTTTAACGCATTATGTGTAGCCATTATGGTAGTCCCGCTAGTTGACGGGGGTTTAGAGGCAGCGCCTCGGAAAGAAATTTTTTTTTCTAGCCTTCAATTACATTGCTATGAAATATCCAAATTTTCTAAACTCCATACCAACCAATCTCTAAAAAAAAAAAATAGGAGCCATGTCAGCTACCGCCAGAGTAGTCGGTGTCATCAATGGCTGTCTAGATGGCGCCATAGGCCTCTTTGGCGGCATCGCCCAAAAGAAGCCAGTGGTGCAGGCCCCACTGCCCTTTTTACCATTCCCAAAATGCCTCAAATATGATTTTTCAACATTTTTCAAGCCCTACCCTTTTAGTCTTTTCACTTTTCCACTTTCTAAACTACTATCACCCATTTTCCTATAAATGCCCACTTCATCCTTCATTCCAACACACCTCTTAAATTAGTATTGATGGTTATCTACTAATTCCTCTCTTCTCCTCCCTTTAACCACTCTCTAATTAATTAATTAATCTTTTTAATTAATTAATTATCTTACCTTAACCAAGTTAATTAATCTTTTTAATTAACTAAAATTTTTTTAAAATTAAAATTAATCACTCAATTAATTAATTAATCATTTTAATTAATTAATCCATCCATCCTTTTTATCATATTAATTAGTTAACTAATCATTTTAATTAATTAATTAATCTCCTAATTAATCCAATCACCCGGTTCTGATAAAATGGAATTTCGGTCTGCTAAAACTCTTCGGCCTGCCAAAAGCAAAGGTATCAGCCTTTTTCTCACTCTCAAAACACCCAAACCAAAATCAATCATATCAACTCCTAAACCCCTCCACTTAATTGTGGAACGAACTACATAAGTCTTGATCCTCATTCAATGGGGGTACGTAGGCATGTTTATAATCTAAGTCTAAACCTCAAATCCAAATTTCTATCAATATCTTTTTCCCTTTTTAATTTATTTACAATTATCATCTTATAATATTTGTCATTCATGAAATCAATTTTGCAAAGTCAAATTAAACTTAAGAGCCAAATTTTGATTATTTAAAACTAAAAACCTAGTCTCTGAGCTTAACCTGGTTCGAGGCTAATGATTTTATCTATGGGCAAATTAAAGTAAAAAAATTAATAAATTGGAGTCAAATTGGATTTTTCCTTAATTTTCCCATTTAAAATTAAATTAGGGTGGTGACTCCTAAAATCATTTTCAAAATCAACCAATCCGAACCTGAGAGTTCCCTCATGAGTCTAAACCCGAATGAGCATCCTGATTCTGTCTAGTGAATCGGGCTGGTGCTTGGGTGAGGCCTTACAGCTGGTGACTCTACTAGTTGCCACCTTTTTTTCAATAAAAAGGAAAATAAGAGAAATACTATTTGGTTAAGGAAAAATTTTTCCAAAATAATCTCCATTTGGCTCATTAAGTATAATTTGACTTTCATGCATCATTTTGTAAATAAAAGCTCCTTACTTAACCTTAGTTTTAGGAAAACTTTTGGATGGTGAGTAGCATTTGCTCGACAACTCTCTTTGAGTATATTGGGAGATAGCGAAAGCATTCCACCTCGCGACAAATCCCTGATCATTTTGATAGTATAGCGAGCAATCAATACTGTTAGACCCATGCAAGGTTTCTTGCCTCATATGTGGTTAGGTATATCGATGCTTTAGTAGGACGAGGACCCTTAAATCAAACCACCTTCACCTTTGTGCATATAGTCACCCTAGCCTTTGACCTTATGTTTCATGTACCATAATAATCGATACTCTTCTATGTTCATGAAACCTTTTTTGGCATGCATCACGTCATACATAACATGAGAAGCTTGACAAGGTGAAGCCTTAAACTGGTGGTCCATTACCCCAAATACCCCACATACTTACCCTATCTACATGTAAACCCAGTGACCAACCACATGGAAGGAATCCTTTCATGACACACCTTTCCTTTTTTTCTTCACGATTTTGTATTCTTACCTGTTTTTCTATTTTCTGTTTTAAAGGTACTGATGGCCAACACCTCTAGCCTCTTTGACCAAAACGCAATGAGCACCTTTTTCTCCAATCTCCTCAAGAAACAAGAGGAAACTTTTCAAGCTGCACTCACCACTGCTCTTCAGGCCCAAGTTAAAACTTTCACAAATGCTCTTAATGCCCAGTCTGCAACCTTTATTGATGCCCTCAACTCCCAATGCCAGTCCATCATAAATAAGGTCAAGGAAATGACTAATGTTACTATTACTCCCCCTCCTACTTGTGTTGAGCTTGCATCTACCCAAGCCGGGACTAGCCATGCCCCCACTTTTACTCCTCCTATTATCGATCTCACAGATAATGGGAAAGCGCCTAAAACTCTAACTTTTCTTATTGTGGACTTGAACACAACTACTCTATCTCCCACTACGAATCATTTTTGAAGTGGAGATCTTTCTAGCTTTCCTGAAGCTAAGAAATTGATGGAGAAAATTGAGGCCATGGAGAGAACACTCAAAAATGCTAAAAAGCATGAAGACATGATAGATGTCGACTCTTTAGCTCTCTTCCAAAAAGCGAGTTCCACCAAAATTTAAAATGCCAGTCATTGACAAGTTTAATGGCACCACATGCCCTAAAACTCGCCTCAAGATGTATGTGGGCACCATGAGACCATGGATGACGAGCTCCCTGCTCAGTTATTCCAACAACCTTAACCGAAGCAGCTGTCAAGTGGTTATTAGATCTTGACCAAAATCATAAGAAAACTTGGGATGACATCTGCAATGCTTTTGTCAAGCAACACCACTATAACATCGAGGTGGATGTCACCTGTCAAGATTTGGAAACCACCAAGCAAGGGCCAAAACAATCCTTCACTGCGTTTCTTATAAGGTGGAGGACAAAAGCGGCTCAATGGTGAACCATCCATCTACAGTAGAGCAAATTGACATCATCGTCAAGAACCTCCTCCCCTAATATCAAGCTCATCTATAAACTCAATACCTCTCTAGCTTTAAAGCACTCATTGCCACTGCCACCAAGATCGAGGATTTGATTCAATCAGGATGAATCAAGGATGAATCCTCTAGATATCATAAGAATACTAACTACACCACTAATACCACCCAAAGGCCTGTCACTAGCCGATGAAGTTAGAAACAAGGAGGACTATCTCTGAGTTAGGCATGCCCCTTAGCATTGTTTATAAGAAAGCCTTAGAGGCTAATTTGGTTAAGCCTTTAAACTAACGACCTTCTCCAAACCCCTTGCCCAAGGGTTATAATGCTAATGAGCACTGCGACTATCATTAAGGGCCAGGGCACAAAACTAATGCATGCAAGGGTTTGAAGCACAAAATTCATGACCTCATTAATAGCAAAGACATTATTGCTCTCAGACCTAAAGTGTAGCACCACCATCAATCCTTTCTGAACCATGGAGCTCACTTGACCATCTCAAACTTCACCCAATAACTGGTATTTTGAGAAGATTGCCAATGCTACTATGCCTCTATCCAAGTCCTCCAGGTCTATGTCTGAGTCATTTGAGTTCGTGTCTAAGTCACCTAAGTCAGAGTCTATGTCAGAGTATTTCAAGTGTGTTTCTATTAAATCTTTCTTTGAATTTTAGTCTATGAGGTCTTACCCTTTTGCCTTTAAGGCTTATCATTTAATGTACTCATGATGGGACTTTTATCAGTAATAAAAGTTTAAACTTTTTGATTTACTTTGATTTTTTTTCTAATTCATCTTTAAATGGGACATCTTAAAAAAAAAAAAAAGTGAACAAAAAAAATGAATGAAAAATACAAAAAATGAAAAGGCAAAAGGATTAATTAATTATGGCACAAAGGAAAAGAATCAAAAATCACATACATTGAATTTGTATGGCAGTAGTGGAAAAGCTTATAAGTTACTTTGTATAAGATGAAGAAATGATAGGGATGCTCTGAGCATCACAGTTTATAAGATCCTGACCTACAAGAAGCCTATCAAAGAGAAACTGTGGAGAATGAAGGTAGAATAGATCGAAATGTATCATGACTAGCTGAATGCCATTGATGAAAAGAGAATTGATGCTCTATACAAAAATTAAGGTCATTAATGGAGACTAGTTGAGTACTTCAACTGAAAGGTGAGAGAAAAGGGTTCGCAAGAAGGAAATCCAATTCTAGGAGAAATCCAAGCCCATATTCATGATCCAAGAGGAAGTTCAAACTAAACTGAGCTGGACAATATATGCTCAAGAAGATCTTATCCTATGAAGGCACCATCTTCACGAATGTGAACGAAAGTGAATTCTCCTATCCTGGCAACCTGGATCAGCTGAGATGATGCATCATCTAAAGATGACATCTGCATTTCATTTCTCTTTTTCATGCATATGTAATTAGAACTATGTGGACATCATTCTCCCTAAAAAATGAGAAAAATTAATGACAGAAAAGTGATGTAAGGGGTACATAGGCAGCTCGACTCGGGTGCAGTCTAAATCATAATACAAAATATTTTGTTTACATCGCATTCTCATTTTCTTTGTGCTTAATACATCATTCACTTAATTCTTTTGCCTAAACAAAAAGGAAAAAAAAAAGAAGAAAAAAAAAAGAATGCTTGCTAAGCTGAAAACTTGAGAAGGCGGCTTAGGTAGAAACTAAAGCAAAAATAAAATATATCTAATTTAATAATGATCAAATCTTACAAAATGCAAACCCATCATAGAGGATAGCCCTGTCAATGTTGTCTATAGCTTATCCTATTTCATGTAGTCCTATCAACCTGCAATTATTTAAAAAAAAAAAAGGGTTATGTCTGAAGTCATAGTCTAGCCAATCCTTCTTTACCTCCTGAGATGCAAATCTCTCGTGTCCTCATCAAAGACAAAGTCTATCACAATCTCCTTTTTCTTTAGTCACTATTGCAACCTGTGGTATCACACTTCTAGTAGATCCTCGAGTCTCCTTCAAAGAACGAGTCACCCCTTTTGTTTGTGCTGGAGTCCTCTTGCTACTAATGGCTCCTCATACAATCTATCCTTCCTCAGCTGCTTCATCCTTTATTCCTCTCAGCAAGGTGGCTTGGTACTCTTTCTTAATTGGCCAAACCACCTTCATCAACTACCTGGCATACCTCTTTGTGGTCCTAAGTGAAATCCCAAAATAGACAACATGGTAACTCCTTAGCCAGCCATCAACTGATAGCTCTGGCAATAGGAGCTGTGATCTGCATAGACTCCAAGATAAAAAAAAAAAAAAAAAAGCTGAGGGCACATCTTGAGTTTGCCTCAAGACCATTATCCCCTAGTGGAAAGTTATTAAAACTAAGCCTAACAGGCAAACCACTCGACACCCATGGCCCCCATTCATGAGAGATCTAATCCTTGACTATTGGTAATGCAAAAATTGTGTCCTCTGAGGGCAAATTATAAGCAGCCATCCTATCCAATCTCTGACTGAGTGTTAATAAAGCATGTGCAGATTGAAAAGCAAGGGCCATCACCCGAAAATGATCCATTAGCCGCACTTAACCCAAAACCTAAAACCAGACACCCACAAAGCACCCAAAGCAAAAAGGGTAAGAATAGACAAATTTTTTCTCACTTGAGAATAACTAGCAAGACATTTCATCTCTCTAAATCCTTAATAAAGCAGTCAAGGCTCATCAGTGTCTTTACTAGCACAGCTCTAACCACAAAATGTCTTTGTTCCATCTGTGACTCTAGCATCACCCTAATCAATAGACCCATATCTGACACTCAAATAGAAAATCAAGACCCTCATATTGAGCCTCTACTGCCCTTATATCTCCTTGGTCACCAGGATCATGAAACTTCTCAATCACAATGGTCAAATTCACTTGACCATCACCGATCATCATTTGGCTTGCAACATCCTGAGACAAGTCTAAAAAACTCTTGAAAAATCTAGGAGATGCAAAACTCTAAGCTTTGGCACTACTAGAGCCACCTCTAGATTATTGTCAAGCCATAGCATTGAACTTTCCAAAGGTGGGACACAACTCCTCTTTAGCAACACCAAAATAGAAAATTGGCCACTAGATTCCAAAACTTGAAGCAACCCCTCAAACCCCTTGTAAAGCCACTATGGCAAATATCCCATACCAATCCAAGTTGAGTTTCTCAAACTTTGTAAAGTTTCTCAGTCCATAGGACACAAAAGTCATATGAAAAATTGCATTCACAAAGCAAATGCGTGAATCCACCCTCATGCATCCATGCAATCATCCATTATATACATCATCACAGATCATGCACAGCATAAAAGTCATATATAAGGTCTATGAATTCTGAAACATACATGCATCATCTGTGCACCAGCATCTATGCAATCATTTGTAATCATGCACCATCATTTGTAAGCTGAGCCAATAGCCTTATCAACATCTCCTAAAGCTGACTAGTACTTCCTCAAAGTTGACTGATACCTCCTAAAACTGACCAATGCCTCTTTGAAGCTAAATGATACCTTTTCAAATTTAATCAATGAAGCGTGACTTTCAGAGTCCCTTTACCCCTGGCAAAGTTCCTTTAAGCCTTCCAAAAAGGGCCAACCCCTCACATTCAGAAGCCCAAGTTTCTTTAAAGCAATCAAAATCTTGTTAGAATCTCTAGAGCCGACTCGCCACAGGTTGAGGCTCTCCTTTCACTAAATTATTTTGTCCAAACATTAAGGCCGAACAGATAGCCTTGATTAAAATTCACCAAACCTTCTTTATCTTCTAATATTAAGGCCAAACAGATAGCCTTGATTGAAATTCACTAAGACCATTCTCGCATCCAATATCAAGGCCGGACTGATAGCGATTGATAAAACCTCATTTATCCTTAAGGGCCCCCTCCTAAAGGACCTAACAAGAACACACAAGCCTAGAGTCTGACAAGCATCTTTTCCCAATATTCATTATCATTAGAATCACCTTTTGTTTAAAGCTAATTCTAATGAGGGGGCAATTGTGAATCCTTAATTTTGCACCCTCATCATTTAGTCGCAGCTTAGCACCTGCTAGGTTTAACACACTATACGAAACTATTACGGTAGTCCTGCTAGCTGGTTAGTGGGTGGGGGTTTGCCCCCAAAGGAAAATTTTTTTTTAGCCTTCAATTACATTACTACTAGACATCCAAATTTTGTAAACTCCATACCAACCAATCTCTAAAATAAATAAAAAAAGGAGTCACTTTAGTTGCCACTGGAGCAGCCGGTGGCACCACCGGCTATCTGGGCAGCACTGTTGGCCTCTCTGATGGTGCGTCACCCAGAAGCCAATGGCACTGCCGACTCCTCCAGTGGCGCGAGCCCCACTACACTTTTTGTTGTTTCCAAAATGCCCCCAATCTAATTTTTCAGCATTTTTCTAGTCCTACCCTTTTAGTCTTTTCACTTTCCATTTTCCAAACTACCCTCACTCATTTTCCTATAAATACCTCCCTTCATCCTTCATTCCAATGCACATCTTGAATTAGTATTGATGGTTATCTACTAATTCCTCTCTTCTCCTCCCTCTAACCACTCTTTAATTAATTAATTAATCTTTTTAATTAATTAATTATCTTATCCTAACCAAGTTAATTAATCTTCTTAATTAAGTAAAACTTTTTTAAAATTAAATTTAATCACTCAATTAATTAATTAATTAATTACTTTTTTTCCAAAATCAAATTAATCCATTTTCTCAATCAACCTCTCATCCAAATCGATTAATTAATCTTTTTAATTAATTAATCTATCTATCCTTTCCATCATGTTAATTATTTAATTAATCATTTTAATTAATTAATTAATCTCCTAATCAATCTAATCACCCGGTCTTGATAAAATAGAACTTTGATCTAGTAAAACTCTCCACCTGCTAAAAGCAAAGATATTAGCTTTTTTCCTCACTCTCAAAACACCCAAATCAAAATCAATCTAATCAACTCCTAAACCCCTCCACTTAATCATGAAATGAACTATATGGGTTTTGATCCCCATTTAATGGGGTACGTAGGCAAATTTGGAATCTAAGTCCAAACCTCAAATCCAAATCTCTATCAATCTCTTTTTCCCTTTTTAATTTATGGATATTTTATTTTAATTTTCACCTTGCACTTATGTTCATATTCATGCATCTTATTTACAATTATCATCCTACAATATTTGTCATTCATGAAATCAATTTTTCAAAGTCAAATTAAACTTAAGAGCCAAATTTTGATTATTTAAAGTCAAAAACCTAGTCTCCGAGCTCAACCTAGTTCGAGGCTAGTGATTTTATCCATGGGCAAATTAAAGAAAAAAATTAATAAATTGAAGTCAAATTGGGTTTTTCCTTAATTTTCCCATTTAAAAATAAATTAGGGTGACGACTCTCATTTTCAAAATTAACTAATCCAAACCCGAGGATTCCCTCGTGAGTCTAAACCCAAATGAGCATCCCAATTCCTTCTAGTAGACAAGGCCGATGCTTGGGCGAGGCCTTACAGTGATCCTAAGATTAAGATTATTTTTTGAAAAGAGATTGATTCAGATTGATTGAGTTGATGATTTATCTTACTTTGAGAGTTTGATAATCCTTTTGATTTATGAGCCTGTTTAATGCAAAAATGCTAGATAATTGTGCAATGATTAAATACCTTGAACTTGTGAAAGGGTCAAATTGATATAAAAGTATTGATCTTTGGGAGAAAGATATCCCCATTTTAGAAAGGTGAATGTTTGGAAGGGAGGTGCCCCCACTTTAAAATGATAAAGGAAAGTAGTTTAGTCATTTGGTTTTTGGTTGATTAGTTAGCTCAAAGGTGAAAATGGGCATATAAGGTATGTGGCTAGTTCGTCAATCGCTATCAGTTTAGACTAGGAAGAAGTCATTTTGGGAAGCCAAGCAAGGTGTGGTCTTTGAAAAGATTAGGCTTTTCAGTTTAAAAGATTGATTGGTCTGACTTTTGAGAAGATTTGGTTTAAGGTTAGATTAGAGAGCTTGATTAGAAGGGTCAAGTCTTTAGATATGATTAGGTTGGAATGTTTGGGGAAGGTCAATTTGAGGGGCTTGTCCTTAGAGAAGTTCATATGGAGGGCTTAATCAAGTCTGGCATTTCAACTCAGCCAGGATACAACCTTTGAGGAGTTCAATTGGAAGGCTCGATCAAGTTCTGCCTTAAGCTCGATCAAGTTTAGAAGACTCGATTAGTTTATGGCCTTTGGGGGGTTCATTTAGAAGACTCAGTCAAGTTATGCCTT
This sequence comes from Reutealis trisperma, assembly GCA_947687605.1. NCBI lineage: Eukaryota > Viridiplantae > Streptophyta > Magnoliopsida > Malpighiales > Euphorbiaceae > Reutealis > Reutealis trisperma. Next base: position 130,887 of record CANTUT010000104.1, on the reverse strand, counting down.
AGGTTTAGTCATGTCATAGGCTTTAGGGAGTTCATTTGGAAGGCTCGGTCAGATTTTTCCTTAGGACTAGGTTGGGATGCTAGAATTTGTAGGAGGTTAAACTAGGTGGCTAAGTCTAGCTTAGAGGAAAGGGTAGGCTATGAAACTAACTCAGGAAGGCTCAGTTAGATTTGGCCTTAGAGGAGATTATGCTCATCATAAATGATGGCTTTTTGTGAATGGACTTCATGGTGAAAGCTTTCATGCTTGGGCTTCATGGTGAAGGCCTTTTGGTTTGGGTTTCATGGTGAAGGCATTTTGATTTGGGTTTCATAGTGAAGACTTCTTGGTTTGGGCTTTATGATGAAGACTTCTAGGCTTAGGCTTCATGATAAAGGTTTTTGGGAGTGGGCTTCATGGTGAAGGCTTTTTAGAAGTGGGCTTCATAGTAAAGGCTTCATGATGAAGGCTTCATAGTGAGGGCTTGACGATTGTTGGTAAAAGGATTTCAGGCTTTAAGGATAGTTTTTCAGCTTGGGCTTTTCTACAAGGGTGCTTTGGACCTCTTTGGAAGATGGTTACTTTATCTCAGGTATGGTGCTATAAGTTTTGATCATAAGGATACTATAGGCTTATGGATAGGGATTTGTCCTTTGACATGATTGCATTAGTCTAAGAGGATTAAGTTGAGAATAATGGGATATTCTTTTGTAAAACAAGACTTGATTTTGGTGTTGCTAAAGAAAATTGGCTTTTAGGATTTTTGGTTCTGCACATAAGCTTAGCCCTTAGAAGATGATGAGACTTTGCTAAGGAAAGGGAAATGAGGCTTGAGCTTAAAAGGATGGTATAAGGCTTGAGCTTGAAAGGATAAGATAGTACATTTTAAAGTTTGGGAATTATTCAAAGGTGGGTTGGAAATTCTGAAAAGGATTAAGAAGGTTGTATGATTTTGCTATTTGCAGCATGATTTATGGAAAAGAACAAGCCAAGCTAATCTTTTCATTTTGAGATTGAAGAGACATTTGGGATGACACTCTATTGGCTGGAACATACATGACATACTAGCTAAAAGGAACTGCCCCAAGGAGTGGCTGAAGGACTAACGAGAAAAAACAACTTAGGGATATGCTCCTAATGAGAGATAGGAACATGACGGACATGCAACCAATGTGAGAGATTATGCATTAGGTCTATGAACTAAGCGACAGGATGGATTGACAAGTGATGATGATGACCTATAAGGATATGCTCCCCACTGTGAGATAAGGGCATAGAAGACAATATCACTTTAGAGAATGAGCCTCTACTAGGGAAGGATAATTTTGGAATACATGAGATGAGACACATTGATCAAAGACAACTTTGGACACTAAGGAAGATGACTAGATGAGCTTTCTCTTGCTCTCTCTCTCTCTCTTATTTTCTTTTTCTCTTTTTTTTTTTCCTTTTTTCTTAGCTCTAACTTTTGCCTAGGCCACCCTTTTGGGTTTTCAACTTAGAGAGCTTGGATTAAAGAAATTTGGGAGAAAACATTCCACTATGACTTGCTGCTTTTCTTCACTTTGTAGGGCTCTAACCTTTGAACTTTAAATTTAACGAACTTGTTGCCCCTAGTTGAGGTGTATTATTTGATTACCCATGGTGCAATGGGTAATTGAACTATTTTTTTGTGCTTCGACTATTTAATGAGAGGTTTATTTCTTTACTTTCTTTGGTTAGGAGCTAGCAAAGCGGTTGTTGATGGCACCTTAATTCTAACATGTGCTAGTTATGGTGGATTTAATTGACTATTTATTTCTCTTTTTCTCTTTCTTTTTCTCTTTCTTACTTTTTCTCTTTTTTTTTTCCTTTCTTTCTTTTTTTTTTCTTTTTTTTATTCTTCTTTTTTTTAAAGCTCATCCACGTTTAAAACAAGAATGACAAGTGCACAAATAACTAAAAAAAAATATGGATGTTCTATTACAATGGAAAATTTTATTACAAGATAATAAAAAGAAACCGACATGATTGACAAAAAATACATGAAAAAGAAAATAAAGTGATAGATCCATACTCAAATTAGACTCAGACTTTGAGATTTAGACACAAACTCAAACTCAAACTTGGAATTCAATTCAAACAAGTTAGATTAGCTGAACTTGAACTCTTCTATGTCATACCACTTGGGGCTAAGGTAAGGTGGAGTTGGATTGAATTCCTGGTCTTCATCACTATTTGGGTTGGTGGTAAGGAATTCAGGTTGAAACGATGCACATTGGATGCAATCTTCAACCTTTGATGCAGTTGCAACCAAAGCTTTAAAAGTGGGTAGGTTTTAATGAGTGGACTTGGTATGTTGGAAGTAGGTTTTTTACAAGGATGTCTACTTGTTCTTGCTCTGTTGGTCTGTCACATCCCAATTTTGGAGATATGATGGTCCTAGAACATGGGGAGACATAAGGTCACCCATGCCCCATAAAACCCACTCATGCACATATAAACACTGCCTAAGATCATAACAAAACCTCATGCATTAACTTAGTTTGACCATTAGTAAAGGAAAACCTTAATTTACAAATAATAGTTTAAAAATACTTTAAATACAATCCATAAGAAAAGAATATTTAAGACTTCAAATAAATCATCAAAGGAATAATGTTCCAAAAAGAAACTCCCCAAACAAGAATTCTCGAAGCATCTAAAAATGACTCTTCATATCACAGCATGATAATAAACTTGGATAATGAAATCCCCTAAGCGGAGTAGATTGCTTGAGTTCTCACCTTGCCTCCTCATAATGCTCACCTGGAAACCACACAAGAAAAGGGGTCAGATAGATGATCTCAATGAGTAAACAATATGGCTTATACAATAATACATATCCCTTAAAAAGGGCTCATAGCTCATAACTCATAGTTCATGATTCATAATTTATGATTCATAGTTTGTGATTTGGCAAGGTTCGCAGAAATCCCACTTATCACTTATCACATAGAGAGTGAAGGCTATTAAAGTATTCACTCGAACACTTATAGGAGAGGTGGCATCAAATCAAATTCTAACTCCTATGTGAAGCTAATTAAGCCTTATTACTAGAACTTCTCCTTTTAGCTAAGGTGGATATACTACCCCTATCCATCAAGTTAAGACCATGTGTACAAGTTCTAATGATTTCCCGTGTCGGCATAAGGATTTCTGCATAAAAGGTTCATGGGTACCATAGCCAAAGCTAATGGCAATCACTTATAACAGTAGCATTGAAGAATGCAATCACATGTAACATAATCGCAATAGAAGTTTAGCTTATTGAAGAAAAGATAAACAACAGTGTGGTTCCAGAAAGAATATAAGGTAAGGCAACAATTACAAAGGTTCTTTCTTATCATTGAATAAATAATAATAGTTTTAGACCAATTATCCTTTGGCAACCCAAGTTAAACAAAGAAATCATATAGTTATAATTGAAAATAGAAAGGAACTTGGGTTTCAAGAATCTCAAAAGTTCACATATTATGATAACTTGTACTTGTAACATGAACATATTGTTTACTCACTTTATGGTTCCTTTGCTCCTAATGCCTGTTGCCCTTGCACTTCTAACAATCCTTAAGCTCTAACATAATATTATAATTCAATACTTAGCATTTGCTTAACATCATGCTATCCTATCCCATAACTACCCCATGCACATATATCATTCACATATACTTGGAGTTGCACTTAGAAGTATACTCATCACTTACATATAACATGTTGACTTTTAAGTCTTGCACACTTTGCCTTCTTAGGCTTACATGAAATCATATAATAACTCATACCAAGACTTTTCTAAAGCCAAACAAAATAGATCATAATCTTAATATAAATTTAATTAAACTTCCAACTTGGAACACTTAATACTTTCCATATACTAAACAAGTAAGCCTTGAAAGAGTCATACTTATCTCCTTTGACCAATTCATACAATTAATCCCGTTGTCAATTTAAGATCATTAATTCATAATTAACACATTATAAAATATAATTCACATGTCACTTATTCATGTACACATATTAATCAAATATGACAATTAGGGTTTTGGAAACCCTAGGTAGGCCGAAACACTTTAGGTGTTTCTTTGAATTGCTCCTTCAACCAACATGCAATTAAATCATGCACAAGTCATATACACATGTCAACAATCATTAAAATGTACCTACAAAAATTATAGACCTTGGGATCAAAATCCTAATGTAGGCTGAATCTATATTGCCATGGAAAACCATGGATTTTCTTGCTTTTCATACTTTCCAATCATTACAGTAATATATAAATGCATGATTTAAACCAATATATTTCATGTAACCATAACAAAAATTAACTTAGAACATCAAAATGTAGAACTCGCACCCCCCCCCCCCCCATGTTCACATGCATGAAAATTTCAACTTTCAGGTTTTAGGGTTCACTTTTGATGGATTTGCAAGAAAGAAATACTTTTACGATTGGAAATCAATTTCTCCTTCAAAAACATAAGCTAGGCCAAATTTAATAAGAATAAAATAGTAAATATATAGCCCCATATGGATTACTCATGATTAGTTTTATAAAAGTCAAATAGCAGCTTGAAAGCAGAAAAACTTACAAAGAAGATCATAAAATCACAAGGTTTGGAAGTACCTTATAAATTTCGATTGAGAAAGACTTTTTGAGGGAAATTTCTATAAAAAAATTATGATAAATAATAGAATGGAGGTTGCCACAAAGCAAGGGGAGGCCGAATTTTAGGTTATTATTAGGGTTCTGGTGCAAAATTACAAGTTTGCCATTAATGAGATAAGTTAAAATTGTTTTGGTGTGTTAGGCTTTTAGTGAGTTGGGCCTTTAATCTAATTTATGGACTAATTATAAATAATTACAAATAAAATATTTTGCCTCTTATTTTCATTAAAATCCCCCCAAAAATATTTAATTTGAAATATTTTAAAAATGCTCATAAAAATTATTTTATGCTTAAAAATTACTTTGTGCATGAAAATTCACTTTCTATGCAAGAAATCATTTTATGCTTTTGCACTTCACATAAATCACTTATTTCATATTCAAAATTCATATTATACATATTAGAACTAATCTAGCATGCCACTTACTCATTAATCACATAGACATGAATTTTCATGAAAGCATATGCTTTGTCATAGTAGTTCGCAATCAAGCAATTTTGTTACGAAACTCCTAAGATGGGTGTGGGTTGTTACATGGTCTAGTTATCATTTGAGCAACTTTAGCCCTCCATCTTATAAGGAACATAGAGAAGGACTCCTCTGGAAGCTCCTTAGTAGTTTCCAAGTCACTCCTAGTGACATCTATTTCACCTTTATAATGATATTGCTTAACAAAGGCACGGTAGATATCATCCTATGTCCTTTTCTAGATCTTGTCTAGTGAAAGGAACCATCTCATGGTAGCATTGATTAGTGATTATTGAAATAGTTAAGCAAGGAGCTCATTGCTAACTCCCAAAGGTTTCATTGCCCCCACATATATCTTTAGATGAATCTTGGGGCAAGTGGTTCCATCAAATCTTTCTAGTTCAGGAATTTTGAATTTAGGAGGAAGCTTGGCATCAAGGAATAAGGTTAAACTATCCATTTTAATTAGATCATTGCGATACTTTAGGGATTTGATGGTTCTTTCCATGGCTTTAAGTTTTGCCATAAGCAATCTAGTGTCTGGATAAGAGAAAACTTCCCCACCTTAGTTTAGATATGAGTTAGTTTAGCTCGAATTTGGGCTAGGATTGGTCTAGTTCAAGATAAGGTTTGGGTTAGGATGGTTAAGGCTGGCCTGGTTGATCATAGCCCAAACTTCCTCAATGATGAATTACCTTTACTTCTCGAATCGGGCATGTTGAGCAGCTAGGATAGTTTGGAAATGCTCTTCTTACTTCTTAAGGAGTTTAGCCACAAGTGTGATTAGGGAAGCCATGTCAAGCGGGTTGGCCATTGGTACCTTCAAATCAAAGCAACAAGGTAAGTGATGGGTATGGAAAAGGTGGTGAAGGTATAGGCATACAGATCCTAAAAGAAAAAGCTTCTTTATTGTGTCATAGGCCAACCATTTTTTGGGCTTAAGGTGAGATAGGGCAAATGTTTTGGGTTTAGGGTAGGATCAAAGGTATTGGATTTAAGGTATCTTATTGAGTCAAAGTTGTTGGGCTTAAGGGTAATAAGCTAGTTTTAAAGGTATTGGGCCTCTAGTGTTGGTCTTAAGGATAGTAGGTTAGATTTTGAACTAGGGGTAAGATCAAGATAATGGTTTTGGTTTGGAAAACCTAAGGTGTCCAGTGTTTTTTTTTTTTTTTTTTCTAGGTAAGGATAGAGGTTGTGGGTTAGGCTTATGGTTAAGTAGCAGGATTTTTAGGGTTATTGGCTTATGGCTTAGGGTCCAAAGTCTGAAGGTGATTTAGATTTACATTTGAGGTGTGAGGTTCGAGTGTTTAAAGATAAGGCTAAGATGAGGTGTTTAAGGTATGTGGTTAAATAGATGGTGTTTAAGATAACAGCTAGGATAAGGTGTTTAGAATTGAAGATTAAAGTGATGGTTTTAGGTTTATGGGGGCAAAGGTGATTGGGATAAAAGTGAGCATGTTTAAGGTTTAGGAGTGAAAGTGTTTAGATGGAGGTGAGAGTATCTAAGGTTTGGGGGTCAAAGTTCTTGGGTTAAGGGCTAGAGTAAAAGGATAATAGTGTTTAGGTCAAAGGTTTAGGGTGATGGTCTAAGGGTTATTTGATAGGGTGATGGGATATAGGTGAAAGTATTTATGGGGGAGGTGTTTGAATAGAGGTAAGAATGTTTAACCCCTTCTTTAGTTCAAGGTTCGATCTAGACTTGAGATAAATACATGTTTTGTTATACAATATGGATGCGTGATATGCATGGGGAAAACATTTCATAAGAATGCACCCCCCCACCCCCCAACACCAACCCCCCCCCACCCCCCCCCCCCCCACAAGTTTATTACATGAAAGGGTAAGGATAAGGGTAAGGGTGGCTATTTAACTAACCATATGTGAGTTAAAGAGCCTCACGTGGGTCCAACAATATATGCATACTCGTTACACCTTTGAAAGGATCAAAGGATTCGTTGTGAGGCAGATGATTTCACTATCGGCAAATAGACCCAAGGCGGGTTACCCACTCGATGCTACTCACTATCCATTGTTTTCCTAAAACTAGGTTGAATGGCAAAGAGTCTATACAAGTGATGTATGCAAAGTCACAATTATATTAAAAGGCCAAATTTTTTTAAAACCAATTAGTAGTCCACTTATTTCTTTTAAAAGAATTTTCCCCAGTAGAGACACTAGCTGTGAGGCCTCGCCGAAGCATCAGTCTGATCTGCTTAAGGGAATCAAAATGCTCATTTGGGAAAGAACTCACGAGGAAGCCCTCAGGCTTATCTTTGATAGATTTGAAAGTTATTTTTAGAGTCGCCACTTTGATTTATTTTTATTTGGAAAAATATAAGGGAAAGAACCCATTTGACTCCAATTATTACCCAATGGAAAAAAGATCACTAGCCTCGAAATCAAAGAGGATCCAGGGACTAGGTTTTCGGTTTACTTTAACAAAATAAGTTTGGCCAATTAGTATAAGAGTGACTTAAAATATATTTCATGAATAATCTAAGATGCATGAACAATTTATAATATGCATAATCATTCAATCCAGAAAGTTTATACACAATTAGAGCTCGAAGTAAAAGAGAGTTAATATTACTACAATGGAATCCCAAACTTAGGGGATACCTCCTCTAGTCCTTATAGGTTCTAAGGCAGTCACACATTCCCTGAACTAAGCCTAATAACAAAGTAAAAGAAAGCAAAATAAGAGTAAGTGAAGAAGGTGATAGAGAGGGGGGAGAGTTGATTAGTTTTAATTAGATTCAATGCTTGAACCAAGCATGCCTACATATCCCTTTGAATGAGAATCAGAACCCACGTTGTTCTCCCTTCTCACGAAGGGAGAACTACGTAGTTTAGCCTAGCCATTTTATCATGTTTTGATTAATTAACTTAAAAAGGGTTGAGTTAATTAATCAACTTAATTGACTACCGAGTTGATTAACTAACAACCTAAGTGAATCAATTTAATTAACCAACTAAAAGAAGCAAGGAGCTTTAAACCAAATGGAAAGGAAAAGAAAATTACCTTGCACTTTCGTAGCTTGGGGGTATAGAGCAAATGGAGTGGATGACTGGATTGTAGTTCCACCTTCTCCATGTAAAGGACAAAAGCCTTAGGCAATGGACTTGCCTCAAATAGGCGGGCATATCACATCCCAATTTTTAGAGATATGATGGTCCTAGAACATGGGGAGAAATTAGGTCACCCATGCCCGTAGAACCCACTCATGCACATGAAAACATTGCCTAGGATTGTATCGAACCTTATGCATTAACTTAATTAAACCATTTATAAGAAAAACCTTAAGTTGTGGAAGAATAGTTAAAATATACTTTAAATACAATCCATAAGAAAAGAAATACTTAAGACTCTAAATGAATTATTGAATGAAAAATATCCCAATTATGAACTCCCCAAACATGAACTCCCGAAGCATCTAGAGACTCATCATAACATAGCATAGTAATAAACTTTGATAAGGGAATTTCTCAAGCAATGTAGGTTGCTTGAGCGATCACCTTGCCTCCTCATAATGCTCACCTAAAACTACATAAGGAAAAGGGGTGAGATAAATGATCTCAATGAGTAAACAATAAAACTTGTAAAATAGCACATATCCCTTTATAAGGGTTCAAGGTTCATAAATCATGGTTTGCAAATGAGCAAGGTTCATAGAAATCAACTTGTAACTTGTAAACTTGTAAAGAGTGATGGCTTATTAGCTGATTCACTTGAGGGAGAGGTGGCATCATAACAAATTCTAGCTCCCAACTTGTAACTTGTAAAGAGTCATCAAACTGATCAAGCTCAAAAGCTAGAACCATCCCTTCTAGCTGAGGTGGATACACTACCCTCATCCATCGAGTTAAGACCATGTGCACAGATACCGATGATTACCCACATCGGCATGAGGATATCTACATAAAGGGTTCATAGATACCATAGCTAGAGCTAATGGCAATCACTTAAAAAAATAGCATTGAAGAATGCAATCAAATGTAACATAATAGCAATAGTAGTTTAACTTGTTGAACAAAAGATAAATAATAGTGTGGTTCGAGAAAGAAAGTAAGGTAAGGCAACAATTTACAAAGGTTCTTTATTATCATTGAATAATAAAAAAAAATGGTTTTGGATCAATTGTCCTTTTGCAACCCAAGCTTAACAAAGAAATCATATAGTCATAATTGAAAATGGAAAGGAACTTGGGTTTTAAGATTCTCAAAGGTTCACATATCTTGATAACTTGTACTTGAAACATGAACATAATGTTCACTCAACTTGTGGTTCATTTGCTCCTAGTACTTGTAGCACTTTGAACTTCTACTTCTCCTCAAGATCTAATATAATATTTAATTCAATATTTATCATTTGCTTAATCATCATGTTGTCCTATCCCATAACTGTCCCATGCACATATAACATTCACATAAACTTGGAGTTGCACTTAGAAGTGCATTCATCACTTGCATATAACATGTTGGCTTTTAAAATCTTGCACACTTAGCCTTCATAGGCTCACATGAAATCACATTATAACTCATACTATGAATTTTCTAAAGTCCAACACAATATAGCATGATCTTAATATCAATTCAATTTAACTTTCAACTTAGTACACTTAACACGTTCCATATATATCAACTTATCAAGTAACCTTAAAGAGTCATGCTTATATCCCTTTTGACCAAATCATGCAATCAATCCTATAGCCAATTGAAGGTCATTAATCCATAATTAACACATCATAAGGCCTAATTCACATGCTACTTAATCATATACACATGTTAATCATAACATAGTAGTAGGGTTAGGAAACCCTAGGTAGGCTGAATTCCTCTAGTATTTGGTCTAGAGTTATTCCCTTAACCAATATACAATTAAATTATTTATCATTCATATATACATGTCAACAATCATTAAAATATATCATACAAAATTATAGGCATTAGGATTAAAATCCCTATGTTGGCCGAATACATGCTATCAATGTAGGACATGGATTTTTCTTACTTTTCGCGCTTTCCGTTCATTTCAATAATATGCAAAAACATGATTTAAACCAATATTTTTCATATAAACATGACAAAAATCATTTTAGAAAGCATAAACATGGGAATCGACACCTCCTTGTAGTTTTTATAGATGAAAATTCCAACTTTTGTGTTTTAGGATGAAAACCATGAATTTTTCTTTTTTTCTGTACTTTCTGATCATTATAGTAATATACAAAAATATGATTTAAATAATTATTTTTCATCTAAACACAAAAAAATCAATTTAGAACACATCCATGCACAAATTGGCTATCCCCTTGAATAATTGCATGAAAATTCCAATTTTGAGTTTTAGGGTTTACTTTTGGAGAATGTGCGAACAAAGGGTTGTTTTTTCCATCGAAAATTAGTTTTTCCTTCAAAATAAACACCTAGGCTGAATTTAACCAAAATAAAAATGGTAAATACATAGCCCAAAATACTTTTCACATGATTAGTTTCATAAAAATCAAATAGTAAATTGAAAGAAGAGAAAAACTTATGAAAATGGTCATGAAACCGCATGGTTTGAAGGCACCTTGTGAATTTCGGTTGAGAGAATATTTTTGAGAGAATTTTTCTATAAAAATTCTAAAGAATAATAGAATGGTGACTACTAGAATAGGGCTGGCCAAAATTTGCTTTATATATTTAGGGTTTTGGCAAAATTACAAGTTTGCCATTAATGAGCTAGGTTAGGAGTGTTTTGGTGTGTTAGGCTTTGGTGAGTTTGGCCTTTTAATTTTATTTATGGGCTGATTATAGGTAATTAAAAATAAAATATTTTGCTTATTATTTTCCTTGAAATCTCCCTAAAAATATTTATTTAAAAATATTTTAAAAATACTCATAAAATTTATTTTATGCTTAAAAATCTCTTTGTGCATGAAAATTCACTTTATGTGCAATAAATTATTTCATGCATATGCACTTCATACAAATCACTTATTTCACAATAATAATTCATATTATGCATAGTAGTGCTAATCTAAGATGCCACATACTTATCAATCACATATCTCATGAATTTCTATAAAAGCAAGCACTTAGTCCTAATAGTTCTAAATTCCAGTAATTGTCATGGAAACTCCTAGGATGGGTGTGGATTGTTACATTCTCCCACCTTTAAAAAAAATTCATCCTCGAATTTAGATACTTACTTATATGCTCTCAAAAAGTTAAGGATGCTTTTGCTGCATCTTCTCCTCGGCTTCCTAAGTACACTCGTCTATTTCATGATTTTGCCATTGAACCTTGATCATGAGTATCTTCTTGTTCCTTAAACTTTTCACTTGTCAATCCACTATGGCTATTAGTAGTTCTTTATAAGATAATTGCTCATCTATTGTAATGTCTAGTAGTGATAAAACATGGGATGGATCCGATACATACTCCTTAACATCGAGATGTAGAAAACTGGGTGCACATGCATCATAGTTGGGGGAAAGGCAAGTATATAAGACACTTCTCCAACCTTATCCAAGATTTTGAAAAGACCAATGAAGCAAGGTGATAACTTTCCTCTCTTGCGAAATCTTATGACACCTTTCATTGGGGAGACCTTCAAGAAGATGTGATTTCCCATGGCAAAATGAACGTCCGTTCTCTTAGGGTTTGCATAGCTCTTTTGTTGATCTTGAATCAATGGTACCTTCTCGATAGTCTCCTTAAGCAATTCTGGCATTTCCACATACTTTGTCTTTAGGCTCGACCCAACAAACAGGAGAATGACATTTCCTTCCTTAGAATTCTTCGTATGGTGCCATACCATGGACGAATGATAGCTATTGTTATAGGCAAACTCAACCAAAGTTAACTTATCCCAACTACCACCAAAATCTAGGACACACATTCTTAACATGTCTTCTAGATTGTCCTTTTAGACTATCCATCCATTTGAGGGTGGAACACAATATTGAAGTCCAGTTGCGTTCCCAATGCTTCTTGCAACTTTTGATAGAATCTCAAAGTGAACTAAGTGCCTCGATCCTATATGATAGAAATCAGTACTACGTGTAGTTTCATGATATGTTCTATGTATAATTGTGCATATTGGGCTGCCGAGTACATAGTTTTAACTTCTAAAAAATGAGCAAACTTTATCAATTGGTCCACTATGACTCATACCAAGTCATAACCTTTAGAAGTTCTAGGTAACCCAACTATGAAGTCCATCAGATGTGCTCCCACTTCCATTCAGGTAGCTTAATCTCTTACAATAGTCCAGAGGGTTGTTAATCTCATACTTGACTTGTTGGCAAGTTAGGCATGATGCCACAAACTTAGCCACATCCTTCTTTAGCCCAGGCCACTAGTAGTTAGTTCTCACATTGTGATACATCTTGGTAGTTCTAGGATGAGCACAATAAAGTGTCTGATGTGCTTCCTTCAATATCCTCTCCCTTAGTCCATTGACATTAGGCATATATACTCTTCTTCCACACTTTAGAATCATATCGACCACTTGGAATTCAGAGTTTCTTCCTTTCTTAATCTCATCCATTAACTTAATCAAGTGTGGGTCCTTATCTTGTGAAGTCTTTATCTCCTCCACTAGCTTTGACTTCACCTAAAAATGAGGCACTAAAGCTTGTGATTCTCTAATCTCCAGCCTTAAACCCTTACTAAACAATCCCTTTAACTCCATCACGATTGGCCTCTTTTGCACAGTCACATGGGCTAGGCTTCCCATCGATTTCCAACTCAAGGCATCCACCACCACGTTTGCTAAGAATCTAGTAGTCATAGTCCTTCAACAGTTCAAACCATCTCCTTTGCCTTAGGTTAAGGTCTCTTTGGCTCAAGATGTACTATAAACTCTTATGATCTATATAGATCTGGCACTTCATCCCATACATACAGTGTCTCTAGATCTTAAGAGCGAACACTACTACAGCCAATTCCAAGTCGTGAGTGGGGTAATTCACTTCATGCTTCTTGAGTTGCCATGACACATAGGTGATGAGTTTACCATTTTGAATAAGGATACATCCAAGTCTTACTCTTGAGGCATCGCAGTAGACTTTGAACCCTTCTTCACCTTCGGGTAAAGCCAGAACTGGAGCTGATATCAAGCACTTCTTAAGCTTTTGAAAGCTCTCCTTGCAGGAGTCCTCCTAATTAAACTTAACTTGGTTTCTTGTCAACTTCATCAATGGTGATGCTATACTAGAGAAGTCCTATACAAATCTACAATAATAGCCAGCCATGCCTAAGAAACTCTGGACTTCAGAAATAGTTGTGGGTCATGGCCAATTGGCTACCACTTCAACTTTCTTGGGATCAACTTGGATTCCGCCCTTACTTACCATATGCCTAAGAAAATTGATAGACTCTATCTAAAATTCACACTTAGATAGCTTCGCGTAAAGCTAGTGATCGCGTAGTGTCTGCAACACAATCCTCAGATGCTCTTCATGCTCTTTTTTACTCTTAGAGTAAATTAGGATGTTGTCGATGAAATGATCACAAACTTGTCAAGAAATGGTATGAATACTTGGTTCATCAAGTCCATGAAAGTAGCAGGTGCATTCATCAAACCAAATAGTAGGATTGTGAACTCATAATAATTGTATCTTATACAAAAGGCACTCTTACAAATGTCTTCTCCATGGATCTTTAATTAATGATAGTCAGACCTCAAGTTGATCTTGGAGAAGTAGCTAGCTCCTTGTAGTTGATCAAAAAGATCATCTATCCTTGGCAAAGGATACTTATTCTTCACATTGACTTTGTTGAGCTAGCGATAATCGATGCACATCCAAAACAAGTCATCCTTCTTCTTTTATGAACAGCATTGTACCGCCCTATGGCATGCTACTTGGCTAGATAAAACCTTTATCAAGTAGATCCTCTAGTTACATCTTTAATTCTTTCAACTTCGTTAGTGCCATACAATATGGCGATATCGATATGGGTAGTGTGCCCGGTAGCAGCTCAATATTGAACTCGATCTCACTATTCGGTGGTATCCCAGGTAGATCCTCAAGAAAGAGGTCCATGAATTCATCCACCACTGGCATGCTTTGGCCTCGTACAGTGGCCTCTTTGTCAATATCAACTATATGAGCTAGGTATGCTTGGCACCCTTTCCTTAACATCCTTCTCGCTCCCAAGGCTGATATCAATTTGAAAGGTTCTCAATCCTATCTCCTTAATACTTAAACTCCTCCCCATCTTTAGTTCAAAACTCCACCAACTTTTCTCTACAGTCGATGCGAGCTCCATGCTCATAAAGCCAATCCATTCATAAGATTACGTCAAATTCTAGCTTATCAAGTTCTAGCAATTCTGCAGGAAGTTTTTGTCCATTAATGGCTACTTCACAGTCCTTAAACACATATTTCACTTCCATCACTTCTCCCAAAGGAGTTGACACTACTAATGGTTCAATAATTAATTCCTTATTTCTACCAAGACTTTTAGCAATGCATGGTGATACAAAAGAAACCATAGCACTAGAATCAATCAAGCATCTTGCACTAGAATTTTGGATAAGAATGATGCCTATGATGGCAGTGTGCGAAGCACAAGCCTCTTTCTAATTCAATGCGAAGACATAACCCTTGCTCTTGTTGTCTGCCGCCGGCGTGTTCCCAGCAGTTGGCCCTTTGCTCTTGGCTCCTTGCTGTTATGGATCAGCCTACACACCAAGTGGAGCGGATTCAACATCATAAACATGAGAGAGATCAAGAAGGCAAGGATAAAGTTCAAGAGGTTTCTAGTCCAATCGTATGCCTCAAGGACCTATAACAAGATCTCATTCTAAGAAGCTTCAACAAGCCTTAATCCATCATCTACAAGGCTTAGTGAATTTGGCTAGTGAGGGTTTACAAGGACACCAAAGCTTTGGAAGATGTACAGCCCAAGTTCCTTACAACTTAATTCAAGTCCAAGTTACTAATGGGTTTAATTAAGTTTGTAATGGGCCATATTAGTTATGGGCTGGATTTAATTAGTTTTAATAAAATCATATTAGTTCTTAATCTTAGAGTTTGATTTGTCAACTCTTGTCATTTAATGGGAACTTACTCATTAGGGTTTCTTTGTAAAGGCTATTAATAAGCCTTGGCTGCGTGTTTTTGGACAGAATATGATTGAATTATTAAACCTAAAGGCTGTTTGCTTTTATCTTTGTGTTCTTGTGTAGAATACATGCTTTAGGAACATTCAAGTAAATTGATCATCTTCTTGTGGAGTGTTTCAAAATTGGAATTCAGAAACAAGTTTTCCTTATTCCAATTCTTTGATCATCTTATCTAAGCAATCTGAATTCTAACCATTCTTAGGGGTTGTTGCCGAATTGAGTATTGGGGTTTTCAAGTTAATGCTTTGGGGGTTCAAATACATAAAGGGGTTCTCAAGCTTATTCTTGGAGGTTTTGTATCACTTGCCCTTGGGGTTGGTATGGTCTAGATTATGGAGGTGCCGAGGTCACATTCCCCAGATTCCTCATCTGAGGGTAGTCCTTGATGAAGTGGCCCATCTATCCACACTTTAAACAAATGCTAGAGACTCTTTGGCAAACTCCAGGATGTTTCTTTCCACACTGGCCACAAGTGGGAAAGCTTTGTTTAGATTGTCCATTTCGATGTCTAAGTGTTATAATGGCTGGCGATGATTCCTTCCTTGAACCACCTCCACCTGTTCTATGTTGGCCTCCATGCCCCTTACTCTTGTGCTTCCCCTTTTGCTCATGTTCAAGTCATTTAACTCTCTCGGCCTTATATCTCTTTTCCACTATTTTGGCCTTACCTATCAGTTTGGCTAAGGTTAAGAATTCAATTGCTGCCAATGAGTTGAACAGAGGTGTTATTAGTCCTTTTAAGAAGTGGTTGACATGGCTAGCTTCAGTAGGAATGATGTTGACAGTGAACCTGCTAAGTCGATTAAATTCATTAGCATATTCTAATACCGACATTCTGGGTTTCTACTTCAACTGCTCAAACTATAGTGCCCTATCTTGCCTCTCGCCTTCAGGTAGGAATTGATCCATTAACTCTTGCTTAAATTTTGCCCATGTAGGTGGGTCAGCTCTATATGGTCACTCCTCAATATTTCTTTCAAACCAATACCATGCCTCCTTCTTGAGTTGGAGTCCTACCAACTCAATTACCCAAGTGTCCAAGCATGACAATCGATGGACTAGCTTGTCCATCTCATCCAAGAATTCATGAGCGTCATCACCCTCCTCACCTGAGAAGATAGAAGGTTGTAGGTTCTTGAGCTCTGAGATGGTCATCCCTTCATTCGGTAGCTGCTTCCTTTCCCTTCGTGCAGGTGCCACTAACGCAAGAGGTAAAACTCTATTTCCTTCCTATGTTGGCAGCACTTCTCACCTTTGAGCTCACAGCTCGTCCAATTCCTTACTCAAGTCCCTCATTTCCTCGTGTATAGTGTGAAACTCTTGTAAAGAGGCTTGCTTACTTGAGCCCATGGTCGGAGCCCTCGAGTTAGTTCTCTCTCTTGACCTTACAGGTGCAAAAGGCAGCATTCAAAGCAGTGTCTGATATTACATCCTCACTACCCCTAATAGGTTGGGCAGCTAAATGGACTTTCTTCTTAGGAGGTGATAAGTGTTGAAAATGCCATATTTTGGTCCTTGTTCTTAATGTATTTTATGCCTCCAATTAAGTTTAACCTGTTTGTTTTAGTGGTGTCACAGTTCTTTTAGTTAATCCAGTGCCAAATGATGCCATAATCCGAATGTGACCCAGAATGGTGAAGATCCAAGCCAGAATGCTGACTTTTGGAAGAATATGGGCTGCCACAGGTTGAGCCATGGTTGGGATTCCAACAGTGTGATAAGAGCAAAGTGGCAAATTATCTAGTAGCCTCCTACGGGTGGAGGCACAACTGAGGTTTTACCTGTGGGAAGTTACATTTTTGGTTTTCTGTTGCCACGGCTGAAACCCCAGCCGTGGGTTCAGTGGTGTGCATTAGAATTTTCAGAAATATAAAACCAGATCTTACAGCATTTTACAAGAGAGTTGCCCAGGGATTAGAGAAAGGATAGTAAAGAAAAGAAGAATTAGAAGATTGACGATCAAAGAACAGGATTTCTCTACACTTTATTCATGATTTTTTTGGGATTTCTTACTTCTTTAATTCTTTCTTTAGTTTCAATGTTTGATATGAATTAATTCTTTCCAATTTGGTGTTGATGAACCCCAGAACCTTTTCTATAGATTGAATTACTTTTTATTCAATTAAATCATTCCTTGAGTTTTTTTTATCTTTATGATTATTATTGCTTAAATACTAATTGATAATTGCATACTTGTTAATTGGGAATTGTTTTCATATAATTGAGGGTTGATTGGGGCACTAGAGATAGGCCTACAAGACCTCTTTGGTAGATAGTTTCCTGAATCTAATGCATGACCTAATTGAGTTTGCTTGAGAAGAGATTCCTTGCATTCCTCTTGGGAAATAGGGATTTAATTACTTGAGAGAGATTTTTATCTAATTCAGTGAAATGCCAATTCAACTTATAGAATGAATTTGATTGATGTGTAATTCATAATATACAATTAGGGGCTAGGGGGATTCAATACCTGAATGGGCCTTTATCCCTAATTTCATCTCCTTTTTCCTTCTTGTTATTTTGCTTAAACTAGATTTTAGTTTAGTTTGAATATAATTATAATCATTCTTATAAAACACCAATTTGATTAACTAGAGATTAGAAGACATTTGAGCTAGTACTTACCTAAAGTCTCCAGTGGAAAAATAACTCACTCACTACTATATTACTTGTGCAATCTGTACACTTGCAGAATATGCATCAAGAGGCATTTTGCTATAATGATAAGGGAATTTAGTGCTAGCTCCCTTTTAACCCATCTAACCCCATTATCATATCATACTTACCATGCATTTTATATAAGTACACATCATATCATATCACATCTCATATCACATAGCATATATCACATATTATGGCATATATCATGTATCATAATCATATAACACATAATTTATAGCATCATGAATTTCCATATCATATATAAGTCAATCATGTCATAGGCAATAAAAAAAATTGTTCATTCTAAGTCGCTAGGCAATCAAACGGTATTATTCGCATCGTATAAATCCTATACCACCAGGCCAATAGTTATCAACTACCAGCGCAAGCCTCAACTATGCCCCTTGTCAGGACGAATGTCAAGTAGCCTCCAAGGTCACTCAGGCGAATAATCAATAAGAGGGCAACTGGCATCTGGTCTTAAGATGCTCGACATCCTCCATCAAAGCATAAACCAAGGACCTAAGACATCAATTTTCCTCCATCAAGTCCGAGCAATCACTCTCTAATTTTTGAATCTTACCATAAACCCAGTCGTAGTCTAAATACTCTTTGGGATCCTCTTCTTTAGGGATCTTCACTTCCTTGTGGTGAATCACAGGCATGACTTTTTTGAACATCTCTCGCCATGTCCTTTTGCATGCCACACGTGGTGCTCTAGGTTGCAGTCCTTCAGCAGGGGTAATCTTCTTGGTCAACTAGTAAAAGAATCATAAGGCACACAAATAATAACAAGGAGTACTATAGCTTATTGGGATTTTACAGAACTATACTAGCAATAGACTGCAAGTAACTTGACAGGAAAATTCCTATGCTTCAGGATTACACTTAATTAACCCAATAACCAAACAAGTCTAAGTAGACTTTAAAACTATAGCTCTAATACCAACTTTGTCACATCCCTATTTTTAGAGATATAACGGTCCTAGAACATGGGGAGACATAAGGTCACCCATGCCTGTAGAACCCACTCATGCACATGAAAACATTACCTAGAATCATACCAAACCTCATTCATTAACTTAATTAAACCATTTATAAGAAAAACCTTAAGTTGCAGAAGAATAGTTAAAATATACTTTAAATATAATCCATAAGAAAAGAAACACTTAAGACTCCAAATGAATTATCGAATGAAAAATATTCTATATGAACTCCCCAAGCATGAACTCCTAGAGCATCTAGAGACTTATCATAACATAGCATAGTAATAAAATTTGACAAAGGAATTTCCCAAGCAAAGTGGGATGCTTAAGTGATCACCTTGCCTCTTCATAATGCTCACCTGAAACCACACAAAAAAAAGGGTGAGATAGATGATCTTAATGAGTAAACAATAAAACTTGAAACGTGGCACATATCCCTTTATAACAGTTCAAAGTTCATAAATTATGGTTTGCAAATGAGCAAGGTTCACAAAATCAACTTGTAACAGAGTGATGGCTTATTAGCTCATTCACTCAAGGGAGAGGTGGCATCATACCAAATTCCAACTCCTAACTTGTAACTTGTAAAGAGTTGTGAAACTAATCAAGCTCCATGGCTAGAACCACCCCTTCTAGCTAAGGTGGATACATTACACCTATCCATTGGGTTAAGACCATGTGCACAAGTACCAATGATTACCCATATTGGCATAGGGATTTCTACATAAAGAGTTCATAGATACCATAATTAGAGCTAATAGCAATCACTTATAACAATAGCATTGAAGAATGCAATTACATGTAACATAATAGCAATAGCAATTTAACTTGTTGAACAAAAGATAAATAACAGTGTGGTTCCATAAAGAAAATAAGATAAGGCAACAATTCACAAAGGTTATTTATTATCATTGAATAATAAATAAAAAAAATGGTTTTGGACCAATTGTCCTTTGGCAACCCAAGCTTAACAAAGAAATCATATAGTCATAATTGAAAATGTAAAGGAACTTGGGTTTCAAGATTTTCAAAGGTTCACATATCTTGATAACTTGTACTTGTAACATGAACATAAAGTTTACTCACCATGTGGTTCATGTGCTCCTAGTATTTATAGCCCTTTGAACTTCTATTACTCCTCAAACTCTAACATAATATTTAATTCAATAATTAGCATTTGCTTAATCATCATGCTATCCTATCCCATAACTACCCTATGCACATATAACATTCACATAAACTTGGAGTTGCACTTAGAAGTACAGTCATCACTTGCACATAACATTTTGACTTTTAAAGTCTTGCACACTTAGGCTTTATAGGCTCACATGAAATCACATTATAACTCATACTATGAATTTTCTAAAGTCCAACATAATGAAGCATGATCTTAATATCAATTCAATTTAACTTTCAACTTAGTACACTTAACACTTTCCATATATATCAACTTAACAAGTAAACTTAAAGAGTCATGCTTATTCCCTTTGACCAAATCATGCAATCAATCCCATAGCCAATTGAAGGTAATTAATCCATAATTAACACATCATAAGGCCTAATTCACATGCTACTTAATCATATACACATGTTAATCATAACATAGTAGTAGGGTTAGGAAACCCTAGGTAAGCAAATTGCTCTAGTCTTTGGTCTAGAATTATTCTTTCAACCAATATGCAATTAAATCATTTATCATTCATATATACATGTCAACAATCATTAAAATATATCATACAAAAATTATAGACATTGGGATTAAAATCCCTATGTAGGCCGAATACATGCTATCATGGTAAGACATGGATTTTTCTTACTTTTCGCGCTTTTCATTCATTATAGTAATATGTAAAAATATGATTTAAACCAATATTTTTCATGTAGATATGACAAAAATTATTTTAGAATGCATAAACATAGGAATTGGTATCTCCTTATAGTTTTATACATGAAAATTTCAACTTTTGTGTTTTAGGATAAAAACCATGAATTTTTCTTATTTTCATACTTTCTGATTATTACAGTAATATATAAAAATATGATTTAAATCATTATTTTTCATCTAAACATAACAAAAATCAATTTAGAACACATCTATGCACAAATTGGTAGCCCCCTTGAAAAATTGCATGAAAATTCCAATTTTGAGTTTTAGGGTTCACCTTTGAAGGATGTGCGAACAAAGGGTTATGTTTTTGATCGAAAATCGGTTTCTCCTTCAAAATAATCACCTAGGCCAAATTTAACTAAAATAAAAGTAGTAAATACACAGCCCAAAATAGTTTTCTCATGAATAGTTTCATAAAAATCAAATAGTAGATTGAAAGAAGAGAAAAACTTATGAAAACGGTCACGAAATCGCAAGGTTTAAAAGCACCTTGTGAATTTCGGTTGAGAGAATAATTTTGAGAAAATTTTTCTATAAAAATTTTGAAGAATAATAGAATGGTGGCTACTACAATAGTGCTGGCCTAAATTTGCTTTATATATTTAGGATTTTGGCAAAATTACAAGTTTGCCATTAATAAGTTAGGTTAGGAGTGTTTTGGTGAGTTGGGCCTTTTAATTTTCTTTATGGGCTGATTACATGTAATAAAAAATAAAATATTTTACTTTTTATTTTCCTTGAAATCCCCCCAAAAATATATATTTAAAAATGATAGTGATGTTTGCCCTAGAGCAATGTACATATTATGTAAATGTAAATAAAATCCTTAATTGGCAATAATATATATATGTTCTTTAAATGTATTTTTTCTTTTGTAATGTAGATATGTTCCTTAAGTATTTTATGAGAGGATCTATTCTCAAAGAGTTGAGAATATGAGAGATAGATCACTCTTGTACAAATACTTTAAATTTGTTCATGGTCATAGGATTATTGACTAGACACCTTTAATCCGAAAGACCATCACCTCTGTTGTTGTCCATGATAAGTATGTGATACTTATAATAATGGAGGTAGTGAGTCTCATGCTACAAACATGTGATGTCATGACAATATGTGAACTCTCATAGAGATGAGTGAGTTGAACACTGACGTCAGATGATGAATACATGGATTTTTACCATTAGTCAACTTTTCATTATCTAGGTCATAATTGTGCATATAGTCCTTTGACTTGAGGTGATACATTACCTAATGTATTGGTGGTTAGGATTTATTACTGCTTACATGCTGATGCTATTCATGTAAAGGTATATGGCATGTTATGGCCCTATAATGAGAATCTATACACCTTGCAAGAAGCTCACAAATAAATGCATGATAAAGATTTCAAGAAGGTTCTTCAAGGTTATCATTTCTATCAAGATAGCTTACAAAGGCATGCAATACAACCATTGTACATGATTGATGGATCATTCAAGAAGAAAATAGGGTTGTATGAAGTTTCTTATAAACCAATCAAGGATATTTGGATCATGAGCTTCACATATGGATCCAATTGTATTCAAGGAAGCTTCAAAGGCTTAATCAATCTATTCAAGCCTAATGTTAAGATGAAGAGGCCAAATTACATTCCAATTTGCTTGGGCCTAATCTATTCAAGTGTTTACAAGGCTGCCATTCTTCATTCAAATTGGATCCTCCATATTTGGGCTTTTCAAATTCAATTTATCATGTTTTATTTAGTTTTTGGGCTGCCTATGTTATGTATACAGTCCAATAGTTGTCTAAACTACTTTATTTTCATGTTTTAATTAGTTTTGGGCCTATTTTATGTTAGGTCAAGGGCCCATCCAAATTTTATAGTTTAATTTATTAGATTTCAATTTCTAGTTAGGAAATAGCTTCTCTTGTATAGGAAGGATTCCTAACTTGTTTTGGAATTCTATTCTAGCTTAGTTATTATTTAGGAATTAGTTTCTAATTAGGAATCTTCAATCATTGTTTAAGAAGATTTCCTATTCCATAGTTGATTCTAATTTAGGGTTGAGCCTCTATATAAACTCAACCATTCATGTAAAAAGAAGTTAAGATATGATCAATAAAATTCAGTTTTCTTAAGAGTGTGATCTCTTGGTTTTGATTCTTTCTTGAATCATTCATACAATCAAAGCTAATTTACTTTGTGTGTATTTATTCTAAGGTTCTCTTCCACGAGTTTGGTATTGTGTCATTGAGATCATCATCCAAAGGTGATCATATTCCAAGGTGCTCTATCACAAGTTGGATTTGGGTCGCGGACTTGGGGAAAACCTGATTTAGCTTTCCAACGAGTTGCTTCCAAACATAAAGATAATTGGATCTCAAGTTTAATATACTTGGGGTTCGTATCAGTTTGGTATCAGAGCTTAGGCTCTAAATCAGGTTATATCTTTCCATTTTGTTTGTGTTTTCTATTTTCATTTATTTTCTTATTTTCATTTCTTTTTGTTTTTGTTAAATTCCTTCATTTTCATCTTGTTAACTCTGTTTGTTCATGTTTTAGGTCTGAAAATAAAAAAAAAAAAAAAACAAACGAAACAAAACAAAACAAAACAAAATCGTTTTACCTTCTTTGATTTGTGTCCTATTTTCATTCGTCTCTTTGTTTTCTATCCTATTCGTATTTCTATTCCTTATTTCGTTGGAAGGTCAAAACCATACTTGCTAAGGGAACCAATTCGAATTCAAGAAGAAAAAGAAGGGGGGACTCACCCAAGCTTGAAGACAACAAATTCGATTTGGCTTCTTGTATTTAATCTTCAATTTGTTTGTTAAATTTTCCTTGCAATTTGCTGATGTAATTAAAAAAAGAGAAAATCAGAATTTAAAAGAAAAGCAAAAAAAAAAAAAAAAGAAGGAAAATTCATCCAAAAAGAAAAGAAGAAGTAAAAAGTGTTGAAATCTAACTTTTTGGTGTATTTATAGAAGTTATTTGGTTCCTAAAATGAAGAGGACAAGAAAAGAAGCTGATTTTCAAGATTATACAAGGAGAATCAAAGATTTCAGCATTCTACAAGGAGTTTGACCAAGTCTAAGCATCCTTCCAAAACAAGCTACGATTGGTTTCCTACTCCTTTCAAAATTTTGGTTTGACTTTTCTAGTCCTATTTTCATTCTGATTTCTTACTAATTCATTTCAATCCTTGTTCATGTCTCATTAGATTTCCTAATCCCATCAAGATTCCTATATTGTTTTCCTAGTTCTATTAGGATTTCAACTCTTGTATTCCACTTCAATTAGGATTTCTAATTTTATTTTATGAGTCAAAATTCTAATTTTGTTTTCCTAGTTCAATTAGGATTCTCATTTTCCTAGTTTCATTAGGATTTCTTATTTCTTGTTTCTTGTTTCATTTTGAGTCTTTGGATTTTATTCACATTGTAACTTAGAAAAAATTATGTTAATTTGATTTTTGCAGCTGATCTTGACAAGAGATTTGAGTGGAAAAAGGCTAAGTGTGAGCTCATAAAGAGAAAAGCCATAATAAGTTGAGTGAAACAAAGAGTGATTGAGTGGCAATACTTGAGTGAAACACATGAGGGAGTGAAGTGAGGTATTATTTTACTTTACTAACATTCTTTTTAGGTTTTTTTTATAATGGAAGTTGATCAAGAATTTCAAAAAGAATTAATGGCTATTAGGCAAGAAGTAGGTATGCAGATATTGAAGGATGAAGAATGTAATGATGTTTTTCATACAAGATGTCACATCCAAGATAGAGTATACCGTATGATCATTAATAGATTGAGTGTTGTCAATTTTGCAAGCCTTGAGCTAGTTGAGAAATTAAATTTGCCCATTAGAAAGCATTCAAGGCCACGCTCATTGTATTTTTTGAATAAATATGTCAAGATTAAAGAGCAAGCTTTAGTTTCATTCTCTCTTGGAAGGTATAAAAGTGATGATTGGTGTGATGTTGTACCAATGAATGTGACACATGTTTTGTTTGGAAAGCCATGGATATGTTTTAGTTAAGCAAAACACATCAAATCTACTAACCACTATAAAGTTCCACTAAAAGATGGTAAGCATACTACCCTTGCTCCTCTTTCTTAAGAAGAATTGTATGAAGATCGAGTGAAGATACAAAAAAAAAAGAGAGAAAGAACTTCAAAGACAAAATGGTGATGTTGAGCTTGTAGTACCGGAATTGAGTTTGACAAAAAGGGAGAATGAAGGTGATGAGAGTTTCAAAAAGGAGGAAAGCAATGTGCAAAATGAAGTTATGGAAGTTACTTATGAAAATGACTTAAAACCTTTGGAGCTTACAAATGAAGAGTCCTTATTAAAGGGTGAAGAAGTTATTCATAAAGGAATTCCAACATATGATCCTCCTCAAGAAGTTATTGTAAACAAAACTGACTTTGTTGAAAATAGTGAAATAAAAGAAAAAGAGTGCATAAAGAAAGAGAGTGAAAAGAAAAAGAATGAGTGTGAAAAGAAAGAATTAGTAAGTGAGGAAGAAAATGAACTTTCAAATGAGAGAAAAGAAATAATAGAAAGTTCAAATAAAAGGATTGAGAGTGAAAAGAGAAAAGAAGTGAGCATAGTTGAAAAAGAAAGTATTAAGGGAGTTTTGTTTTCTAACACTAACAAGCTTGAATTTTCTTTGTTTAGTTTTGTTTCTCTTTTTCAGGATTTTAAAGAAGGATTTTCATGGAAGAAAAGAGGTTATAAAAGTAATGCATTTCCTACCAAGTGCCAAAGTCAAGATTCGAGGACGAATCATCCTGAGGAGGGAAGGAATGATGAGAATCTATACACCTTGCAAGAAGCTCACAAATACATGCATGATAAAGATTTCAAGAAGGTTCTTCAAGGTTGTCATTTCTATCAAGATAGCTTACAAAGGCATGCAATACAACCATTGTGCATGATTGATAGATCATTCAAGAAGAAAATAAGGTTGTATGAAGTTTCTTATAAACCAATCAAGGATCTTTGAATCATGAGCGCATATGGATCCAGTTGTATTCAAGGAAGCTTCAAAGGCTCTATTCAAGCCTAATGTCAAGATGA
This sequence comes from Reutealis trisperma, assembly GCA_947687605.1. NCBI lineage: Eukaryota > Viridiplantae > Streptophyta > Magnoliopsida > Malpighiales > Euphorbiaceae > Reutealis > Reutealis trisperma. The sequence goes on along the minus strand of CANTUT010000104.1, from coordinate 105,037 downwards.
AGAGGCCAAATTACATTCCAATTTGCTTGGGCCTAATCTATTCAAGCGTTTACAAGGCTGCCATTCTTTATTCAAATTGGACCCTCCATATTTGGGCTTTTCAAATTCAATTTATCATGTTTTATTTAGTTTTTGGGCTACCTATGTTATGTATACGGCCCAAGAGTTGTTTAAACTACTTTATTTTCATGTTTGAATTAGTTTTGGGCCTATTTTATGTTAGGTCAAAGGCCCATCCGAATTTTATAGTTTAATTTATTAGATTTTAGTTTCTAGCTTCTCTTGTATAGGTAGGATTCCTAACTTGTTTTAGAATTCTGTTCTAGCTTAGTTATTATTTAGGAATTAGTTTCTAACTAGGAATCTTCAACCATTGTTTAGGAAGATTTCCTATTCCATAGTTGATTCTAATTTAGGGTTGAGCCTCTATATAAACTCAACCATTCATGTAAAAAGAAGTTAAGTTGTGATCAATAAAATTCAGTTTTCTTAAGAGTGTGATCTCTTGGTTTTGATTCTTGCTTGAATCAAGTTCATACAATCAAAGCTAATTACTTTGTGCGTATTTATTCCAAGGTTCCACGAGTTCGGTATTGTGTCGCAGAGATCATCATCCAAAGGTTATCATATTCCAAGGTGCTCTATCACAGGTTAGATTTGGGTCACAGACTTGGGAAAAACCTGATTTAGCTTTCCAAGGAGTTGCTTCCAAGCGTAAAAATAAGTTTAATATACTTGGGGTTCTTATCACCCTAACTGGTGATATGTTGAGGTAAGTATGTTAAGTGATCTCTAAGAAAGAATCCATTAATGTGGGTAAACAACGAAGGAATCCTATGACATCTAGTTGTTCTTGAAATACAAGTCCTTAGCCAAGGAAGATAAGATTTACTATAAAAGAGTTTCTAGTAGTAATCGAGTTTATTGAGAACTAGAACAAAGATGAAATCATATGATTAAAGCATATAGGGTTTGACTAATCCATGACCCTAGCTGAGATCGGGAATCCGTAATGGAGGGATTTGAGTGCATGATAATTATGATCAAAGGTCCACGTAATGTTCGTGTATATGTTCACAGACATTCATTTCTAATTAGGTAGACGTGATATGTTATGCTAGGCATCCCTCATGACTTATAGGACTAAGTGTAAAATGAGGATTTCACATTAGGTGAGAAAAGGAGTTTTCTCTATCCTATTGCTAATTAGAACATGAACCTAGTAAGTCACACACCATAAAGCATTTGCCAATCATAGATAAAGAATTACATTAATAATTAATTAAAGTTTTTAATTAATTTATTAATGGTAACTGAATTAAGCTTTGTAATTAAATTTACAAAGACCTTAGCATGTCTTGAAGTTTAATTCATAAAAGGGTTATTTCAATTAAGTCATGATTTGTATGTGATATAAGTAGTGAGCTAAATTGAAATAGTTTTGGACTAAAGTTAATTGGGTTTACATTTGATAGGAGCCCAAACCACATTTGATGTGGTAGTAGATGAATAAAGGCTTGGTCATAAACTTGATCCATATAATGGATTTAGGGATTGCACTAACTAAAACCCAAGTCCATATAAGATATGGAAGAGAGAGAGTTTAGGGGTTAGAGATCACCCACTAACTCTTTTGGGCATCTTTGTATTTTCCTCTAAAATAATGGGAGACAAAGATGAATTGATAAGACTATTAACTCATCTTTGTTCCCCACTATCTCAACAACCATTTCTTGGTATGAGAAGACATAATACAAAAGGAGAAAGGAAAAATCTAATAAGTAAGTGACATATACAGATTTTTCCATTAACTCATATGTCTACTATTGCATGCAAGAGTTGAGAGAAAACTTGAAGAAAGAGTTCTTCATTTTCCTTCATCATCTTCATATACTCTTCTTGTTTTTGAGAAAAACAAGACTTGGTAATAGTAGAAGCATGTCTAAAACAACAAGAACTCTTGATCCTTGCTTGGTGAAGCTTGGTGTGAGTAAGATAGAGACTTCACATTTGGGGAGCTAGAACAAATAAGAGCAAAGGAGAAAGGTATATGATACTTCTTCTTCTTGTTTCCATCTTGTATGTGTTTTGCACACAATTGGTGAACATATTGAAAGGGTAATGGACCTACCATAGTAGTGGAGCAAAATTTTGAAATGTTTGAAATTTTGCCCCACCCACCATGCTTCCACTTTTGGTGCTATTAATCCCTTCATTTACTTAAAAATTAAGGTTCTTTCTTTTGATATTAGCCAACTTGTAATTGTCCAATTCAATGAAATACATACAAAAAAATTCATGCCTATTACAAAAATATTAATATAAAATATATATAAAAATTTCAACTTATATGTTTAAAAAATATATATATACAACATATATATGAAAAAAAATAGTGCTACTAAAGAGTTAGTAAATGTATACTATAAAGTGAACAAAATTTATCTAGCAATATTTAGAGTGTGTAGTAAAATTGAAAAGTAAAAAATATGCATACCAAAGTGAAAGTAAAGAATTAAAAATTTTATTAAATTACTAAGTATGAAATGTGCATATATAGATTTTTTTAATGGGCTTTTATACTCAAAAGCCCATGCCGATTATATAGCCAGCCCACAAGGCTCATGAATGAGTGAACATAAAAATTTTCTAGAGTTAGAAATAGTTAGCCAAGACAAAATTGATGTAGGAAAAGCTAGCCACCAAATTTGACTTAGTAGCCACAAAAATTAACTAAGTTAAATCCTTAAACAACTTGGATTCTTCCTTTTCCTATATAAGGTCTAGATGCATTTTTATTACTTCCATGCCACATGATGAATATCATTAACTTAGATAAGATCCTAGCCATCCAATTTGATTAATAATCACCATCCATTTTAATTAAATCCTAGCCGTTGAAATAAGTATGCTTAAATCCTCACCATTCAACATTTCATATATAAGTAAAAATTTATGTTCATCTCCACCATTTTTGCAAACATTACACCAAAACACTAAAGAAACCCTCTCCATATTGTCATCACCATAAGAACTCAAATCAAAGCTCTCTAAGCTAAGAAATTATGTTCATCTTCTTCATTCTTCATACTAGGTATGACTTTGGTAATATAGTTGCAAAAACTATCCTATTCTTCCATCCATATAGTTCGGCCAAAAGGGGATGTAACTAGGAAATATTTTTTTGTGCGTCCTTTGATTAAATATAGAAATTAGGCTTGAAAACTATAGGTTTAATATGGAAAAATAAACAAGAAATGCATGAAACTCATCTAAGTATACCTGGAAGTATGGTTCAGCCACTTTGGTGAATTAATAAGGAAAGTGTTTTAAATTTTATTTAAAAGTTTGTAAAGTTATTTTGGATAGAGAAAAATGATTTGGAAGTGTTAAAATGAATTATGGAAGCTTAGTTCAAGACTTGAAAATTTTGAAGGCATAAACCTAGCTAAAAAGAGGAATTTATATTCTAATGCTTATTTTTGACGTTTGATTGATCACATAGGTTTTCTATTATACTAATTTCATAATTTAAAGGTCAATTTAACAATTAGACAAGAAATTATAGGTCTTCCCAAATTTGCCCTAAGTTAGAAAATTAGGGTTTCATAAACTAAAATGATTTAGTTACAATTGTCCTCTGGGAATAGATTGTCTAAATGTTAATTTAATGAATTTATTATCAATTTGAAGATTGGATGAGGAATTAATGGTTTTCCCTAAATTCTAGGGTTTGGGAGACAAAATGAAAATTTTGAGAATTGAATTTCAATCCATAAAATTGAAGGAGCAATTAAGCTTAAGAATGGTGTAACATAATTTGTATGATGGAAATAATTTTTCCCAAATATAATGAATTAGGTTCATTTATGGGATTGGAAAGTGAACATGAAATTAATTCCATTAAATATTGAAAATTGTTTAAATTGATTCTAATTGAGTAATATGAAGTTGAAATGTGAAATTGGGAGGAAAAGAATTATTTTCCATAAGTGAATATATTTGGCCGTTTAGATAACAACTAAGGGAAAATGTTAAAATTAGTAATATGTATATGTATAGTGTGTCTTGTCCTTAAATTACTAAGATGAAAGGCGTTAACAAAGTTGAGCTAAATTTAAACTAATAAGAAAGGTAGTGATCAATGTGTAATTGAAATGCAAAATGTGTAGAATCTAAAGACAAGGGCAAGGAGATTGTCTAAGAGTGCAAGAAGTACTACTAGTATCATGGTTAAACATAAATAGGAGTAAAAGAGTCCAAAATGAGTACTTAATAATATAATATCACATGTGCCATATTCTATGAACCATTATTAATCAAACCATTTTCATTGAAATATTTCAATACCATGTTGAGTATGAATTGCCTATTCAATATTGAGCCATTGGATATGATATTTATTTATGACATTTGGCCATTGTAAGCCATTTAACATTGATTTCATAAAGTGACCATTAATGCGAATTATTCTTGTATTGGCATATTTCCTATTGAATTCCATATTGTGAATTTCATATGAACTTAACCTTTCTATTGATGCCTATTAATAAGTAAAAATATCCTTCTGATATGGGGTAATACATCTGATCTTGTGCATTTAGTATAAACCTATGGGTAGGGCGAGAGTGTCCAACCTTAGTTATAGGGAGAATGTCAAACCATAAGACATGATCAGTATTGCATAATGTGATATGTTCGAGTGAGCAAGGCACTGGCAGCCATTCACCTGATTTATTGACTTATAAGTGAGAAGCACACCACCTCCAAAAATTTATTATTTTTGCTAAAGATATTGTTTTGGTCTTAAATGAGAAATTTATTCATAATGACAATTTTGATTAATATCGCTCCATTGTTACAATGAGCCTATCCTAATAGTGACCCAAATACTCAACTTATATTTTATTATTATGTACTCACTGAGCTTTGTCTCATTCCTTATTTGTTTAAATTTTTCAAGTCAAGTTGATGCGTCAGCAAGGTAAATTCCAAGTCCTATTCTTCCACTTAGAAATTGCTATGCTAATTTTGATGTTTGAATTTTGGATAAACTCTAAAGACCAGTACTCTAGAGCTTCATGGTTATCGAATGTTTAGTATTAATATGTTATATGGTTTATATGTACTGTAAACTATGCTATAATTATTATTATGTTAGTGTATTAAGTAATGAACATATGGATGATAAAATGAAATATAAAATAGGAAATTAAACATGATGAATATGAAAATGGTATTAATGAGCATTTGGTAATATATAAAATGACAAAATAATAGCTAGCAATTGGGCTTCAATCTTGGGATAAGATTCAACAATGTTCGATACTAATATGTTATGCAATTTATAATATGTACTGTAAACTATGCTGTAATTATTATTATGTTAGTGTGTTAAGTAATGAACATAAGGATGATAACATCAAATATAAAATGGGAAATTAAACATGATGAATATGAAAATGGTATTAATGAGCATTTGGTAATATGTAAAATGACAAAATAGTAGCTGGCAATAAGGAAAGGCAGTTGGGTTTCGATCTTGAGATAAGGTTCAACATAGTAAATTGTAAAGAATAATAAGTTAAATGGGGTTCTGCGAGTTTAGGTGACTTTATGTCTCCCTATACTCTAGGACCATCACGGTTTAAAAGGTGGGTCATGACAAAGTTGATATCAGAGCGAAAGTTTAAATCTAATCTAGACTTTATAAATATTATAGGTTATAGGTTAAACCATAGAGCATGGGAATTCCTTCCTGTCATTTGAAGTCTATCATTAAGTCTAGATCCATGCTACCTATAAAACTTTAATTCTTTAGTTTGACGTATGATATAAGTCACGACCCAATTTCTAGACCATGACTGTCCTAGAGTTCGGGGAGGCATAAGGTCACCTAAACCCGTAAAACACTATTGATCCAATTGTTATTTTATATATATTCCATTTTGCAATCTTTCCCAAGATTGAAACCACACACGTTCTCTACCTTTTTCCCATTATTACTTTAATCATTTATTCGTATCCAATATTCTAGTGCCATCTCATGATCATGAGTAGAACCTCATTCATAAGTGTTAACCAATGTTATCCATACATTCTTATCTTTAAACATAAGTACTTATACATAACAAATATCATTAATTGTTTACACTATTCTCCAACATAACATACTTTAACACTATGCCCTAAGATACCATGGAGCTCTAGATTGTTTATCATCAAAATGAGACAAGCAAGACAAAATAATACTTTAGCAAGTCCTAAGCGAAGAAGCGTGGCTCGGAGTTTACCTTACTAATGAATCACCTCAACCTGGAAAATCATAAACAACTATAAGATGAGACAAGCTTAGTGAGTACAAAATAATATAACATAACATGCAAGTAATATAGGAGGTTATCATTTGGGTTAATTCAAGATAGCAATGGTGTGATGTTAATCGAAATTGGCCATGTTGAACTTTAGAATGAATTTTAGCATAAATAATAATGTCTTGGAAGCAGAAAGCTTCCCACACATAAATATTAGAGTGGCGGTCTAAACCTTGCTCACTCATATACATCACATTACACAAAACTGATTAGGTCTTACGGTTAGGCATTCCCTCCTAACAGAGGTCGGGTATTCTCACCCTACCCATGGGGTTATACCAAGTGCACAAGCTCTGATGTCTTTCCTCACATCAAAGAGGATTTCTACTTAGTCACGGGTATTTGTGAAGGCATATTCAAAATCTATATCAAGTATTCAATGGCAAGTAGTTGGCATATCAATCATTGGCCACAAAATGGCATCAATGTAATACGTTCAAATTATCATATAAGAAGGATATTGAATTCAAATGCTCACAATTCATAGAAAACACATATTCAATGTCCCTTTTTGGGCATGTATCAAAGGATGGCATTTCAATGAATAGTTGCAAACAATATGACACAATTACATCATATTATTAAGTACTCACCTTAACTCATTTGCTCCTAATGATTATTCGTTCTTGGCTAGTTTAAGGTCCCTCATGATCTTGAGTAATTTCTTTGCCCTTGCCTTGAAGCTCTACACTCATCACATTTCAATTACATGATAATTAGTAACTAATAGTGTTACTAATCATATCCTTTGCTTGTTCATTACTTTAACTTACAACATAAATGTATCAATTGTATCATACACATACTCTTTCTTATTTTTAATTGTTTTCAAACTAGATTTCTCATTCAATTTCATGATTTCAAGTCTAGGTCTCAAAATTTCCAAATTGCTCCATAAACCCTAGAATTTAGGAAAAATAATCAATTTCACTTTCAAATCTCAAATTGACTAGAGATTCATCAAATTAACACCTAGGCAATCAATTCATACCAATGAATTTGAGTTAATTTACTTTTATTCATATGAACACTAACTTGTCCCATTTATATCAAATTGGGGAAAATTTCTAATTCCTCATCAAACCTTTAAATTAGTTGAAGAAATATGAAATTGACATATCATATAACATATATGATTACTGAATTATCACTATTTAATATTAGAACACTAGGTTCTCCTTTTGACTATGTTCATGTCTCTAAGAATTTTAAGTTTTGAATCATGTTCTCAAAGTCATTCTAACACTTCTAATTCACTCTTCTTTATCTAAAAATAGTCATAGATATACTTAATTAGAATATAAAACTTTTCCTTAGTCATTCACTACTATGGCCAAATTCTTCCTAAGGTGTAAGAGAGATATCTAAGCAACCAAAACACTAAAATTAACCTTAAAGTGCAGAAAAGAATAGATAAATATAATTTCTCACCTTGGTTAGCTCTAATTTAGCAAGGTTCTTATTGCAAGTGGGGTAGAGAAAATTTCTTTCTTTAGTGTAGGATTTTGGTGTAGAGAGAAGCTAAATGTGATTTGTCTACATAATCTTGCTTACATATGTAACGGGTTGGATGATGAGGATTTATCAAGTTATATCCAATGGTTAGGATTTGATCTTAATGAATGGCTAAGATTGTGTCAAGTTGGATGGCTAGAATTTTCTCTACAATAGTGATGATCATTATGAGGTATTGGAGTGCCCAAAATGAATCTAGACTCATGTGTAGGAAAAGTGAGAGTTTCACTTGGTTTAGGATTTTAACTTAGTCAATTTTGGTGGCTAGATAGTCAAATGCCTAAGACTCACTCTCTACAACATCTTTTGTCTATTGTCTTAGGCCAACCACTTTTGCTCATAAGTTTTAGATATTCTATAACTCTTAGGCCTAATGAGCCAGCCTTCTTATGTTAGGCTTAGGCCCTTGTTACATCAAGACCCAATAACAAGCCCATAGGCCCATTAACAAGCTTAGAAGTTTTCCTTTTAAATTCTTTTCCGTACCTTTCACTATAACTTTCAATTTTATGTTTTCTAATTTCTTTGCCTAAATCATTAACTATCATATGAATTCTATTTAAATCATTAGAGCATAATTAGTCATAATAAAATCATATACTAGGCGTTTTCATCACACATTATATTATAGGGTTCCTACCCAATTCCCTATCACTCCTACACTACACTAACATTTAAAGATCTAGTCTTTTAGCATCATTAGCAATTAAAGTGAGCTATCAAATACTTGGGTATTACATTCTACCCCCCTTAAAAAATTCATCCTCAAATTTTAAAAGAACTTACCTGTTACTGATTAAACAACTATGGATACTTCTGAAGCATATCATCTTCACTTTCCTATGTACATTCTTCTACATTATGGTTGCGCCATTGAACTTTGACCATTGGTTTCTCTTTATTATAAAGTTTCATCACTTGGCGATCTAGTATGGCAATCAAAATTTCTTCATAGGAAAGATCTTGATCAATCTCAATCAATTGTGATTGCAATATGTGCAAAGGATCAAGAATGTACTTTCTTAACATTGACATGTGAAAAATCGAATGAACATGTTCCAATGCTGGAGGCAATGCTAACTAGTATGAGACTTCTTTGACTCAAAAGGTCAAATGAAATGTGGGGAGAGTTTTCCCTTCTTGCCAAATCTCATTACTCCTTTCATGGGGGAAACTTTCAGAAAGACATGGTCACCCATTGTGAATGGACATCCTTCCTCTTGGGATCAGCATAACTCTTCTGGCGACTAAAAGTAGTTTTTAGCCTTTCCTGAATAATCTTCACCTTTTCAGTAGCTTCTTTAATCGTATCTGGGGCTTCAAGATACCTTTCACCTACTTTGATCCAATAAATCAGAGATTAACATTTTCTACCATATAATGCCTCATTCGGAGCCATTCCTATAGAAGAATGATAACTATTGTTATATACAAACTCAATAATTGGGAGGTGTTTATCCCAACTCCCTCCGAAATCTATTACGCACATATGAAGCATATCCTCCAATGTCTGTATTTTTCTCTCATATTGTCTATCCGTTTGTGGGTGGAAAGTCATACTAAAGTCAAGCTATCTACCCAATGCTTCCTGCAATCTTTGCCAAAATCTCAATGTGAATTGAGCCCCTCTATCTGAGATAATGGAGAGTGGAATCCCATGTAACTGTACAATTTCCTTAATATATATCTAGGCATATTAGGCTACCAAATATGAAGCCTCTACCTTAATGAAATGCATATATTTTTTCAGCCAATCCACTATAACCCATATTGAGTTATATCCTTTTACCGTCTTGGGTAGACCTACTACAAAATCCATAGTATCCGTTCCCACTTTCACTCCGATAATCTTATCTCCTAAAGTAATCCAGATGGCCTTTGATGTTCAAATTTCACTTACTGGTAAGTGAGACATGAAGCTACAAAATTTGCCACATCCTTCTTCATTCCAAGCCACCAATAAGTACTCCTTATATCATGGTACATTTCGGTAGCACCTGGATGTACGTTGTATGAGGTTTGATGTGCTTCTTTCAAAATTCTCTCCCTTAATTCTTTTACATTAGGCATACATAATCGATCTCTGCATTTCAAGATGCCTTCCTATTTGAAACTCTAGGGCTTGTTCCTTCTCTACATCTTCAAAAATTTTCATTAATTGGGGGTCTTGGTTTTATGACATCTTTATCTCATCAAGGAGTTTAGGCCTTACTTGGAAGTAAGCTAACAGCACTTGTGATTCATCTACTTCCAATTGTAAACCTTCATTAAACATCTCCTTTAACTCATTTATTATTGGCTCCTTTTGCATAGCAATATGCGAGACACTACCCATTGACTTCCTGCTCATTGCATCTGCTACTACATTGGCTTTACCAGGGTGGTAAAGTATTTGGCAATCATAATCTTTTAACAATTCTATCCACCTTCTTTGCCTCAAATTTAAATCTCTTTGCTTTAAGATATATTGAAGGCTTTTATGATCCATACAGACTCACATTTCTCCCCATATAAGTAGTGCCTCCATATCTTTAAAGCAAAACTAACTACCACCATTTCTAGATCATGCATAGGGTAGTTCATCTCATGTTGCTTTAGTTGCCTAGATGCGTGAGCAATAACTTTTCCATTTTACATTAACACCCATCCCAAACCAATTCTAGAAGCATTACAGTATATGGAGAAACCTTCATTCCTAGCAGGTAGCACTAATACAGGAGCTATGATCAAGCAATTCTTAAGCTTTTGGAAACTCTCTTCATAAGTCTCATCTCACTTAAACTTAACTTACTTTCTTATAAGCCTTGTTAGCTACACTGCTATCCTCGAAAAATCCTTTATAAAATGACAATAGTAGCCCTTTATACTTAAGAAACTCTTCACTTCTATAATGATTGTGGGTTGAGGCCAATTTGCTACTGCGTTTACTTTCTTAAGATCGACCTTGATTCCTTCTTTACTAACTATATGACCAAGGAAACAAACTTATTCCATCTAAAAGTCATTTAGTGTATAGCTTATGTTCCCTCAGAATTTGTAACATTATTCTGAAGTGCTCCTCATGTTCTTCCTTACTCCTCAAATAAACTAGAATATCATAAATAAATATAATCACAAATTTATCCAAAAACGGCTTAAACACTCAGTTCATCAAATCTATAAAAGCCACTGGTACATTCATCAAACCAAATGGTGGTACTATGAATTCATAATGCCCACATCTCATTCTAAATGCAGTCTTGCAAATGTCCTCTTGTTGGATCTTAAGTTGATGATAACCCGATCGCAAGTCTATCTTACAGAAATAACTGGCTCCTTGTAACTAATCAAATAAATCATCAATCCTCGATAGAGGATACTTATTCTTCATAGTTACCTTATTCAATTGTCGATAATCAATGCATAGCCTTAGGGACCCATCTTTCTTCTTTACAAATAGAACCAAAGCACCCCAAGGGGAACTACTTGGCCTAATAAAACCCTTATCAAGTAGATCTTGTAATTGGACTTTCAATTCTTTTACCTCTAAAGGTGCCATTCGATAATGTGGTATCAATATTAGCTAAGTTCCAAGCAAGAGCTCAATTGCAAACTCTATCTCTCTATCTGGCGGCATCTTTAGTAAATCTTCAAGAAACACATCAAGGAACTCATCTACTACAGGTATCTTCTTGATAGATTTATCTACTTTCTCAATGTCCACAACATGTGCCAAATATGCTTAACAACCTTTCCTTAACAATCTTTTTGCCCTAACAGCCGAAATAAAGTTCACAGTAAAGCTACTTCTATCCCCTTGAAAAGTGAATTCAGATCCATTCTCCTTTCTAAAATTGATCCTTTTCCCTTTACAATCTATATGAGCATTATGTATAGATAGCCAATCCATTCCTAGTATGACATCAAACTCCAAAACTTCTAGTATTTGCAGGAAATCTCCTATTTTCAATTTCTACCATGCAATTCTTATATACTTGTCCTACCTCTACAATTTCTCACAAGGGTGTCACTATAATCAAAGGTTCATTCATCACCTCCTTATTTTTATTAATTTTTTAGTAAAACATGGTGAAATAAATGAATGCATTACACTAGAATCAAATAAACATTGAGTATTAGTAGACTGAATGAAGATGGTACATGTTACAACATTATAGGACGTGCAAGCATCTTATTGGTTAAGTGCATAGACTCTCCCTCTTCCTCTTCCTTCTATATCTTGCATATTGCTTGTGGATTGTCCGGCACCACGGCCTCGTCCTCCCAATCTATGATTTTTTACCCGATTCATTTGCACAGTGGGCTGTGAAACCTCTGTAACCATTCTTTAGTTGACAGTCATCGGATAATCCTTAATAAAATGTCCCATCTATCCATAGCATAGGCATGCTCCCATGGCTCTTCAACAGGCTCCTCAATGTTGTTGTCCACACGTAGAGCAAATAGGTATGGATAAGCCTTGTTGTCTTGTTTGATATGTGTTAATGTTGCCTGGGGCTGAGGCCATTGAAACACTTCTAGTGTAAACTTGACTTTGTCCTCCCATTCTAGGCTGGTATGGAGTGGATATTGTGGGAGCACATTCAAGACCCTTACTTTGAGTTGGGCCTCCTCGTTGCTAGCTGCTTTGTCCTTTATTCTTTCCCTTATTTTTCCATTCCTTTTTCTCTCATTCAGCTCTTTTGGCCTTATGTCGTGCCTCCATAAGCTTAGCTTTATCAATAAGCTTGGCCATGGTAGGGAAATTAATGGTTACCAAAACACTATAAAGTGGAGCAATTAATCCTTTTCAAAATTGATCAACTCTACTTGCTTCAGTAGGTACTATATAAGAAGCATATTTGCATAGACATTTAAATTCTCGAGCATACTCCGATACAGACAGTCCAGGTTTTTGCTTTAATTGCTCAAATTGAAGGGCACAATTTTGCCTTTCCCCTTCTATTAGGAACTCATCCATTAATCTTTGCTTGAACTCAGCCCATATAAGAGGGTCGTCTCCATATAGCTGGTCCTCAATCTCCCTCTAGAACCATTCCCATGCATCCTTCTTGAGTTGTAGCCCCACTAGTTCAATTAACTTTTCATCAGAGCATGACGTGAACCCTCATTTTAGCATCTTCAAAATTGACATTGAACTTTCTAGAACTGATCGAAACATTCTTGGCATAACCTAATGCCTTTCCAACCCTGATCGGGCCTTCTGTATTGGACAACATTTTTTTGAAACTAATCGGATTCTATCTCAGACTAACTATTCAAATGTTCTAAAATTAATTTTGATCGAAATGACACTAACCGATAACTTTTCTGAGCTCTATAACTCCCAAAAACTGACTCGAAAGTCTCAAAAATTGATTCGAAAACCTCTGAAAAATGGGTTGAAAAACAAAATCTCAAAAAGCATGCCATGCCACGTGGCATGCTGCATGGAAGTCATATCTGTGCAGAGCCGCATGGCTTTCTTGCGGCATGCCGTAAGAACCTAACGTGGCATCGCACAGGCCTAGTGCGGCGCCGTACTAGGTTTTGCAGTCTTTTGCCTCTAATGGGCCCCACCCATAGAAAATGACTTTTATACTCTTTTTAGTCTAATTTTCAGCCATTTCTAATCCTACCCCTCGTGATCATTTTACATTTTCACTACCTAAATTACCCTCACGTCCATTTTCCAATAAATAGGCCCTCCCTCCTTCATTTCAAAACACACCAAGGTTGATATTGATAGCTATCTATCAACCTTTCTTCTTCTTCTCCCTCCATCCACTCTCTAATTAATTAATTAATTATTTTAATTAATTAATTTTCTCACCCAAACCAAGTTAATTAATCTTTTTAATTAACTAAAGATCTTTTTTTAATCACTTACAAGTTAATTAATTAATTAATCTTTTTAATTAATTAATTAAAAAGATTAATTAATTATCTTTTTTTAATTAAATCAAAAATCTTTTTTTAACTCATACGCTATTTTAATTAATTAATTAATTAATTACCTTTTTTTAAAATTTAATCAAAAATCCCTTTTTTAACTCATCCACTATTTTAATTAATTAATTAATCATTTTAATTAATCAATTCACTCATCCATAATTTTCTTTGATCATTAATCAATCCACTTGCCTGGTTCGATAAAACGGAACTTCAATCCGGCAAAACACTTTTTCCATCTCATCCATCAAAATCCAAGGTATTTTCATCAAATTCATTCTCCAAACCAAAAACCATTTTAATCAATCTGTAAACCCCTCCACTTAATTGTGGAATGAACTACGTGGATTTTGATCCCTATTCAAATGGGATACATAGACATATTTGGAATTTAAGTCCAAACTTCAAATCCATTTCAAATTAAACTTATTTTCTTCATTTTTCTTGAATTAATTATCTTTTTTTTTTATAATATTTGTAAGGGAATATGTGGTCATCCTAGAATCCCATAAGGGCTAGAGAAGGCATCCCATTTTCTATCAATGTAATTATCTTCATTAAGGAGTGATCATGTGGTTCCCCTAAATCTTTAAAGATTAGAGGGAACACTCTCATTTATTTATGAATGTTTATTGTTTCATTAATCTTCATGCATCCATGATTATGCCATATCCATGCATTCTTGTAATTATCATCTTATAAATGTCATTAATGAAACCCAATTTTCAAATCAAATTAAACTTAAGAGCCAAATTTAGATTATTTAAAACCAAAAACCTAGTCTTTGAACTCAACCTGGTTCAAAGACTAGTGATTTTATCCAAGAGCAAATTAAAGTAAAAAATTAATAAATTAGAGTCAAATTGGGTTTTTCCTTAGTTTTCCCATTTAAAATAAATTAGGGTGGCGACTCCCAAAAATCATTTTTTAAATCAACCAAATCCAAACCCGAGGGTTCCATTGTGAGTCTAAACCTGAATGAGCATCTCGGTTCCCTCTAGTGGACCGAGCTAGTGCTCTGGCGAGGCCTCACACATGATAGTCTCTAGGTTATCTTATCTAGTTCCTCAATAAATTCTTGGGGATCTTCCTCTTCTTCTCCTTTAAACTCAGGAGGTTTCATTTATTTAAAATCATTCACTGAAATTCCTTTTTCTGGTAACATTCTTCTTTGAACATGGCATTGTGCCCTTGGCAGAAGAGGAGGAATGTTTTGAGCACTAGGAACAGGCGGCACTACAGGTGGTGGAGGTGGTGGAGGCATTTCCTACCTTCGCCTTAATTCTTCAAGCTGTCGCCTTAGTTCTTGGTTTTCTTGCTTAAATACGTCCATGTCTCTTGGCAGTCCTCGTTCCCTTGTAACTACTGTGCATTGTCTTGATCGAGATGAATCCCTATCATCATCTCTTACGGATGCAATATTAGATGTTGCATCTGGAGCGATGGTCTCGGCCTTTTGAGATCTTTGTCTCTCTTGCTTTATTCTATGAGGTAGCATCTAAGCCACAACATTAATAATACTTTTAATTCATCTCATGTATATCTCGTTATATATATATATATATATATATATATATATATATATATATATATATATATATATATATATATATATATATATATATATATATATATATATCATTCACAGTCACACCAATTACTATTTACTATTTCCTTTCGTTTTATAACTTTAATAGTTCACAACTTCTAACAATTTCATATAAACATATCATTCAACAATGTCACATTTCATTTAACCCTTTGCTTACATATATCATAAACCAATTCATTATTCTTAGATATCTTTAATAACACAATCAAGGAAACACATATAATACTAGTATCCAATTTACATTCTCAATGATCCTATTACAAGAACACAAATGAGGAAATTCATGAAAGCACTAAATAGAATAATTAGCTACAATTTCAAGAGTACTAGAAAAAACTATTCCTTAAATTGGAAATTTGAGATGTACATCAATGTTTGAAAGCTAAGTGCAGGTTCCAACATGGCCAGGAGCACGCCCGTATCCCTAAGCATGTCTAGTTATGCTGGGATTTAAACTTACATGGCTAGACCAAGGGCTGGGGTTCCAGCCGTGCCAATTTCGGGGCCAAGAACCTAACTTTCCACAAGTGAAACCTCAGTCATGCCTCCACCTATGAGAGGCTACTAAATGAATTTTCTAATTTGCTCTTATCACACGACTGGAATCCTAGCCATGTGTTCACCCGTGGCTGCCCATCTTCTAATTAGGAAACTCCAATCTTTGTCTAAAATAATTCCCTTATCCACTTTAAATTGGCATTCGGTTTCTCCATAAAACACAACCAACCTATATAAAGAAAGAAGTCATGCCTTTTCCAAAAATATTCACTTCTTTATAATTCATTAAACATTAGTACATCATCTATATACAAAAAGATTTATATACATCCCATTGGTTATCTTTCATATTAACCTACCCGTTACATATACATACGTACTGATAGTTTTACCAAAACCTAACCAAAATTTATCTGTTCTCCTTCCTATTTTCTTAATTCCTTGAACCCCTCTCACTATTTTCGGCTTCACTTTCCCCAAGGCCCATATGTCTATGGCCCGTTGATAGCAATGAAGGGGATAACATATGCCTTATTATAAGGCATCTTTCTTCTGAATTATCTAATCTTCCATAAGCCACACATAGATGCTCGGGAAATCCTGGCATAACATCATGGAGGGGTGGGATTGGCTCTGCCTTCGGATTTTGATGCATATGCCTAACTCGAGCTAACTCCCATTTCACATTTCTCATCGTTCTTTTCAAACTCCGTACTTCCTCCCCTAACATATGAAGTTCCCTCATTGCTTCCTTATATTGTGCTTTCACTCTTACTATCCAAACTAGGTCAAGATCTTCCTCTGGATCCATCTCTTCAAACTTAGGCGGAGCGGCCGAAGCGGCATCCGATACTTCCCTTTCTCTAATAAGGTTATGAATTTGTGGCATCTACATCCATAATCAAGCAATATACATAACAACAATACAATAACACAATAATGCACACACATAGATCACAAAAATGAGAGAGTACCTTAACATATATTATTAATCCA
This sequence comes from Reutealis trisperma, assembly GCA_947687605.1. Taxonomy (NCBI): domain Eukaryota; kingdom Viridiplantae; phylum Streptophyta; class Magnoliopsida; order Malpighiales; family Euphorbiaceae; genus Reutealis; species Reutealis trisperma. Next base: position 88,111 of record CANTUT010000104.1, on the reverse strand, counting down.
GATCTAACTTAACAACACAATTCAATAACAAGAGGGATTCCTATGCTTCATGGTTTATCGTTCACATGGTTATTGAGCCTAAGTAAGACTTAAACCTTTAACTTTGATACTAACTTTATCATGACTCAATTTCTAAACAGCGACTGTCCTAGAGTTCAGGCAAGCATAAGGTCATTTAAACCCCATAGAACACTATTGATCCAATTATCATTTTATATATATTCCATTTTGCAATCTTTCCCAAGATCGAAACCACACACATTCTCTACTTTTTTCCCATTATTACTTCAATCATTTATTCATATCCATTATATTCTAGTGCCATCTCATGATCATGAATAAAACCTCATTCATAAGTGTAAACAAATGTTATCCATACATTCTTACTTTTAAACATAGGTACTTACATATAACAAAAATCATTAATTATTTACACTATTCTCCAACATAACATACTTTAACACTATGCCTTAAGATACCATGGAGCTCTAGATTGTTTGTCATCAAAATGACAAAAGCAAGACAAAATAATACTCTAGCAAGTCCTAAGCAAAGAAGCATTGCTTGGAGTTTACCTTGCTAACGAATCACCTCAACCTGGAAAATCATAAACAACTACAAGATGAGACAAGCTCAGTGAATACAAAATAATATAACATAACATGCAAGTAATATAGGATGTTATCATTTAGGTTAATTCAAGATAGCAATGGAGTGATGTTAATCATAATTGGCCATGTTGAACTTTAGAATGCATTTTAGTAGAAATAATAATGTCTTGGAAGCAGAAAGCTTCCCACACATAAATATTAGAGTGGCAGTCTAAACCTTACTTACTTATATACCTCACATTATGCAAAACTGATCAGATCTTGCGGTTAGGTATTCCCTCTTAACAGAGGTTAGGTACTCTCGCCCTACCATGGGTTTATACTAATTGCACAAGGTCTGATGTCTTTTCTCATATCAGAGAGGATTTCTGCTTAGTCACAGGTATTCATAAAGGCATCTTCAAAATCTATATCAAGTATTCAATGGCAAGTAGTTGGCAGATCAATCATTGGCCACAAAATGGCATCAATGTAAGAGGCTCATTATGTTTAATTATCATATAAGAAGGATATTGAATTCAAAAGCTAACAATTCATGGGCAACATATATTCAATGTCCCTTTTTCGGCATGTATCAAACGATGGCATTTTAATGAATAGTTGCAAACAACATGGCACAATTACATTGTATTAGTAAGTACTCACCTTAACTCCTTTGCTCCCAATGATTATTCGTTCTTGGCTAGTTTAAGGGCCCTCACGATCTTGAGTAATTTCTTTGCCCTTGCCTTGAAGTTCTACACTCATCACATTTCAATTACATAACAATTAGTAACTAATAGTGTTACTTATCATATCCTTTACTTGTTCATTACTTTAACTTACAATAGAAATATATCGATTGTATCATATACATACTCTTTCTTATTTCTAATTGTTTCCAAACTAGATTTCTCATTCAATTTCATGATTTCAAGTCTAGGTCTCAAAATTTCCAAATTGCTCCATAAACCCTAGAATTTGAGGAAAGCTATCAATTTCACTTTCAAATCTCAAATTGACTAGAGATTCATCAAATTAACACCTAGGCAATCAGTTCACACCAATGAATTTTAGTTAATTTACTTTTATTCACATGAACCTTAATTTGTCCCATTTATATCAAACTGGGGAAAATTTCTAATTCCTCATTGAACCTTTAAATAAGTTGAAGAAATATGAAATTGACATATCATATAAAATATATGATTGCTTAATTATCACCATGTAATATTAGAACACTAGGTTCCTCTTTTGACTATGTTCATGTCTCTAAGACTTCTAAGTTTTGAATCATGTTCTCAAAGTCATTCTATCACTTCTAATTCACTCTTCTTTATATAAAATAGTCATAGGTGTACTTAATTAGAATATAGAACTTTTCCTTAGTCATTCACTACTATGGCTGAATTCTTCCTATGGTGTAAGAGAGATATGTAAACAACCAAAACACTAAAATTAACCTTAAAGTGTAGAAAAGAATAGATAAATATAATTTCTTACCTTGGTTAGCTCTAATTTAGTAGGGTTCTTATTGCAAGTAGGGTAGAGAAAATTTTCTTTTTTGGTGTAGGATTTTGGTGTAGAGAGAAGCTAAATGTGATTTCTCTACATAATCTTGCTTATATATGTAATGGGTTGGATGGTGAGGATTTATCAAGTTATATCCAATGGTTAAGATTTGATCTTAATGAATGGCTAAGATTGTGTCAAGTTGGATGGCTAAGATTTTCTCTAGAATGGTGATGAACATCATGAGGTGTTGGAGTGCCCAAAATGAATCTAGACTCATGTGTAGGAAAAGTAAGAGTTTCACTTAGTTTAGGATTTTGACTTAGTCAATTTTGATGGCTAGATAGTCAAATGCCTAAGACTCATTCTCTAGAACATCTTTTTCTTTTGTCTTGGGCCAACCTGTAACATCCTAGAAATTAACTTTAATTAGGTAGTGAATTTTAGAATTTTAATTTGAAATTGATATTAAGGATTTGCATAAAATTTTTGCATAGCATTTTAATGTATGAAAAGTATAAGAAACTGAAGTAAAACCAAAGAGAAACATAAATGAAACCATAGTGAAACCATATATATACTAAATGGTAAACGTACTTAAAGTACCATATTTTTTTGAATTTCATTTAGTGAAATTTATAATTTTTGAATAATAATCTAAAAGTGAATAAATACATTAATTAAAGCTTAATTAAGTTTAATATTAATATTTAAAAATGTATGGAGAAGGACCAAACTATAAATTTGCAAGGACCAAATTGCATAACTTAAAAATTGGAGGACTAAACTGTAATTTGGCTAAAAACCTGCCCATATAACAGATTTCTCCAGAATTTTCTGTACAAAAATCAGATTTTTCTCTCCTTCCTTCTCCTCTTGGCCGAACCTCTCTAGCCCGTCTTCTTCATCTTTTTTCTTTCAATTTTCTTTAGAAAAATCATTGCAAACCTATACCAAATAACCTCTTTTCATCATCCAAATTACTTCCCACTAAGAATTAAGCAAGAAATAAGCAAGAAATTGAAGAAGTGGAGATTGGAAGAAATTTGCCATTTTAAGAAAAGCAAGGTTAGTCCACTTTTCTTGATTTTAATCCATAGAAATAGATGTTTGTGAGTGGAAAAGATGATTTAGTGTGAGAATTATGTGATAGATTAGTGTATTTGGCATGGAAACTTCATAACTCTTCAAATGCACCTTAAATCAAATTGTTGCTAAAACTTTGAATTCACCTAAAAAGACTTAAGAATAGTTAAATCTAATGCTTAAGGAATGGACTCCAGCAATTGGAATCATTGAATTTGAAGAAAAATACATAAGTTGCTTAAAATCATCTATTCTGCCCATATGTTCAAAGTCCCACTTCAAGGCTGTTTTTTTCAAATTTTATTGCTTAAATGTGTTAGTTTAGTATTAAATAACATGGAAATAACCTTAGTTTGAATTATAGAAACTCCCTTGAAGAAACCATGCTTAGCCGAACCATTGGAGGTAGAATTACCTTTGTTTATGCTTGATTTTTTTCATGATTTTCCATGCTGAAATGAACCCTTTGCTTGGCCTTTAAATTCCAAATGAGTTGTGGAATATATTGTTGGCAATATGAATTTATGTAGGGCAATTTGGGCTTCTTCCAATTTGCCCCAAAACTCTTCCAAAATGCAACCAAAGTCATGCCCACCAAGTGTTTCATAAAATGTCCCAAAGAAAATCCATGAACAAATGCCAACCAATGCTTGCTACAAAATTGCCAAGAAAATACATAATATGTAAATTCCATAATTTATCATCCCTAAAGTAATAAATAGGTCATGTATGCCTAAATTGCTAATAAACATAAATGTAGTTAAATTAAACTAAAGCATTAAAGAAAACAAATTAAATGCTCAAAATAGAAAAATAAACATAAATCATGCAGTTTATGTTATTAGTTTAAGTATTCTCAATAATGTTTAGTATTAAAATAATGTATTTTGCTTCTTTAGCTTCTAAGGATCAAGAAAAGGAGGTTGAGGATTAAGGGATAAAGCTTCAGGTTCCATCTTTCATTGGTGAGTAATATATGCATATGTATATATATGTTTATACCAAAATGAACTTATACCCTTATATGATATTTGCTTGTGAAATGCTCCTTGATGATCCTTTTGAATCTGAATTGCTTCCTTTTCATTGATTCCTTCTTGCTTTGGAATACCTTATTGCTTACATTGAATTTCTAATTGTTCATGGCAAACCTTTGAAACCTATTTTGCTTTTTTGTAATTACATTGTTCGGCTTTGTAGCACCTTATGATATGTTCAAATGACTTTGATTCTTTAAATGAACTTACGTTCTTTAATTCCCTTTCTTTGAATTTAATTATTGAGTAAATCCTATGATTTGATTGGATATCAAATGATAGAGCTACTCATCTAATGGAGTAGCAAAAGAAATTTTGCATCAGACATTGTGCACAATGAATTATAAACTCGAGCTAGGGAGGGTTAAGCCCCTAGCCACATAGTCTAATCAACTATATGTGGGTAAAGCATGCTACCAAGATAGTAGCCTCTGCTTATTATAAATGTGCGATTAAGTGAATTCTGTCATTTGAGAGCCAATATGATTGTCACCTTTACTTTCACACCTTTATTTAAACTATTGCTTCCCTTTGCTCTTTTATCTTGTTTTTATTTTGTATATGTATGTATGCATATATTATTCACTGGGATTTTATCTTATCATTTTAGTGGTTTATAAATTTTCAGGTGGTGAGTAGACCAGTGGTTCCAGCAAAGCTTCTCCCTCCTGCGTGGAACCTATCATGTAATATTCATATTTATTTTGATGGTTGTAAATATTAGAAACTCCATGGTACTTGGTGGTTTAGTATAGTTTAGATTGGGAGTTGTAATAAATATTAAATGTATAAATTATATGTAAATTAAATGAATATTAATGAATATTAGAATGTTTATTATATATTTGTGGATACTAATTGTTTAATATAACAATCCGGGGTTCTACAGATTTAGGTGGCTTTAGGCTTACCCAATCCCTAGGACTGTCCATCCCTAGAGTGGTATGTAACACAACCACTTTTGCTCATAAGTTTTAGATATTCTATAACTCTTAGGCCTAATGGCCGGCCTTCTTATGTTAGGCTTGGGCCCTTTTACATCAAGACCTAATAACAAGCCCATAGACCTATTAACAAGCTTGGAAGTTTTCCTTTTAAATTCTTTTCTTTACCATTCACTAATACTTTCAATTTTATGTTTTCTAACTTCTTTGCCTACATCATTAACTATCATATGAACTCTATTTAAATCATTAGAGCATAATTAGTCATAATAAAATCATGTACTAGGCAAACATCACACATTATATTATAAGGTTCCTACCTAATTCCCTATCAAACCTACACTACACTAACATTCAAAGATCTAGTCTTTTCGGATCATTAGTAATTAAAGTGAGCTACAAAATACTTGAGTATTACAATATGTGCACAATGATTGTGGAAAAAAAATAATGATGTGATATGAGTGATACATGTGACCGAGCTATATACTATGGAAATGAGATGATAAGGATAAAATGTGCATAAGAAAAATTGATTGTATATGTGTAAAAATGTATAAATGAATATGTATATGTGTTTTATTAGAAATAAATTTCCTATTATAATTAACTGCCAATTATTGATATGTTTTAGTGCAATTAATGTTTCTGGAAAAAATATTTACATAATGTGAATAATGATGAATGTATGCTAAATTCTTTGAGCCTATAGTGTAAATGAGCGACAGCTATTAGTTAAATGCTATTAAGAGAGAACTTAAATGTGATTTCATGAAAAGTTCATGTGATGTGAATAGTGACATGAATATGCCTACTCTTGCGTATGCTAGAGTATGTACAATGTTTAGGATAGAAGATATCCTAACATAATTTGTATAATAATAGTGAGTAGGGCTCTATAAATGAGTGAAATTGGGCTATGAATATATAGAATTTGATTAGTTTTTAGGTGCAATAAAGGTTATGTATGTAAATGTTATAAACAGTCTAAATTGAGAAATAACTAACAAAATGATGTAGTTCTTTTGCATTTGTATGATATATGACTAATGTATGAAAGTTTGACACAACTAGTGTTTGCTCTTATGCTTTAAGAATAAGGTGTTTATTATCCGTTGGAGCTAGAATCTATCTTATGACTATTGCGGTCAAGATTTTTATTCACAGTCATGATTTCCTTATCGCACCCTATGTCATGGTCACGATTGAGGTCGCGAAGTTTATTGTGTCTCAAAGTCCAAATTGATGCTTTGCCTATAAACAAAGTCTCAGTTGTGACCATTTTGGTCGCGGTCATAAGTCTTATTTAGCACCTACGATTTAGAGGTCTTTTCATGACTTAAGGGACTTTTGAATCTTTATAATTTGCAACCTTTCTAATTAATTTTATCTACAAAAAAAAAAACACTTAATAAACATGTTAGATAACTTTAATTTGATTTATCAAGATCAAAAATAGAGATTGACTAAATTTTTACATAACTTAGGCCAACAACTAATATATATAATATTATGTTATACGAAATGTTTACATGTGACAATGATTTGATCGGTCACTTATATGAAGTTGTTAAATAATATGTATGGTTAATGCCATAAAATGCAAAATGATGCTTAGTAATAATCAATGTGACCACAAAATGAATCAAATATATTTTTATATATCAAGAAGTATATGATATGAACTAAATGAACAATATTATAAATTTATGGCTTAAATACTACTTATAGACTAGAACAGCAAGAAATGCAAGGATTTCTCTATCGCTCAAGTAAATATCAAGTATAGTCAAAGAAAGAGTATTGATTTACATGTGATCTAAAAGACGATCACTTTGTACCTAAAGAAGGAATCGATCAATCACATATGTGTTAATGTGACCTTTTAGAAAGGCATTTATGTACATGTAACTAGGAAGTTTGAAAAACCCCAAATTAAATGTGCTAGACTTAGGGAAAATTTAAGGATGGGTGACCTCCTAGGAAGTTCTCAAACCCACTGAAGGAACAAAATCATAAGGTCAATGAAAAACCAAAGCAAACAATATCTAATGTTATTTGGTTTTGGATCATTCCAAAAGATAACATGAAATTGTCAATTACACAAAAGTGTATATGATTAAGGAACAATCTTTAAAAATAAAGTAAGGAATGAAGGAATGTTTGACTTAACAAGAATTTGTGTAAGCTAAGAACGAATCGATATAAATCAACATATTGATTCTAGACAAAATACCTCATATTGAGAATGAGTTGACAATGGGATAAATGCCTGTAAAATAAGATGGATTTGAAATTAGAGAATTATATATTAGTTAGAAAAAATTGAATGTGGTCAAGTAAATTAAGTGTGATGTGGAAAGGTGAAATAGTGAATGTTAAGACAAAGAATTATGAGGAAATAAGGGAAATGATGAAATGTAGAATTAAAAGAATCAAAGGAACAAAAGTTATGATATGAAAGGAGTTTATGAAGCTAATTGATTACACAAACCCCATTTAAGGGAAGTATTCTATGATGAAATAAAATTGATAATGAGATGGAACTGAATAAGTTAAAATAAATTCCATAAGAAATGGTGAACTTTGAAAGTAACTAAATGGAGTAAGTGTGAAATGCATTAATTTTTAAAGTGGAAAACATAAGAAATCATAGGAAAAGGATATTATATGTCATGATCCACTAATTAAGCCATGATGGTCTTAAGGCATAGGGAGACATAAAGTCATCTAAACCCGTAGAACCCCATTTAACTTATAATTCTTTACCATTTTCCATGTTGATGATAGCAGTATGTGCCCTAGGAGCCATATTATAATTATGTAATAATAGATTTTAATTCCCAATGGCACGATAATATATTCATAATGTGAAAAGGGTTTCATATTATTGAATATAGTCCATAAGTATTTGTAAGAGGATCTATTCTCAAGTGTTGAGAATATGGGAGACAGATTGCCCTTGTACAAATATTTTAAATATGTTCATGGTCATAGGATTAATGACTAGGCATCATTAATTCCAGAAGAACATCACCTCTGTTTGTTTTCTATAATTAATATATGATACGGATGATTATAGAGGCAATGAGTCTCATGCTGCTTGATATGCGATGTCGATATTCATAGGATGAATAGTTAAACTGTGATGTTAGATGATAATAATATAGGGTTTTACTACTTGTCAATTATTTATCATCTAGGTCATAATAGTGCATATAATCCTTTGACTTAAGGAATGTTGTATCTCATACATAGGTGGTTAGGATTTATTACTACTTACATAGACTTACTATTCACGTACGGATATATGGCATGTGATGATTCTAATTTGTTATGTATGGAGGTAAGTGATCGCCAAGATAGAATTCATTACCTCGAGTAAACAAGGTTAAGATCCTATGCTATCTAGTTATTCTTGATAACTAAAGCTCCTGGCCAGGACAGACAAAATCACTAAAAAGAGTTTCTAGTAGAAATCTAATATTATCAAGAATTAGAACCAAGATAAAGATATAGAATCGAGGCACATTAGGGTTTAACATAAACCATTACCCTAGCCGAGGTTGGATTTGTTAATGAAGGGATTCTGGTGCATGATGATTTATGATCGATGGTCCTTGTGATGTTTAAAGTTATCAACTATAAATATTCATTTCTAATTAGGTAGTCGTGATATGGAATGCTAGCTGTCCCTCACAATTTGTAGGACTAAGTGTGAAGTGGGAATTTCAAATTAGTAGAGAAAAGTGTTTTCTCATTCCCATTGCTAATTAAACTTGAACCTAGAAAGTCACACACCCAATAGTGATCACCTTCCAAGTGTAAAAGGTTTAACATAATAATTAATTAAAGTGTTTAATTAATTAATTAGTGGTAAAATGATTAAACATGTAATTAAATTTACAAGGACCCTAGCATGTCTTGAAGTTTTATCTATGAAGGTTTCTATTCAATTATATCTTAACTTGTATATGATGCAAATGAGAAAGATTAAATTGAAAATATATTTGGACTAAATCAAAGAGTTATTTTAAGCTTAGTGAAAATTCTTAACACATGAGATGTGGCCTAAGCCCATATGTGATATGGTTAAGAGGCAATTTAGGGGTTAGAGAAAATTCACTATTCATAAGCCGATATGATGGGTTTAGGGGTTAGAGAATTTTCTATTAAGGTTAAAATTATAATTACATTTTTTGGCTAAAGGAAATGTCCATTTTACTCCTAAAAGGATATAATGGTCATTTCAACATTTGAGGAAGCAAAGTCATCTTTGCCCTTCCACCGAATGAAGAGCTAAAAGGGTATTTAAGTCTTTGTGAAGACTTAAATATTGGAAAGATATAAAAGCCTTAGCTTTTATGTTGCAAAAGAAGGGCAACACCATTTTTCAAGTTTGAAGCATTTTTAGAGAGAGAAGTTAAGAGAGAAAGCAAATAAGAAGAAAGTGTTTCTTCAATTTTTCTTTTGATCTTTAATTCTCTTCTTTGTTCTTTCATAAAGAATAAATGCTTGCAAATTGAAAATGTGTTTAGTCCAAAATAAACCAAAGAGAAACCTTAAATTTCTAAATGATTTTTGAGGTAAATCTTGAATCAAATTGGGCATCCAAGAGAGGATTTAAGAACACTAAAGAAATCAAGAGGAAACTTGGAGGCGAGCTAGGTGTGGATGATCTAGAGGCTTCACACTTGGGAAGCTCTTTGATAAAGAATGAAGGAACCTACAAGAAGTAATATGATTACTCTTCCTTCTTCTTTATATGCATATGTGTTTTACACACAAATTAATTGATTGCTTGAATGGATTTTGGACCAAAATTGGGTGAAGTGAAATTTTAAAATGTTTGAAATTTCACCTCACCACCTTCCTTCTGCTACATTTGGCTCTGCCATTCCTTCAATTGGTATCAGAGCCACTTAATTTCTATGTAAAACCTTTGTATTTGTTGTTTTGGAAGTTTTCTATTTGGTTGAAAATGAGTTGGTGCACAAATGTTGTGCTGTCGGACACAGAATTTGCGCCCGTGAATCATAAGTCGCAACAGCGATTACCATATCGCGACCGTAAATTTAATGTCGCACCCACAAACAAATGGATTAGAACAAACATTATTTAGGTCAATTTACTAAATCGCGACCACAACTAGTATTTTGCACCCACGAAACCTTCGCAGTCGCGATTTGCTCTGTCTCCACCCAACTTTAATTTTTCCAAAATTGTTTTAGATTAATTTTTCAGTCAAATCCATTTCTATGACTTAAAATATGATTTTAATCTATAGAAACATTGAATATGTGATATTCAAAATGGATATTTTGGAAATGTTCCAAAATTTGGAAATGTTCCATTGATGAACAACATATCTATAAATGCAATTGTTGTATATATATGTTTTGTTGTTGTTTGAGAGGCATGAATGGTTGATCATGAATTTAGAAACCATAATGTATGATTTCTAATATGGACATGTAATAATTAGTTTTATTATTTGATGGGATGTAATTAAATGTTAATTACTCATTTATGTTGTATATCAATTCTATTGAGCCTATAAGCTCTTTTGTTTTTGCAATCTCACCTTGGAATGCCAAGGTTACTAATGTACATATAGAGATATAGAGGTACAAGAACAAGAAGAGGTTCAACCCATGAAGATGCCTAGTGGGAGAATGAAGATGCAAAAGTTATAATTTCATGTTTGTAATTTGTATAACCTAAATCCCATATCCATTCCTTATGGCTAGGAAATGGATCCATAGAATCCATGATCATACCTATGTGTATATTGTCCATTTTATGAAATATATATATGTGATATATATGAATGCATGTGATGTATATTTAAAATGGATAATGTGCAAAGTGAGACTTATAATTAAAGCCCGAAAATCTTCTAAAGAAAATATCGAGCTATGGTTTGGAACAATAGTTCAAGAAAATTTAAACACTTATGTCATTGGTTATGGTTACATAGGGATGACATATTTGGTTTGAATGTTTTCTTGAAGTTATTGTAAAGCATATGATATTAAGAGTATATGATACATTGTATGTCAATAATGATAATGAGTATCTGAGACATATAATGTTCAAATCATGGTTTGACTTGACTAGTGTGAAAAGCCAATAATGACAATGTGTATATGAGGTTGGAAACTCTAGGAACTGGATTGATTAAACCTCACAAAGAGTTGTGATGAACAAGTGTTGTTCACTTGTTAGATATTAAAATTCCAAAAATGACAATGCGTATCTAAGGAATTTGTGATAATTTAATAAGAATTCAATCACCTACTAGAATGCACCCATTGGGATTTTCGTTTCCTATTTGGAAGAATAGGATTCGACAAATTAGTAGGATTACTGTTTTGATTGAAGACCAAATCATTATGGTTGCTATACAATTACATAAGTTATTAATTTTGTTATTTTTCTACATTTTTTATAATATGAAATTGACAAACCCTTTTGCGAATATATTTGATTCTTTTAGACTTACAGGGCCTAAATCTATGGTCCTTGCATTTGAGTACATAATGTATGTATTCAACTTGATTTGTTCTTGGTCTTTTAGAGAAAAGACTACTCTAAAGGAACATATCACTCTAAGTGCAATGGATACAAAATATTGGATGAGTTTGATGCTATATGATTGTTTTATAGTCAAGGGTTGCAAAAACAATATATAAGCATAACAAGAATCTAAGAATTATACATCATCTACAAGAGTTGTATGATGAGCATAAATACACTGATTAATATTAAGGCAGATATTTTGTTTGAAAATGAAGAAAATTATAAAGAAAGAAAAAGGAAAAGAAAAGAAAGAAAAAGGAAAGGAAAAGAAATTATAAAGGAAGAAAAGAAGAAAGTGTTTCTTCTTAATCTTCATAACTTTATTTTTCTTTGTCTTTATATTTTTCATTCTTGTTCTTATTCTTGTTATTCAACTAGAGTAAGAAATTAGAGAAAAGAAATTAAAGAAGAAAATGTTTCATCTTTAATTTCTTATTCTTCTATTTTTCTATCTAGTATTCTTTATGAAAGAATGTGAATTGTGAGTAGCATCTTTCATTTCTTATTAATTTTTTTTTAATTAAACTTGATTTGGAATTATTTTCATTTGATGATTAAATTCATCAAACAACTAGAGAGTCTAGATGTTTTGATGAATAATAATTTTCAAATAGTTTAATTCTTCAAATTCACTCTAAATTTCCATTAGATGGAAAATGCACTTTAAGGTAATAGAACAAGTTTCTATTATAAATCCTAAAAGGGAAATTGCAAGGAACAAGTCCATAGATAATGCTATTGTTGGCAAAAGAAAATGTTTTTATTGTCAATGTTATGAATATTGGAAAAGTAATTGTTCTAAGTATTGTGAATACTAAAAAGGACAAAGAGAATGATAGACCTTATGAAGGTAAATGATACGAACCCCAAGTATATTAAACTTGAGACCCAGTATCTTTACGCTTGGAAGCAATTCCTTGGAAAGCTAAATCAGATTTTTCCCAAGTCCGTGACCCAATTCCAACCCATGATAGAGCACCTTGGAATATGATCACCTTTGGATGATGATCTCCGCAAGACAATACCAACTTGTGAAAGAGAACCTTGGAATAAATACGCACAAAGTAATTAGCTTTGATTGTATGAACTTGATTCAAGCAAGAATAAAAAACAAGAGATAACACTCTTAAGAAAAACTGAATTTTTATTTATCAAAATCTAACTCCATTTTACATGAATAGTTGAGTTTATATAGAGATTCAACCCTAAATGGGAATAAAACATAGACTAAGGAATCTTTCCTAAACAAGAATTAAAATTTTCTAGTTAGAAATTGATTCCTAGACAACTAATAATTATAGGTTCAACCCTAAATTGAATAAAACATAGACTAGGGAATCTTTCATAAATAAGAATTAAAGTTTCCTAGTTAGAAATTGATTCCTAGACAACTAATAATTATAAGCTCATCCTAAATTGGAATAAAACATAGACTAGGGAATCTTCCTAAACAAGGATTGAAGTTTCCTAGTTAGAAATTGATTTCTAAATAAGAAATAAATCTAAACTCATTTTGGGCTTTTTACCTAACATAAATAGGCCCAAAACTCACTAATTACGTAAGCACACTTAATTTATTTGAACTTGGGCTTATATCATATTGATAGGGACCCAAAAACATCAAAAACAAACTAAAGGCCTAGGTACATGCCCATGTTTTGGCCTTCATCCACTTGAATCAATGTCACCAAACTTTGATTTGAGTCTTGAATCCCCATTTTGATGAATGATTCATTCTTGCATTCTTGAATTGTGGCAAGATCATTCCACAAGCCTTGAATCATCCCATTTAGTGTTTCCTTGAATTTCTTCATTCTTGCTCTTGTAATAGGACCATTGGAAAGTTGAATTGGATCCTTGCCTTTGTATGCTTTGTTTTTTGAATCATTCCCTCCCTCCTTAAGATGATTCATCCATGAATCTCCAACACCTACATCAAAAGGAGAAAGATCACTAACATTAAAGGTAGCACTCACATTATACTCACTAGGTAGGTTTAGCTTGTATGCATTGTCATTGATCTTCTCAACTACTTGAAAAGGTCCATCTCCCTTTAGATGAAGCTTTGTCTTCCTTTCAGTGGGAAATCTTTCTTTTCTCATATGCACCCAAACCCAATCACCTGGTTCGAATACAACACGCCTCCTTCCCTTATTCACTTAGCTTGCTATTTGTTGATTTTTCTTCTCAATATTCTTGTGCACCTCCTCATGTAGTTTCTTCACCAAATTTGCCTTTCTCTTCCCATCCAAACTACTCCTTTCATTACAAAGTAAAGGCATTAAATCCAAAAGGGTTAGAGGATTAAAACCATAAACAATTTCAAAAGTTGAGAAACTAGTAGTAGAATACACAACTCTATTATAAGCAAACTCAATAAATGGAATGCATTCTTCCCAATTATTTAAGTTCTTTTGGACAATAGCACGCAACAAAGTTCCTAAAGTCCTATTAACAACTTCAGTTTGACCATCAGTTTGTAGATGATAAGTAGTAGAAAACAACAATTTGGTTCTAATTTTACTCCACAAAACTTTCCAAAAATGACTTAGAAACTTAACATCCTATCACTAACAATAGTTTTAGGAATGCCATGCAAATGTACTACTTCCTTAAAGAATAAATTAGCAATGTTGGTGGCATCATTAGTTTTATTACAAGGAATGAAATGTGACATTTTGGAAAACCTATCAAACACCACAAAGATAGAATCTTTCCCTTTTTTTGATCTAGGCAACCCTAAAATAAAATCCATGGAAATATCAGTCCAAGGGTTACTAGAAACAAGTAAAGGAGTATACAAACCTTGATTCAAAACTTTAGATTTTGCTTGCTTGCACACAACACATCTATCACAAATTCTATGTATGTCCCTTTTCATTTTAGGCCAATAGAAGTGTTCATGTAAAGTATCTAAAGTTTTAGTGATGCCAAAATGTCCCATTAACCCTCCCCCATGTGCCTCCTTAACAAGCAGTTCTCTCATATAACAAATAGGCATTCAAAGTCTATTTTCTTTAAATAAAAACCCATCCATTCTATAGAATTTACCAAATGCAACTTTCTCACTTGCTTTGAAAATGCTAGAAAAATCAGAATCATCAACATACAGAGATTTAATATTTTCAAACCCAAGCATTCTTGCATCCAAAGCACTAAGTAAAGCATACCTTCTTGACAGTGCATCAGCCACAATGTTCTCCTTACCTTGCTTGTATTTGATCACATATGGAAAGGTCTTAATGAATTTAACCTATTTGGCATGCCTCTTGTTCAACTTACCTTGCCCCTTTAGGAATTTCAAGGATTGATGGTCAGTGTGAATTACAAACTCCTTAGGCCAAAGGTAGTGTTGCCAAGTCTCCAAAGCTCTAACCAAAGCATAGAGCTCCTTGTCATAAGTGGGGTACTTCAATGAGGCACCATGGAGCTTTTCACTAAAATAGGCAATTGGCCTTTTTCCTTGTATAAGGATAGCCCCAATACCTACACCTGATGCATCACACTCAATCTCAAAAATATCATTAAAGTTAGGCAAAGCAAGAATGGGTGCCTTACATAGCTTATCTTTCAATGAATTAAATGCATCTCTTGTTCTTTTCCCCACTTAAAAACACAATTCTTTTTAATTACCTCTGTTAGAGGTATAAAAACACAATTCTTTTTAATTACCTCTGTTAGAGGTGTAGCTATGGTGCTAAAATCTTTTACAAAATGTCTATAAAAACTAGCCAAACCATGAAAACTTCTTACCTCACTTACCGATGTAGGAATAGGCCAATTTTTTATAGCACTTACCTTTTCTTCATCAACTTCAACACCTTGAGCACTAACCACAAATCCTAAAAACACAATCCTATCTAAACAAAAAGAACACTTTTTAAGGTTAGCAAAAAAATTTTCATTTCTCAACACATCAAGCACACACCTTAAATGTTCTAAGTGTTTATCTATGCTTTTAGAATAGACAAGAATATCATCAAAATATACAACAACAAACTTACCAATAAAATTTCTCAAAACATGTTTCATTAGTCTCATGAAAGTACTAGGTGCATTAGTCAAGCCAAAAGGCATAACTAACCATTCATACAAACCATATTTTGTTTTAAAGGCAGTTTTCCATTCATCACCTTCCTTCATCTAATTTGGTGATATCCACTTTTCAAATCAATTTTGCTAAAGATAGCAGAACCATACAACTCATCAAGCATATCATCTAACCTAAGAATAGGATGGTGATACTTTACTATAATGTTATTAATTGCATGACAATCAACACACATACGCCAAGAACCATCTTTCTTAGGTACTAGCAAAATGGGCACAGCACATAGACTCATACTTTCTCTAACATATCCTTTAGCTAACAACTCCATAACTTGCCTTTGAAGCTCCTTTGTTTCCTCAAGGTTACTTCTATAGGCTGGTCTATTTGGAATCGAAGTACTAGGAATAAAATCGATTTGATGTTCAATATCCCTAATGGGTGGCAATCCATTGGGTATCTCTTCAGGAAAGACATCCTCAAATTCCTGTAAAAGAGAAACAAAAACACTAGGCAAAGAAACATTAAGGTCATTAGTGTTAAAATAAATCTCCTTGTACATGAGTACAAGTATACTTTTCTTTGAAAACCAAGCTTCCCTAACATCAATTCCCTTTGCATAAAAGTTCACATGTTTCTTTTTACTTTCAACAATTTCTTTTGTAACATCCTATAAATTAGCTTTAGTTAGGTAGTGAATTTTAGAATTTTAATTTGAAGTTGATATTAAGGATTTGCATAAAATTTTTGCATAGCATTTGAATATATGAAAAGTATAAGAAACCTAAGTAAAACCAAAGAGAAACATAAATGAAACCATGGTGAAATCATATATTTACCAAATTGTAAACGTACTTAAAGTATCATATTTTCTGAAATTCGTTTAGTGAAATTTATAATTTTTGAAATTTATAATTTTTGAATAATAATCTAAAAGTGAATAAATACATTAATTAAAGCTTAATTAAGTTTAATATTAATATTTAAAAATGTATAGAGAAGGACTAAACTGTAAATTTGTAAGGACCAAATTGCATAACTTAAAAAATTGGAGGACTAAACTGTAATTTGGCTAAAATTCTCAACCTTCAAAGCAAGATGAAGCAAACCTTCAAGCTCCATATATGGTTGCAGCTCAACCACATTTGCAATCTCCTTATTCAACCCATTAAGGAACCTTGCCATTGTAGCCTCATTATCTTCTTCCACATTTGCTCGAATCATGGCTACCTCCATCTCTTTGTAGTATTCCTCAACACTTTTCGACCCTTGAGATAGGTTTTGAAGACGATTGTACAGCTCCTTATAGTAATGCCTTGGTACAAATCTCCTTCTCATGATTGCCTTTAAGTCCCTCCATTCTTCTATAGGTCTTTCTCTATTTCTTCTCCTCTTTTGCTTTGTATCATCCCACCAAGTAATGGTATATCCATCAAATACAGCCACAACAAGCTTCAACTTCTTGGATTCGGTGTAGTTATGACAATTGAACACTAACTCAATCTTTTCCCAATCCAAGTATGCTTCGGGATCTATTCTTTCATGAAATGTTGGAATTTTCAGTTTTATTCCACCATTGTTGTTATCTTGTCTAGCTCTTGGCCTTACTTCTTCTTCCTCCTCATTATCACCAAGGGACTCGATTTCATCCTCATCTTCATTCCAAACTCTTCTTTGGATTCACCTAGCTTGCCTAGGAGCATTGGGTGGCTATCCCCTTGTAACTGAAACTTCTAATCTTTCAATCCTTTCATTGCTTCTTCATTCCATTTGATCCAATCTATCATTTGTTCTTCTCTACATAGCTTGGAGTAAGTCATGCAAGGCTTGGAATTTATCTAGTTCCCAATGTGGATTCCCTTGGGTTCCACTCATCTTGAAGCTACAAAACAAAGTTAGTAAAGTAGAGAATAGTTTCCTCACTTCACTTGCTCACGTGCTTCACTCAAGTAGTTTTGACACTCAAGTTCACTCGTGTTTAGTTTTACATGCAATCAATGGCTTTTCTCTAGATGTGCTCACACTTAGCCTTTTTCCACTCAATCTCTTACTAAGATTAGTTGCAAAAATCAAATTAATATGATTTTTACTAAATTACAATGTGAATAAAATCTAATGTTTAAAGACTCAATGAAATAAGAACTAGAAATCCTAATAAAACTAGGAAAATAATATAAGATTCCTGATGGGATTAGGAAACCTAATGAGACACGAATAAAGATTGAAAATAATTAAAAACTAAAAGAAAAACCAAAACGAATAAGGAAATAAGCAATCAGAATGAAAATAGGATTAGAAAAGTCAAACCAAAATTTGGAAAGGAGTAGGAAAACAATCTTAGCTTGTTTTGGAAAGATGCTTAGACTTTGGTCAAACTCCTTGTAGAATGCTGAAATCTTTGATTCTCCTTGTACATTCTTGAAAAATCAGCTTCTTTCCTTGTCTTCTTCACTCTAGGAACTAAATAACTTCTATAAATACTCCAAAAAGTCAGATTTCAACACTTTTTGCTTCTTCTTTCTTTTTGGACGAATTTTCCTTCTTTTTTTTTTTTTTTTTTTTTTGCTTTTGTTTTTAAATTCTGATTTTCTTTACTCTTCTTCTTCTTCTTCTTCTTCTTCTTCTTTTTAAATTCAATTGCAGTGAGTAATTTTAAGGACAAATGCTGAAGATTAACAAGATAAATTGAAGATCAAGTACAAAAATCCAAACCGAATTAAAGTTGACAATTTAGGAGCTGATTCCTTCCTTCTTAACTTCTTGAATTTGAATGATTGCAATAGGTATGACCTTCCAGCACTTGATTTTTGATGAAACACAAAGAATAGAAATGGGACAAAAATAATACAAAAAGGTAGGAAACAAAGAGACAAACTAAAGAAGATGATAACAAGACACTAATAAAGGTAGACGATTTTAGGATTTTTTTTTTTGAATTTTTGACCCGAAACAATAGCAAACAAAATTAACAAAGTGAAAACAAAGGAATTTAATGAAAAGGAAAATAGACAGAAAAAAAAAGAAATGGAAAAAATGGAAAATACAAACGAAACGGAAAGATATAACCTGATTTAGAGCCTAATCTCTGACACCAAACTGATACGAACCCCAAGTATATTAAACTTGAGACCCAGTATCTTTACGCTTGGAAGCAATTCCTTAGAAAGCTAAATCGGATTTTTCCCAAGTCTGTGACCCAATTCCAACCCATAATAAAGCATCTTGGAATATGATCACCTTTGGATGATGATCTCCGCAAGACAATACCAACTTGTGAAAGAGAACCTTGGAATAAATACGCACAAAGTAATTAGCTTTGATTGTATGAACTTGATTCAAGTAAGAATCAAAAACAAGAGATAACACTCTTAAGAAAAACTAAATTTTTATTTATCAAAATCTAACTCCATTTTACATGAATGGTTGAGTTTACATAGAGGCTCAACCCTAAATGGGAATAAAATATAGACTAAGGAATCTTTCCTAAACAAGAATTAAAATTTTCTAGTTAGAAATTGATTCCTAGACAGCTAATAATTATAGGTTCGACCCTAAATTGGAATAAAACATAGACTAGGGAATCTTTCTTAAATAAGAATTAAAGTTTCCTAGTTAGAAATTAATTCCTAGACAACTAATAATTTTAAGTTCATCCTAAATTGGAATAAAACATAGACTAGGGAATCTTCCTAAACAAGGATTGAAGTTTCCTAGTTAGAAATTGAGTCCTAAACAAGAAATAAATCTAAACTCGTTTTGGGCTTTATACCTAACATAAATAGGCCCAAAACTCACTAATTACATAAGCACATTTAATTTATTTGAACTTGGGCTTATATCATATTGATAGGGACCCAAAAACATCAAAAACAAACTAAAGGCCTAGGTACATGCCTATGTTTTGGCCTTCATCCACTTGAATCATTGTCACCAAATTTTGATTTGAGTCTTGAATCCCCATTTTGATGAATGATTCATTCTTGCATTCTTGAATTGTGGCAAGATCATTCCACAAGCCTTGAATCATCCCATTTAGTGTTTCCTTGAATTTCTTCATTCTTACTCTTATAATGGGACCATTGGAAAGTTGAATTGGATCCTTGCCTTTGTATGCTTTGTTGTTGGCATCAGTAAATCTATCTCTTGTTACTATGTTCCAATGATTCATATAGTTCATCTATTGCTATGATTCATGATATAGGTGCTTTTGTGCCATATGCATGATCAGAGTAAGCAACAG
This sequence comes from Reutealis trisperma, assembly GCA_947687605.1. Taxonomy (NCBI): domain Eukaryota; kingdom Viridiplantae; phylum Streptophyta; class Magnoliopsida; order Malpighiales; family Euphorbiaceae; genus Reutealis; species Reutealis trisperma. Next base: position 68,072 of record CANTUT010000104.1, on the reverse strand, counting down.
AAGCATGGAGTTAGATGAAGTGATTTTGAAAAATCTAAGGGGCAAAGTGTTTGTTTCCAAAGAGCTTTTAGAATACTTCATGATGATTTTAGAAATCATATTTTGTATATCTTGAATATACTTAATGATGATTTTAGGAAATCATGTTTTGTAAATTATGTATGTATTTCATACTTAAACTACATTATTCTGTAACATCAAGGAATTGTGAATTCTGTTACTAGAAAAATGTTTGCATGGTTTATTATGGTAATAAACTTAAGAGTATGAATTATATGGTTGATATATTATTATTAAGTTAATAATAACAAAACAACTCCAAGTGCTTTTATGATAATGCCAAAAAGAACTCTAATATAAAACCACTAAGATTTCTTAGATTAGTTTGTTTAGCTAAAGATAAGACAACTTAGTTGGGTAACATTTGTCACTACCCAGCAGGGTGTGAACTTTTTCAACTTAGAAGTCTAGTAACTAATACAAAACAACTAGATCACCTTTTGTTGGACAAAAAGATAGAAATCAAAGAAGTTTTAGAATTTATACATATAGATGCATCGATACCATTTGTGAAATGGTTAATGGGAGTTTTTCCTAATTCATTGTGTTTACCTATAAATGTAAATATTGACCCATTCAAAAAAAGGTAAATATAATGAATTGTTCATTTGAATGATTGAAACATTCAAGAAATTCAACATGACAAGGAAAATAAATATTAAGGATATTTCATACAATAGGGAAAGAGTATCATAACCCTTTTATTTGATCGAAGTGGGGAGAACTCAATTACCAAATTTTGAGGAATTTCCTAAATATAAAATTAGCATATAATCATAATTCTTTTTAGGAAAACCATACATGATGGTATACTCAAAAGAATAAATTACAACATATATGATATGTTGTAATAGATGATGAATTATAAAAGTTTTTGTTTATTTCATTTTGGAAATTTACAAATAAAAGCATAATATTCTTAAATAGAATTTTCTCCAAAGTCTATCTAATCCTAACTCATATATGATATGATATGGATAGATATATATGATATGGATAGATATCAAAATTTTTACTCATAATTTGATTTGAGATATCTAGCTTATTTGATAAGCTGAAGTTAGACAATTGGAAGATAATCTAATTAAGATAAGATTTGTTGGATATCCTAAAGGTGGTTTAGGATAGTATTTCTATCTTTTGCATAGCAAAGAGTTGTTAGCAAAGATATTATTTCTTGATAAAGTGTTTATTTAAGAAAGTGACATATTGAGAAAGATAGAATGATTGGGTGAATGTCATCCAATAATATCCAACAAAAAGATCAAAAGTAAAATTTGATCAACCCTATGAAAAGTCTAAAACTAACTAAATGTTTTATCCTTATAAGCTACTAAAGGTTTAGTAGAATATCTAATTTTTCTGTAAGATATGATTTTCTTTATATGAATACACAATAGTTGTATATTCATGATGAAGTGAATCATAAGATAGTAAAATATCTAATCTTAAGAAAAATATAATTTACTTTATATGAATGCACAAAAGTTGTACATTCATGATGAAGCAAATTATGAGATGATTTTATTATGGCTATATATGATATAGCAATGCACAATGATTATGAGTTTGACATATAAATGTCAATACTAGTTTTCTTTCTCTAGAAAAGAAACATAATCATGGAATAAATCTAAAGGCTTAGAGTTTTAAGAAAATTCCAAAGTATGCAAAACCTTAATGAGTTGTATCATCATAAGATGAGTCCTTAATGTGCAAAAGGATAGTGGGAGTATCCTCACTTTCAAGTTTTGTACATGAATAACACATTAGTTTGTAAAAGTATTAATATATTTGCATTTGTAGAATGGTTTTACCATTACTTTCTTCATTTACACTTGAGATAAATATTTACATTCTTGTTAATTCATATCTATAGAGATAGATTGAAGAGAATGTTAAACATGTCTAAGTCAATATTTGGAAAAGATATTGAAAAGTTCAACATGCCAATTCCAAAAGTTTTATTTCCTACAATTTTGATATCCACTTTTTGAGGATTGATTCCCTAGATACCCAAAGAAATGGCAAGGATTCCTTATAGTATGACTATGGGAAATCTAAATTATACAAGAGTTGTATAATGAGCCAGACATCAAGAATGTTGTTAGTATGCTAACAGATTCTAATCCTATCTAGGACTAAATTATTGGAAATATAATCAAAATTATTCTAAAGTACTTAAGAAGTATTTAAGATTTAATTTTGACAAATGAAGAATGTTACTACATAAATGATAGAAAGTCTATCATTGGGGTTGTTATTATCTGTGATGAAGAAATAATTTGCTAGAAAAGTTCTAAGCAAATTGTTATTACAAACATCATTATGGAAGCCAATTTTGCTATATAAGATGTTGCAAATAAGAAATTATTTTGGATTCAGCAATTATGAACAGTTTTAAGAGTTTCTCCATTACATCACCAGTATCTCTCTGCTGTGATAATAATGAAGCCTTAGCTTATGCCAAGGGAACTCGAGTGTCACACTGAAATCCAAAATATTTCAAAAGGCATTAAGATATTATCAAATCAATTGTTGGAATATGGTGTTCTAGCCTTGCAGAAAATAGCATTAACTTTTAACATGGTTAATCTATTGACTAAAGTCAAAAGCTAGTAACAGTTAAACTTCATCTTGAGAAGATGAGTTTATGATACCAAGCAAAATGGCTCTAGTGTAATGTGCCCTAGGAGCCATATTATAGTTATGTAATAGTAGATTTTAATTCCCAATGGCATGATAATATATTCATAATGTGAAAAGGATTTCATATTATTGAATATAGTCCTTAAGTGTTTGTAAGAGGATCTATTCTCAAGTGTTGAGAATATAGGAGACAGATTGCTCTTGTACAAATATTTTAAATATGTTCATGGTCATAGGATTAATGACTGGGCATTATTAATTCTAAAAGACCATCACCTCATTTGTTTTCTATAATCAGTATGTGATACAGATGATTATAAAGGCAATGTGTCTCATGCTGCTTGACATGAGATGTCGATACAAACACGTGGAAATTCGTAGGATGAATAGTCGAACTATGATTTTAGATGATAATAATATGGGGTTTTACTACTTGTCAATTATTTATCATCTAGGTCATAATAGTGCATATAATCCTTTGACATAAGGGATGTTGTATCTCATACATAGGTGGTTAGGATTTATTACTGCTTACATAGACATACTATTCACATACGGATATATGGTATGTGATGGTTCTAATTTGTTATGTATGGAGGTAAGTGATCGCCAAGATAGAATTCATTACCTCAAGTAAATGAGGTTAAGATCATATGCTATCTAGTTATTCTTGATAACTAAAGCTCCTATCTAGGACATACAAATTCAGTAAAAAGAGTCTCTAGTAGGAATCTAATATTATCAAGAATTAGAACTGCGATAAAGACATAGAATCAAGGCACATTAGGATTTGACATAAACCATTACCCTAGCCTAGATTGAGATCTTTAATGAAGGGATTCTAGTGCATGATGGTTTATGATTGATGGTCCATGTGATGTTTAAAGTTATCAAGTATAAATATTCATTTCTAATTAGGTAGTCATGACATGGAATGCTAGTTGTCTCTCATGACTTATGGGACTAAGTGTGAAGTGGGAATTTCACATTAGTAGAGAAAAGTGTTTTCTCATTCCCATTACTAATTAGACATGAATCTAGAAAGTCACACAACCAATAGTGATTACCTTCCAAGTGTAAAAGGTTTACTATAATAATTAATTAAATTGTTTAATTAATTAATTAGTGGTAAAATGATGAAACATATAATTAAATTTTCAAGGACGCTAGCATGTCTTGATATTTAATCTATGAAGGTTTCTATTCAATTAAATCTTAATTTGTATATGATGCAAATGAGAAAGATTAAATTGAAAATTGATTTGGACTAAATCAAAGGGTTATTTTAAGCTTAGTGAAAACCCTTAACACATGAGATGTGGCCTAAGCCCATATGTGATATGGTTAAGAGGCAATTTAGGGGTTAGAGAAAATTCACTATTGATAAGACCATATGATGGGTTTAGGGGTTAAACAATTTTCTACTAAGGTTAAAATTATAATTACATCTTTTGGCTAAAGGAAATGTCCATTTTACCCTTAAAAGAATATAATGGTCATTTCACCATTTGAGGAAGCAAAGTCAACTTTGCCCTTCCACCAAATGAAGAGCTAAAAGGGTATTTAAGTCTTTGTGAAGACTTAAATGTTAAGTCTTGGAAAGATATAAAAGTCTTAGCTTTTATGTTGCAAAAGAACGGGAACACCATTTTTCAAGTTTGAAGCGTTTTTAGAGAGAGAACTTGAGAGAGAAAGAAAATAAGAAGAAAGTGTTTCTTTAATTTTTCTTTTGATCTTCAATTCTCTTCTTTGTTCTTTATGAAAGAACAAATGCTTGCAAATTGAAAATATATTTAGTCCAAAATAAACCAAAGAGAAACCTTTAATTTCTAAATGATTTTTGAGGGAAATCTTGAATAAAATTGGGCATCCAAGAGAGGATTCAAGAACACCAAAGAAATCAAGAGGAAACTTCGAGGTGAGCTAGGTGTGGATGATCTAAAGGCTTCACACTTGGGAAGCTCTTTGATAAAGAATGAAGGAACCTACAAAAGGTAATATGATTACTCTTCCTTGTTCTTTATACACATATGTGTTTTACACACAAATTAATTGTTTGCTTTAATGGATTTTGGACCAAAATTGGGTGAAGTGAAATTTTAAAATGTTTGAAATTTCACCTCACCACCTTCCTTTCACTACATTTGGCTCCACCATTCCTTTAGTTAAACCTTATCCCAAGATCAGAACTTGGTTACCTTTCCTTATTACCTATTACTAGTTTATCATTTTACATATTACTAAGTACTTACTAATACCATTTATGTACTCAACTTGTAAAATTTTAAAATTTGAATTTCATATCACTATCCTAATTTTCATTACTTAATACACTATTATAATAGTAATTACAATACAATTTACAATACATTTAAACCCAATAACATTTTATTACTAAACCTTTAGTAACCATGGAGTTCTAAAACAATGGTCTTCATAGTCATATAATCAAGATTCACAACACTTGAAATTAGAAGAACAACTTCCAAGTGGGAGAATAAGGCTTAGAATTTACCTTGCTGACTCATCAACTTTACCTAAAAAATTTAAACAATTAAGGAATGTGAAAAAGCTCAGTGAGTACATAATTATACAATATTGGGTGAGCATATGGATCCTTATTAGGATGAGCTTATTATGACAATGGAACGATGTTAATCAGAATTGTCATTACAATTCAATTTCTCATTTAAGATGAAAACAAAATCTTTAGCAGAAATAGTATTTTCTTGGAAGCGGAATACTTCCCATGCATATAAATTCAAGAGTGGTAGCCTAAGCCTTGCTCACTCACATGCATCACATTACACAAGACTGATCAGGACATATGGTTAGGCGTTCTCCCTTAATAAAGGTTGGGTACTTTTGCCCTACCCACGGGCTTATACGAAGTGCATAAGTTTAGATGTATTACACCACATTAGAAGGGTATTTCTGTTTATCAGTAGGCATCAATAGAAGGTTCATAGAGAATTCACAATAGGAAATTCAATAGAAAATATGCCAATACAAGAACAATTCTCATCAAAGGTCACATTATGAAATCAATGTGGAAGGGCTCATAATGGTCAAATGTCATTAAGAATTATCATATTCAAATACAACATTCAATAGGCAAGTCATGTTCAACAAGAAATTGGGATATTCCTGTCACATCCCATTTTCGGAGTCATGATGATCCTAGAACATGGGGAGACATAAGGTCACCCACGTCCGTAGAACTCACTCATGCATATAATAACTTTGCCTAGGATCATACTGAACCTTATACATTATCTTAATAAAAGCCTTTTATAAAGGAGAAACCTTAAGTTACGGAAGCTAAAAATATATACACTTTATTGCAATTCATAAGAAAATAATAATGACTCCAAATAAAAGTCAGCAACATAATATTTTAAAATAAAGTTTCCATGATAATTCCCAAAGTGTCTATGGACTTAACCTAGTATGGTATTATTATAACTTTGACAAGGAAATTTCCCAAGTGGAGTAGATAGATTGAGCGATCACATTACCTCCTCAACATGCTCACCTGGAACCATACAAGGAAAAAGGGGTGAGATAGATGATCTCAATGAGTAAACAATATAGCACATAAAATAACATATATCCCTTTAAAAAGGAAACCCATAGCTTATAACACATAGTTCATGATTTACAATTCATGAATCAAAGTTTGCAATTTGACAATGTTCGCAGAAATCACACTTATTACATGTGAGTGAAGACCCTGCTCAATTCACTCGTGAGTGAAGACCCTGCTCAATTCACTTGTGAGTGAAGACCCTGCTCAATTCACTTAAAGGAGAGGTGGCCTCATACCAAATTCCAACTCCCAACCCATAACTTATAAAGTCGTGAAACTGATCAGGCTCTACGGCTAGAACCGCCCCTTCTAGCTAAGGTGGATACACTACCCCTGTCCAGTGGGTTAAGACCATATGCATAGGTTCTGATGATTACTCACATCGGCACAAGGATTCTGTATAATGTTTAAAGATACCATAGCTAGAGCTAATGGTAATCACATATGACAATAGCACTTTAGGCAATAATAACATGTATCATAATAGCAATAGCAGTTTAACTTTTTGAAAGGATGATACAATAATGGTGTAGTTCCAAAAAGAAAGTAGGTAAGGCAACAATTACAAAGAGTCTCTCATATCACTGAATAAACATTAATGGCTTTAGACTAATTGTCCATTGGCAACCCAAGCTTAACAAAGAAATGACATAATTATAATTTAAGATAGAAAAGAACTTGGGTTTCAAGAGTCTCAAAGATTCCCATAACAAAATCACTTGCACTTATAACATGAATATAATGTTTACTCACCTAGTGATTTCTTTGCTCCTAATACTCGTTACCCTTGAACCTCTAAAACTCCTCAAGCTCTATCATAATATTTAATTCAATACTTAGTATTTATTTGATCATCATGCTATCCTATCCCATAACTACCCCATGCACATATAACATTCACATACACTTAGAGTTGCACATAGAAGTGCACTCATCACTTGCACATAACATATTGACTTTAAAAGTCTTGCACACTTAGCCTTTATAGGCTCACATGAAAACACATCATAATTCATACTATGAATTTTCTAAAGTCAAATAAAATATTTCATGATCTCAAAATCAATATACTTAACACTTTCATATATATCAACTTAACAATAGCCCTTCAGGTGTCATGCCTATCTCTTATGATCAATTCATACAATCAATCCCTTCATCAATTCAAGATCATTAATTCATTATTAACTCATCATAAAACCTATTTCCATATTACTTAATCACATTCACATATTAATCACAACATAGGGTTAAGATACCCTAAGTATATCAAATTGCCTCTAAGCTTGTCTAGGGTCATTCCTTCAATCAACATGCAATTTAATCATTACCATTCATGTATACATATCAATAATCATTAAAATACAACATATAAAAATTATAGACATTGGGATAAAAATCCCTATATTGGCCAAATGCTCTATTCAAGGAAAACATGCATTTTTCTTACTTTTTGCACTTTCCGTTCATTACAGTAATATGCAAAAATATGGTTTAAACCAAGATTTTTCATGTAATCAATAGAATATGAACATGTAGGAATCAGCACCCATATGGATTCATATGCATAAAAAATTTCTAACTTTTAGGTATTAAGTGAAAACCATGAACCTTTCTTGGTTTCGGTACTTTTCGGTCATTATAGTAATAGGTAAACATATGATTTAAACCATTATTTTTCATCTAAACACATCAAAAATCCATTTAGAATACAAAAATACAAAAATTTCCCTCTCTTATTGTGTTTATGCAAGAAAATTCCAACTTTGAGTTTTGGGATTCACCTTTGTAGGATTCACGTAGAAAGGTTGGTGTTTTCAGTAGAAAAATCGATTTCTCTCTCAAGAAATCACCTAGGCTGAATTTAATAAATAAAAATCAGTAGATACTCAGTTTAACATAATTTTCCCATGGTTATTTTCATAAAAATCAAATAGCAAATTGAAAGGAGAGAAAAAAACTTATGAAACGGTCGCGAAATGACAAAGTTTGAAGGTATTTTGTGAATTTCAATAGAGAACATAATTTTGAGAAAATTTTTCTGCCAAAATAATGAAATAATAGAATGGTGGCTGCTGGAATGAAGGGCTGGCCAAAATTCCCTTTAAATATTTAGGGTTTTGGACAATTTCCAAGTTCACCCTTAATGAGCTATGTAAGAAGTATTTTGGTGTAGTGCGCTTTTGGGTATTTGGGCTTTTTATTTAATATTGGAGCTGATTATAGGTACATAAAAATAAAATATTTTTCTTATTATTTTCATTAAAATCCCCCCTCAAAATATTAATTTAAAAATTATTTTAAAAAAATACTCATAAAATTATTTTATACTTAAAAATTGCCTTTTTGCATAAAAATTCATTTTATGTAAAATAAATTATTTTATGCTAATGCTCTTTATGTAAATCATTTATTTCACATTGATAATTCATATTAGGCATATTAAAATTAATTTAACATGCCACACACTCATAAATCACATCATACATGAATTTTCCTATAAGCACATATTTTGACACAATAACTCTAAATTCAAGCAATTTGTCACGAAAACTCCTAAGGTAGATATGGGTTATTACAATTCCAATAAGGATGGTTTGATTAATAGTGGATAGAATATGGATATATCATATCATATTATTAAGTACTCACATTGGACTCATTTGCTCCTATTTACCTTTAACTTTGATGCTAGTGATATGATGCAAATATGTATACCTAAACTAATCAATTAATAGTTAAATTTTGTGTTTGTATGCATGAATTTTATCTTTAAAGTGGTGCTTTTAATATTGTTTTTAAATGTTCTTTAAGTAATCTAGGTAACTATCAAAGGATCAAGGGTTCTATGCTTGAAAAGGAAGAAGTTTTGCAAGGATTGGCCAAGACAAGCCTGTGCTGACTCGTGCCCCATAGGTGCTGAGTCATGACAGAATGTCATGGTGTCGATTCGTGCCCTATAGTGCCGAGTCATGCCAGAAACATATGGTGCCGACTCATCCCAGCTTGTCTCGAGTAGTTATAGTGCCTTTTCATCAAAACACTTCACAAAAGGCTCCTTTTTGCAATGGACATGACTTGGGACACCTAGAAACCTATAAATAAGAGTGTTTTATAGAATTTTAGACATGTGATGTTAGTATTATTCATATATTAAGTTAGTAATTGAGAGTGTAATTTAAGTGTTCAAAGTTAGAACAAGATTGAAGAGTCACCAAGGCATTCAAGCAAGCATTCAAGGACACTTCTTCAAAGTAAATTTCTGGAGTAAGGATTAAAGAAAACATCATCAAAGTTTCCTTTCCCTTGTCTTTTATCTTTGTGCCTTGATGTTCATCTTGTCTTCTTGCCTAAACTTTGTCATTTACACTATGAATATACACTAGTTTGGTTTCTTTGAATTGCAATAAAGTATTGGTTTTAATCATTCTATTTCTTATATGCTTTGCATGATTTAGTTTTAATTGTGTGCTTAATTAATATTATATGTGCTTGATCACCATGTATAACATGTTAGTCAAATTATTCACAATGAGAGTTGGGATAAATTGATGGAAAAACAATTAAAATTACTTAGAGAATAGAATAAGCACTTGGAGACAAGCAAATCCACTCTAAGGGGAATTATAGTATTGGCATGAATATTTATGGTTCTATTCTATCTCTACGATGACATGAGAATGCTTATAGACTAGATCAAACACTTGTAATTGACAATGAGAGTTGCTTTTAGGAATTATAGACCATACTCTCAATCATTGCATGCATGTAACACATCTTATTAAAATCAATTCTGACTTATAATTCAAATCTAATCAACATCCTTAATCACAATATTAGTATAGTAGGATACAGTTAGTTTTAAATCTCTTATTTAATATCTTTGCCTATCCATCCCAGTAACTATCCAATAAATACAAAATTCCCAAGTTCCCTAGAGTTTGACACCCTACTCATCCTATACTAATCCTTTTGGATTTGGGTCACCCATAGTAGGCCTAACAAATTTTTGGTGCCGTTGCTAGGGAATTTGTTTGTAATTTTTATTAATTTAGGATTGTGAAAAGTTGTTTTAGGTTTTTGTTTTTGTTTTATGATTTTTTATTTTTTATTTTTTAGTTTTTATTTGTTTATTTTTTTAGTTTAGTTGAACATGCGACAAAGTAGAAGCTCTAATGATCTTCTATTTGATCCTGAAATTGATTGAACTTATCATGCTTTGCATAGGAATCAAAGACAAAGAGAAGAAGATCAACACAACTTAAGAGTAATGGCCGAAGAAAGATGAACGTTAGGCGACTTTGCTATGCCCGACATCACGAGTAGTATGGGGGGAATAATGGCTCCTTCCATTGCAAACAACAACTTTGAAATCAAACCTAGCATCATTCAAATGGTGCAAAATAATCAGTTTGGTGGTTTGCAAGGGAAGGATCCATATGACACATCTTGACATTCTTCAACGTATGTGCAACATTTAAAATAAGTGGAGTGTCGAATGATGCAATTCGATTAAGGCTCTTCCCATTTTTAGTCAAAGAGAAAGCTTAAATATGGCTGGCAAGTTTACCAAGTGAATTAATCACCACTTGGGATCAATTGAAGCAAGCATTCCTTCAAAATTACTTCCCACCACACAAGACTGCAAAGTTCCGCAATGAGATCACCACCTTCAAGGAAAATCCAAATGAAATAATTTATACTTCTTGGGAAAAATTTAAGGAACTCCAAAGGCAATGCCCATATCATGGATTGCTCGATTGGATGATTCCTCAAATTTTCTGTAACAGATTGACAAATGAGAATCGCAACATAGTCAATGCCGCATCCAGAGGTAAATGGATGGATAAGACAACAAGAGAGGCTGTCACTTTACTTGAAGAACTTGCATCCTAAGGATATATGGAAGATGAGACGACCATGGCAAAAGTAAAAGGGATCTTGGAACTTGACACTATTAACCTGCTAACAGCAAAGGTAGATGCACTCACCAAAATGGTAAGTAAAACTCAAATTAATTTTAATGAAAATACTAATGTTGTTTGTGAACTATGTGGAGGTCCTCATCCTTATTCGCAATGTAGTTCAAATGAGGAGGTAAATTATGTCCAAGGGGGGTATAACCAAAGAATGGGTATGACACACAACCCTCAATAGAAGAACCATCCTGGTTTTTCTTGGTCTAACCCATCCTCCTAATTGAACCCACATATTAACCAAAATCTCAAACTAAATAACCCACTAGGTTGTCCTATGAAGCAACCCTATACTCCTACACCACCTAAATCTAATTTAGAGACCCTCCTAGAGCAGTTTGTAGGAACACAAATATCCATTAATAAACAAAGTGAGGAGCAATTTAAACAACTTAACTCCAAAATTGATCAACCTGCTACTCACAACATAATTTTAGAAACTCAAATTGCCCAATAAGCCTCTTCCTCTAACCCTAAACCGGTAGGTAAGTTATCTAGTCAACCAAAATTTGTTCAAAGAGAAACTTGCCGTGCAATTACTCTAAGAAGTGGTAAGATGGTTGAAAATACTGCTAATGAGAATAAAAATGATATAGTAGGTGATGAGGAAGTAAACTTAGAAAGTAACCAAGGGAATGGGATTAAAGTTAATAATAAAAATAAAAGTGTTATACCACCTAAGGTCAATGTTCCTAAAGTAGACCTTAAGACCTTGCCCTTTCCTCAAAGGTTCATAAGAAGGAACAAAGATAAGCAATTTGGCAAATTCCTAAAGTATCTTAAAGATATTACTATTACTATTCCATTCTTAGATGTTATAAGGGATATGCCAACTTAGGGTAAATTTTTAAAAGACATGGTCTCCCATAAAAGCAAACTAGAAGACTATGGTCTAGTATATTTAGTAGAAGAGACAAAGGCCATGTTTTCTAAGTCCCTCCCTAAACAAAAAGATCCTGGATGTTTCACTGTCCCATGCATGATTGGAGGAAATATTTTAATAAAGCTTTATGTGATATTGGTGCTAGTGTCAGTTTAATGCCTTATTCTATCTATTTAAGACTTAATTTGGGTGAACTTAAGCCTACTAACATGTGTCTCTTGATGGCTAACAAGACTATTACTTATCCAATTGGCATTCTTGAGAATGTGCTAACAAAAGTAGGTAAATTTATAGTTCCTGTAAATTTTATTGTCTTGGACATAAAGGAAGACCTTGAGATCCCTATCTTGTTTGGAAGACCATTCTTGGTAACGAGAGGTGCTATCATTGACATGAAGAAAGGCAAAATCACATTTGAGGTGAACAATGAATTCATGGAGTTTAATGTGTTTAAAATGATAAAATCCTCTCCTATGGAAGAAGTATGTAGAATTGATTCTATTGATTTGATTGATGAGTGTATAGATGAAGTTAAATATGATTATATGAGTCAAGATCCTATTCACCTTTACCAAAGGCAAGAAGAAGAAGAAATAAATCAAATATCAAATCATAATTCTCTTAGACCTTCTAGGTTTGAACCTTTAGAAATAGATGATAATGGAAGTTCTTCTTCTTCTAAAGAAATGAATCTAGAACTCAAGCCTTTACCATCTAATTTGAAATATGCATTCCTTGATTCTGAATCTAAATTCCCTTTTATTGTGAATTCATCCTTGTCTTTAGAAAATATCAATCTTTTGTGCAATGTATTGCTTAAACAAAGAGGTTCCATTAGTTACTCTTTGAATGACCTAAAAGGTATTGGCCCTAATATTTGAATGCATAGGATAATCTTAGAAGATAATGCTAAGCCTTCCATTGAAGGTTAAAGGAGACTTAATCCAACTCTTAAAGAAGTGGTAAGAAAAGAGGTCACAAAATTACTTGATAATGGCATCATATACTCAATTAGTGATATTAAATGGGTAAGTCCTATCCAAGTTGTCCCTAAAAAGGGTGGCTTGACTATTATTAAGAATGAATCAAATGATATAATCCCTACTAGGACTGTCACTAGATGGCGTAGTGTATAGACAAAGACTATAGAAAGTTGAATAAAGCAACTAAAAAAGATCATTTTCTACTACCATTTCTTGACCAAGTGTTAGAAAAATTAGCAAATTATTCTTATTTTTGTTAATTGGATGGTCTTAGTGGTTTTTATCAAATACCTATCTATCCCGAAGACCAATCAAAAACCACTTTTACATGTCCCTATGGTACTTTTGCATTTAGACGTATGCCATTTAGTTTATGCAATACACCTGCAACATTTCAAAGATGCATGTTTTCTATCTTTAGTGACTTGATAGATGACCGCATTGAAGTTTTTATGGACGATTTTAGTGTTTATGGAACTAACTTTGAAAACTGTCTAGAAAATCTCTCTAAAGTTCTTGACAGGTGTAAAGAGTATGGACTAGTACTTAATTGGGAAAAGTATCATTTTATGGCACAAGAAGGAATAGTACTAAGGCTTATGGTATCCCAAAGGGGTATTGAAGTGGATAGAGCCAAAGTTGAAGTGATCACAAATTTGCCACAGCCCAAGTGTGTTAAGGACATTCAAAGTTTCTTAGGACATGCTGGGTTCTATAGACGATTCATCAAGGATTTTTCCAAAATCGCCAAGCCATTGTGCAGATTGCTTGTGAAGGAAGCTACCTTTGAGTTTGATGAAGCATGTCATGAAGCTTTTGAGACCTTAAAGAAAGCTTTTACATCCGCACCGATTCTACAACCACCTAATTGGGAGCAACCTTTTGAAATTATGTGCGATGCTAGTCATTTCGTGGTTGGAGCAGTCCTTGGGCAAAGGAAGGAAGGTAAGCCTTATGTAATTTACTACACAAGTAAGCTACTTGATGATGCCCAAATCAACTATACAACTACGGAGAAGGAACTACTAGCCATAGTTTATGCGTTTGATAAATTTAGAGCATACTTGGTAGGTCAAAAGGTAATTGCATAATCTGACCATGCTACTCTAAAGTACCTCTTAAGTAAAAAGGATGCTAAACCTAGGCTACTAAGGTGGATTCTTATGCTCCAAGAGTTTGATTGGGAAGTAAGGGATAAGAAAGGGAGTGAAAACCTTGTGGCGGACCATCTCTCTAGACTTGATCAAGAAGGTTTGAGGAAGCTTGATGATGGAGTACCAATACATGAGACCTTCCAAGGTGAGCATTTGTTTAATGTTGTATCGCAAGAAATTCCATGGTATGCTGACATTGCTAACTTTCTTGTGAGTGGTATTCTTCCTTATGGTTTAGATTATAGGCAAAGAAAGAAATTTTTGCATGACACTAAATTTTATTATTGGGAAGAACCTTTGCTTTATAAAAGATGTGCAGATGGGCAAATAAGGAGATGCATTCCTCAAAGTGAGATTCAAGATGTTTTGAAACATTGTCATTCCTTAGATATGGGTGGACACTTTGGTGCAACAAAAATGGCTTCTAAGGTATTACAATGTGGTTTTTGGTGGCCTACTTTATTCAAAGATGCTAGAGAATTTGTCCTTACATGTGATAGGTGTCAAAGAATGGGTAATATATCTAGGAGAAACGAGATGCCTTTAAATGGCATTCTTGAGGTAGAACTTTTTGATGTATGGGGTATGGACTTTATGGGTCCTTTCCTTAGTTCTTTAGGCTATAAATACATCTTAGTTATGGTAGACTATGTGTCTAAATGGGTTGAAGCAATACCTACTATTACTAATGATGCTAAGGTAGTCAAGAAAATGCTTAAAAAAGTAATCTTTCCTATGTTTAGCACTCCAAGAGCTTTGATAAGTGATGGAGGTTCCCATTTTTGTAATAATATCATAGAAAGTCTGCTTAAAAAGTATGGAGTTAATTATAAAATAGCTACTGCTTACCATCCACAAACAAGTGGACAAGTTGAGGTAAGCAATAGGGAAATTAAGTGGATTCTAGAGAAGACTGTTTCTTCTTCTAAGAAAGATTGGGCATTAAAGCTAGATGATGCCTTATGAGTATATAGAACTGCTTTTAAAACTCCCATTGGCCTTACCCCATATCAATTAGTATATGGTAAATCTTGTCATTTGCCCGTTGAACTTGAACATAAAGCGTATTGGGCAACTAGGGCTTTGAACTTTGATATAGACAAAGTAGGTAAGAAAAGACTTTTGCAACTCAATGAACTAGAAGAACTAAGGTTAAATGCATACGAGAATGCAAAGTTATATAAAGATTGTACTAAGTTATGGCATGATAAAAACATTCTCAATAGGGATTTCCAAGAAGGTGAGCTTGTTTTACTTTATAATTCAAGGTTAAGACTATTTCCTGGAAAACTAAAATCAAGATGGTCTGGACCTTTTAAAATTACTAAAGTTCATCCATATGGAACTATTGAGATTGCTAATGACAAAGGCGAATCTTTCAAGGTAAATGGCCATCGACTTAAGCCTTAATTTGTTGGTGCACCATTAGAACAATCAAGGTCGGTAACCCTCTCTACTTAATCATATGTTCATCTACTACATAGTATGTTTAATTATCTTAAAGTTTTATGTTTTTTGTTATTAAATTTTATGTTTATTTAATATAATGTTTATGTTTTGATGTTTAATATTAATTTTATTTTGATTTTATAACACATACACATGGTATATATATATATATATATATAAAGGAAGAAAAGAAATAAATTTTTTTTAAAAACTGGGATTGTGCCGAGTCGTGCCTATAGGTGCCGACTCATGACAGAACACATCTGTGCCGAGTCGTGCCCTATGGTGCCGACTCGGTACAATTAATAGATTTTGAAATACACAAAATTTTGAGTTTTTACAACAATTTTTCTTTTCTTTTCATTCCTAATTCAAATTGTAATTTATTTTATTCTTATTTTTGGTCAAAAACTAACTTATTCAACACTCTTTTCCCTAAACAAATCAATGAAAAGTTGTTTCTTTTCCAAAAGAATCACACCTCTTCCCAAAATATATGACTTTTCACATCACACTCTTACACTTCTATATAAACCTAACCCTTACAACACCATTCCCCTACTCTTTCTTTTCAGATTTTGAAAACGCAAATCCTAATATTTAAATAATTCTTCTTCTATTTAAACATCAACTTCTTCATTCATCATTCACACACTACACTATATTCACTCATAGTTGCAGAATTTTTTTTTCTTCTTTATTCTCTAAACACAAGCAAGTATGGGCAAGACCAAAGGATCAACTTCTTCAAGGCCGCAAGAAGAGCACCAAGAGGAAGACCTTGCATTGATGTATGAGTCCTCCTTCCCCATTCACTCACATGAAGAAGGAGCCAAATTCTCTAAAATCAAACGTAGAGAAATTGCATCTTGTAAGTATTTTCCTCCCTCTTTAATTCGTGATGTTGGCATGGAGGAAGTATTCAATCAAGTTCTTACTTCTTGTGGTTTGAAAAAGCTTGTAAGTATGCAAGAGCATTCTTATGACAATCTTGTCTATGAGTTCTTTAGTACACTTGATATCAATGCTACAAATTCTCAAATTTTGGAATTTAGATTGCTTGGCCAACCTTACCAATTAACTTACAATTTTATGCAAAAAGTTTTTAGTTTTAAAAGAAGTGGTGTTTGTGATATCACTAATGATTTTAATGTTAATGACTTTTGGACATTCTTAACTGATATAGAAACTCCTTTTGAACCTAGAAAGGGGAAAGTGATGTACATCAAGGATTTGAAATTCTAGATGTTGCATAAAGTCATTGCATGTGTTATTTTTGGTAAAATTGAATCTAATAGAGTAACTGTTCAAGAGCTCTTTTTGATGTGGTGTGTTCATAAATCAAAGCAAGTGTGTTGGACATATTGGATTTTTAATCAACTCCTTATGTGTGTTACACGTAAGGAGCATCCATTAACACATGGTCATATTGTTACAAGCATTGCTAAGGGGTTTCATATTAATTGCTCAAACTTTCATTATGTTGTCAAATACTCATATTTCATAAAGCAAGCCTTCGTAAGAGGCGAGGTTGTGGATGTGGATTTTAACCATGTTGCAGCACACACATGATCTTGTTGGACGGGGTTACATCACCCTATTTATAATTCGGATGAAGACTCCGATGATGATGTTCCACCACCTAGAGACCCACCACCACCAAGAGCCCAATCAATGGTTCAACTTGCATTGCCACCATCATCCTCTACTCAAGGAGAAGCAAGTGGCTCCACTCTTAGTGACCACCAACTTTTGGAGGAGATCTTGGCAAACCAAAGGAGCATGCAATGTCAACTTACCGCCTTGGAGGCCAGTAACCAAAGGATGGAGTGCATGCAATATAGTATGGACTATAAATTATGTAAGTTCTTTAGCTACTCCGGGTATGACATTCCTTCACCACCACCACCCTATGCTCAATGAGGTATGTTTTTCTTCCCTTCTCCATCATCTTTACTTTTCTTCACATTGGGGACAATGTGAATTTCAAGTATGGGGGAGGGATCAAATGTTGAAGTTTGAAGTTTGTTTTCATTTTTTTGTTTTGTTTTGATGTTTTATTTTGTTTTGATTTTTCATTTTTTCTGCATGTTTGTTGTTTTGTTTAGTTTAGTATTTTATAATTTGCATCAATAATTTTTGTCCTTTTACTTGAGTTTCTCCATGTTATTATATCTTGATTAGGCTTTCTCATTCTATTTTCTAAACTAATTTGATGATCGTTTTTGATAAATGCCCAATTGGTAAAATTCTTAAGTCTTTTTTTTTTAGTATTTGTTAAGATTTTGTCTTTTTATCTCACTCTTATTGCTTCTAAAGGTTTCTAATTATCTAGTCCATTTTCTAGTTTTGCTTAATTGTCGAAATTGATATAAGTTAAGTCTTTTAATTCACATGATTTAAGTTGCCTAAAGGAAACTATAGCCGTAATACGAGTTATGCATTAGTCAATAATGGATGAGGATACTAAAAGAACTATATTTGTTTGCTAAAAAAAAATGCATATTGAGTAAGTTGTGTGCAAAAAAGAGTTTGCTCCTTAGTTGCATTCAATTCGAAAGATATGTATGGTATGCCTATTAAATATGTATATTGAGTAAGTCGTGCGCAAATAAGTTTGCTCCTTAGTCGCATTTGATTTGAAAGATGCACCTTATTTAATAAAAAAAAAAGAAAAGAAGAATAAGCAAACTATGTGTCTAAAAATGCCATGAGACTTATTGCACTCTTGCGTGTGCTTTCTCTTGTCCCAAAGAAGGCTACTTGAATTTATTGAATTCTAGACTTAATGCATGGACATTTTAACTAGAAAAGCATGATTAGGTCCTTGACTAAATAATTAAATAACTTTGTTACCAATAGGGATGAGATAATTAGACAAAGCTCAAAATTTATGCTATTAGACTTATCATCCTTTACCATTGTTGGGCACTAAGAACTATATCATCAATATATTGGCCATATACTCCTTAAATAAATTTGAAGATTACTTAATCAAGATTGTTTCATAGTTGTCTTGGAGAAACTAAGTAATTTCTTTGTCTCTTCCCTCTTTGTTCTTGCTTGAGGGCAAGCAAGGTTTAAGTATGGGGGAATTTGATATGATGCAAATATGTATACCTAAACTAATCAATTAATAGTTAATTTTGTATTTGTATGCATGAATTTTATATTTAAAGTGGTACTTTTAATCTTGTTTTTAAGTGTTCTTTAAGTAATCTAGGTAACTATCAAAGGATCAAAGGTTCTATGCTTGAAAAGGAAGAAGTTTTGCAAGGATTGGCCAAGACAAGCCTATGCCGACTCGTGCCCCACAGGTGCCAAGTCGTGATAGAATGTCATGGTGCCGACTCATGCCCTATGGTGCCAAGTCATGCCAGAACCACATGGTGCCAACTCATCCCAGCTTGTCTCAAGTAGTTATGGTGCCTTTCATCAACGCACTTCACAAAAGGCTCCTTTTTGCAATGGACATGACTTGGGACACCTAGAAACCTATAAATAAGAGTGTTTTATAGAATTTTAGACATGTGATGTTAGTATTATTCATATATTAAGTTAGTAATTAAGAGTGTAATTCAGGTGTTCAAAGTTAGAACAAGATTGAGGCATTCAAGGACACTTCTTCAAAGTAAATTTCTAGAGCAAGGATTGAAGAAAACATCATCAAAGTTTCCTTTCCCTTGTCTTTTTTATCTTTGTTCCTTGATGTTCATCTTGTCTTCTTGTCTAAACTTTGTCATTTACACTATGAATATACACTAGTTTGGTTTCTTTGAATTGCAATAAAGTATTGGTTTTAATCATTCTATTTCTTATACGCTTTGCATGATTTAGTTTTAATTATTTGCTTAATTAATGTTGTATGTGCTTGATCACCATGTATAACATGTTAATCAAATTATTCACAACGAGAGTTAGGATAAATTGGTGGAAAAACAATTAAAATTACTTAGAGAATAGGATAAGCACTTGGAGACAAGCAAATCCACTCTAAGGGGAATTATAGTATTGGCATGAATATTTATGGTTCTGTTCTATCTCTATGATGACATGAGAATGCTCATAGACTCTAGATCAAACACTTGTAATTGACAATGAGAGTTGCTTTTAGGAATTATAGACCATACTCTCAATCATTGCATGCATGTAACACATCTTATTAAAATCAATTCTGACTTGTAATTCAAATCTAATCAACATCCTTAATCACAATATTAGTATAGTAGTATAGAGTTAGTTTTAAATCTCTTATTTAATATCTTTGCCTATCCATCCTAGTAACTATCCAATTAATACAAAATTCTCAAGTTCCCTAGAGTTCGACACCCTACTCATCCTATACTAATCCTTTTGGATTTAGGTCACCCATAGTAGGCCTAACAGCTAGCAATGCACCTCGCACTCTGAGACAATGTCCTTGTCATTATATTTAGATTCTACACATTTGCATTTCAACTGCATAGTAATCACTTCCTTATTATGACATTAGTTTAGATTTAGATTAACTTGTCAAAACTTTTATTTTATTGATTGTAGTACTAACGAATAAATTTTAAGGTCAAGACATACTACACATATACTTGTCACTAAGTTTAACATTATCCCTTAGTTGTTTTCCAATAGCCAAATATATTCACTTAAGGAAAGATAATTTCTTTCCTCCCAATTTCATATTTCTATTTCATATTAGTCAATTAGAATCAATTTAAACAATTTCCAATATTCAATGGAATAAATTCTACTTTCACCTTCCAATTCTATAATTGAACCTAGTTTATTAAATAAAGGAAATTTATTTCTATCAATTGAATTTTGAAATTAATATTATACAAATCATGTTACACCATTCTTAAACTTAATTCCCTCCACAATTTCAGGAATTCGAGTTCAATTCTAAAAATCCCCAATTTGTTTATAAACCCTAGAATTTGGAGAAAACCATTAATTCTCATCCAATATTCAAATTGAACATATAATTGTGAAATTAGCATGTTAAAAAACCTATGCCATCAATTAAACATGGAAAACAATTATTAGATCTTGAACTTCCTCTTTTAACCTAATTTATGTCTTCAAAATTTCAAGTGTTGTGATACAAAACCCAAGTATATTAAACTTGAGACCCAATTATCTTTATGCTTGGAAGCAACTCCTTAGAAAGCTAAATCAAGTTTTCCCCAAGTCCGTGACCCAAATCCAACCTGTGATAGAGCACCTTGGAATATTATCACCTTTGGATGATGATCTCCGTGACACAATACCGAACTCGTGGAAGAGAACCTTGGAATAAATATGCACAAAGTAATTAGCTTTAATTGTATGAACTTGATTCAAGCAAGAATCAAAACCAAGAGATCACACTCTTAAGAAAACTGAATTTTATTGATCATAACTTAACTTCTTTTTATATGAATAGTTGAGTTTATATAGAGGCTCAACCCTAAATTAGAATCAACTATGGAATAGGAAATCTTCCTAAATAATGATTGAAGATTCCTAATTAGAAACTAATTCCTAAATAATAACTAAGCTCGAACAGAATTCTAAAACAAGTTAGAAATCCTTCCTATACAAGAGAAGTTATTTCTTAACTAGAAACTGAAATCTAATAAATTAAACTATAAAATTCGGATGGGCTTTTGACCTAACATAAAATAGGCCCAAAACTAATTAAAACATGAAAATAAAATAGTTTAAACAACTCTTGGGCTGTATACATAACATAGGCAGCCCAAACACTAAATAAAACATGATAAATTAAATTTGAAAAGCCCAAATATGAAAGGTCCAATTTGAATGAAGAATGGCAGCCTTGTAAACACTTGAATAGATTAGGCCCAAGCAAATTAGAATGTAATTTGGCCTTTTCATCTTGACATTGGGCTTAAATAGATTGATTAAGCCCTTGAAGCTTCCTTGAATACAATTGGATCCATATGCAAAGCTCATGATCCAAATATCCTTGATTGATTTATAAGAAACTTCATACAATCTCATATTCTTCTTAGATGATTCACCAAACATGTACAATGGTTGGATTGCATGTCTTTTTAGGCTATCTTGGTAGAAATCACAACCTTGAAGAACCTTCTTGAAATCTTTATCTTGCAAATATTTGTAGGATCCTTGCAAGGAATCTTGATTCTCATCATTCCCTCCCTCCTCAAAATGATTCGACCTCGAATCTATACCTACATGAAGGAAATAGGAATTAGAATAAAAATTTGAAGAGAAATCATGATACTCACCTTGAGATTGCAACTTGAGGGTCAATTCTTCAAAGCTCAAAGCTTTATGCCTATAGATAGGAACTTGTACAATCAACACATGTAAGCAAGACTTTCTAAACACAATTCCTATCTTAGCTCCATTCTCTTTGGTTATTAGGATTGTAGAATTTACATCTCGTTTGCTCCATGACAATCCTTCCTTGAAATCCTAAAAGAAAGAAACAAGAAAACTAGACAAAGAAGAAGTAAGTTTGTTAGTAAACAAAGCCATCTTTTCTTTTTCACTCATACAAACTTGTTTTTCTTTATTCAAATCATCACTCTTTCTTTTTCTTTCCTCCAATTTTTTTCTTTTTACTTTTGCACTCTCTTTTTCTTTTGGCACATCATCACTCACACTTTTTTCTTCACTCTTGTTTTCTCTCTCCTTTTGAATTCTTCTCAACTCAATCTCATAGATTTCTCTAGGTGAAAGTGGTGCAAGAGTTATCTTCCTTCCATCCTTTTCAAAAGAGTAGTGATTGGTGTAGCCATCATGCATCACCCTTCTATCAAATTGCCAAGGTCGTCCCAACAATAGGTGACCTGCTTGCATAGGCACAACATCAAATTAAATTTCATCATTATATCGACCTATCTTGAAAGCTACTAGAACTTGCCTTATCACCCTAATTTCCCCACAATCATTAAGCCATTTCAGTTTATAAGGGTGAGGATTCTTAGTAGTAGGTAACCCTTGTTTCTCAACTAAAGTAGTACTTGCAACATTGGTTACACTACCCCCATCTATGATGACATCACAAACTCTATCTTTTACAAGGCATCTAGTTTGAAACAAATTTTCCCTTTGTTGCACATTATCATCATGTTGGACTTGCATGTTCAATGATCTCCTTGTAACAAGAGACCTCCCACCTTTGGCTATTTTTGGTATATCGTTCTCCTCTTTATCACTTGCATCTTCAAGAGGTGGCATTCTTTCTTCTTCAGCTTCTTGGTCATTAGCCGAATAACACTCCCCATCTTGCATGTACATTATCTTCTTATTTGGACAATCCTTCTTGTAATGACCTACACCTTAACATTTAAAGCATATAATATTTCCAAAACTAGAAGGCGTAGCTTTACCTTTGTCCTTGCTTGGGAAGGGTGTCTTTGGAGGTTCTTTGAAATTGGCCTTAGGCTTGGATGGAAAAGCCTTGTCATCTTTTCTCCAATTCAATTTGAATGGTGCATTATAGGAGGTAGATAGCTGCTTGGTACTTCTCTTCTTCAATTGCCTCTTAACCTTCAAAGCAAGATGAAGCAAATCTTCAAGCTCCATATATGATTATAGCTCAACCACATTTGCAATCTCCTTATTCAACCCATTGAGGAACCTTGCCATTGTAGCCTTATTATCTTCTTCCACATTTGCTCGAATCATGGCTACCTCCATTTCCTTGTAGTATTCCTCAACACTCTTGGATCCTTGAGTTAGGTTTTGAAGACGATTGTACAGCTCCCTATAGTAATGACTTGGTACAAATCTTCTTCTCATGATTGCTTTTAAGTCATGATGGGTCTTTCTCTATTTCTTCTCTGCTTTTGCTTGGTATCATCCCACTATGTAATGGCATATCCATCAAATACAGCAACAACAAGCTTTAATTTCTTGGATTCAGTGTAGTTATGACAATCGAACACCAATTCAATCTTCTTCTCCCAATCCAAGTATGCTTCGGGATCTATTCTTCCATGGAATGTTGGAATTTTCAATTTTATCCCACCATTGCTGTCATCTTGTCTAGCTCTTAGCCTCACTTCTTCTTCACCAACATCACCAAATGATTTACCATCATCTTCAATTTCATCCCGCACTCTCCTTGGTACACATCTAACTTGTCTAGGAACATTTAATGGTTGTCCCCTTGTGATTGAACCTTCTAATTGATCCATTATATCCTTGCTTCTTTGCTATCGCTTGGAGCAATTCATGTAAGGCTTGGAATCTGTCTATTTCCCCTTGTTGATTTTCTTGGATTCCACTCATGCTTGAGCTGCAAAACAAAGTTAGCAAAGTAGAGAATAGTTTCCTCACTTCACTCCCTCATGTGTTTCACTCAAGTAATTTTGTCACTCAAGTTCACTCGTGTTTATTACTCTCAATCAATGGCTTTTCTCTATATGTGCTCACACTTAGCATTTTCCCACTCAAATCTCTTGTCAAGATTAGTTGCAAAAATCAAATTAATACAATCTTACTAAATTACAATGTGAAATAAAAATTCCAAAGACTCAAAATGAAACAAGAAACAAGAAATAAGGAATCCTGAAGACACTAGGAAAATAAGAATCCTAATTGAACCAGGAAAACAAAATTAGAATTTTGACTTAGAAAAATAGAAATAAAAATCCTAATTGAAATTGGAAAACAAAAGTTAAAATCCTAATGAGACTAGGAAAACAATATAGGAATCATAATGGGATTAGGAAACCTAATGAGACATAAATAAGGATTGAAATAAAAAGAAAACTGAAACGAATAAGGAAATAGTTAAATTAGAAAGAAATCAGAATGAAAATATGATTAGAAAAGTCAAACCAAATTTGGAAAAGAGAAGGAAACCAATCCTAGCTTGTTTTGGAAGAATGCTTAGACTTGGTCAAACTCCTTATAGAATGCTGAAATCTTTGATTCTCCTTGTGTAATCTTGAAAATCAGCTTCTTTCCTTGTCCTCTTCACTCTAGGAACTAAATAGCTTCTATAAATACACCAAAAAGTCAGATTTCAACACTTTTTGATTCTTCTTTTCTTTTTGGACGAATTTTCCTTCTTTTTTTTATTTTTTTAATTCCTTTTTTTTTTTTGCTTTTCTTTTTTTTTTTCTCTCTTTTTTTTTTTTTTAAATTACAGCAGCAAATTGTAAGGAAAATTAACAAACAAATTGAAGATTAAATACAAGAAGTCAAACCAAATTTGAAGTCTTTAAGCTTAGGTGAGTCCTCCCTTCTTTCTTGAATTTGAATTGGTTTCCAAGTATGGATTTGACCTTCCAATTAAACAAGGAATAGAAATACGAATAGGATGGAATGAATGAAGGAACAAACGAATAAAGAAAAACAAAAGGTACAACGATTTGGATTTTTTTTTTTTTTTTGAATTTTTAGACCTGAAACAATAACAAACATAATTAATGAGATAAAAATGAAGGAATTCAACAAAAATGAAAAGAAACAAAAACAAGAAAATAAATGTAAATAGAAAACACAAATGAAACAGAAAGATATAACCTGATTTAGAGCCTAAACTCTGATACCAAAATGATATGAACCCCAAGTATATTAAACTTGAGACCCAATTATCTTTACGCTTGGAAGCAACTCCTTGGAAAGCTAAATCAGGTTTTCCCCAAGTCCGCAACCCAAATCCAACCTATGATAGAGTACGTTGGAATATGATCACCTTTGGATGATGATCTCCGCAACACAATACCAAACTCGTGGAAGAGAACCTTGGAATAAATATGCACAAAGTAATTAGCTTTGATTATATGAACTTGATTCATGCAAGAATCAAAATGAAGAGATCACACTCTTAAGAAAACTGAATTTTATTGATCATAACTTAACTTCTTTTTACATGGATGGTTGAGTTTATATAGAGGCTCAACCCTAAATTAGAATCAACCATGGAATAGGAAATCTTCCTAAACAATGATTGAAGATTCCTAATTAGAAACTAATTCGTAAATAATAACCAAGTTAGAACAGAATTCTAAAATAAGTTAGGAATCCTTCTTATACAAGAAAAGTTATTTCCTAACTAGAAACTGAAATCCAATAAATTAAACTATAAAATTCGGATGGGCCTTTGACTTAACATAAAATAGGCCCAAAACTAATTAAAACATGAAAATAAAGTAGTTTAAACAACTCTTGGGCTGTGTACATAACATAGGCAGCCCAAACACTAAATAAAACATGATAAATTAAATTTGAAAAGCCCAAATATGAAGGGTCCAATTTGAATGAAGAATGGCAGCCTTATAAACACTTGAATAGATTAGGCCCAAGCAAATTAGAATGTAATTTGGCCTCTTCATCTTGACATTGGGCTTAAATAGATTGATTAAGCCCTTGAAGCTTCCTTGAATACAATTGGATCCATATGCAAAGCTCATTATCCAAATATCCTTGATTGATTTATAGGAAACTTCATACAATCTCATATTCTTCTTAGATGATTCACCAAACATGTACAATGGTTGGATTACATGTCTTTGTAGGCTATCTTGGTAGAAATCACAACCTTGAAGAACCTTTTTGAAATCTTTACCTTGCAAATATTTGTAGGATCCTTGCAAGGAATCTTGATTCTCATCATGTTGAAATAGGCTTCTATAATTCAATTTGACACTTCCAAACCACTATTTTCCATCCCAAATAACCTTAGATAACATCAAATAAATTTTAGAACAATCCTTTATACCCAATCAAAAAGAGGCCAAAACCTTGCTCTTATGTTTCCCTTAGATGAGCTTCAAGTTTTTCTTGCTTATTTTCACTTGTTAAACTCTGTGTTCTCAATTCCAAATTCTATATGTGATCAATTAATATGCAAAATAAATATCTCCTAGTTTTATTTTTCTTATGCCAATCCATATAGGTGAAAGAAAAGAGAAATTTTTTGTAACTAATTTACCAAGTACATGCTTAGAACAGTGAAGGAAGGAGATAAGCATGATTCCTTACCTTGAAAAGCCTTGATTTGTACTTCTAAGAGGGTGGCCAAAATTTAGAGAGTGTTTTCTCTAGGAGTTGTGTTTTTATGATAGCTTTTGCAAAAATGAAGAAAATTACACATCTTTTTGTTTATATATGTAAGTTGAATGGTGGTGATTTAATCACACTCAATCCAATGGTTAGGATTTAATTAAAATGGATGACTATGATTGAATCAAGTTGAATAGCTAGGATCTCATCTAGGTTGATGATATTCATCATATGGTGTGGAAAGAGCAAAAATGAATGTAGATTTTGGTGTAGGAAAAGTGAGAATTCAAGTTGGAAAAGGATTTGACATAGTAAAAAATGGTGGCTTCCAAGTCAAAATTAATGGCTAGATCTTCCAACATTAAACTTAACCTTAGTTAACCATTCTTAACTCTAGTTAAATGTATGCTCACCTATTCATGGGCCTTGTGGGCCAGCCATTCTAATGGGCTTGGGCCTTTGAGTCTAAAGGCCTATTATCAAATCCATATGTGCAAATTTCAAACTTGGTAACTTGGTAAAATTTTCATTTCTTTACTTTCACTTTGGTGCACATATTTTTACTTCCTAATTTCTTTACACATGCTAAACTTTATTAGATAAATTTATTTGCTTTATAATGTATATTTACTAGCCTTTTAATAGCATTATTCAAGTATGTAAATTATGTAAGCTCACTAGATCAAATTAAGTTTGACTTCTATTTTGCCATTGTAATTTTGATTCGAATCAACTTCTTATATCAATATTATTATCTCCAATGTTTTAGGAGATGTTTAGGTATTATACTCATACTCATTCACTAGCACTATGGAGTCACGTTTCAAATAAATAATTAACGTAGTCACATTAAGTCAAACTCGATTTGACTTTCATTTTATGATAAAGATACTTATCAAAATTGATTCCATTCTTCATTGTCACATTATATCTCCTATGGCACCATTGCTAACTTTAATAAGTTAGAGAAACATTGGGTATTACATTATAAGAGTTAAAGAGAATGTAATGTAAGGAATGAATGAATTGATGTAAAGTGCGTAAAGAGTTATGTAATATAATGTGTAATTCTTGAGAAGAATTTGACTTATAGAAATATAAATGTTGTGTTTAAAGTTATAATTATCACACTAGTAAGGAACACTATGAAGCGAAAATATCTTGCTATAGTTAGAGCATAACTTGAGATGTTAATTCAAATGTTAAACTCTAATATGATGAATCAATGGTATCAACTTGATTGGGACAATGCCTCATGATAGAAACTAAATAAGATCTACCATTAGATGTGGAAATCAAGAAATGAGAAAATCTACTAGTTAAAGAGATAACATGATGAAACAAGATGGTCAAGGAAACAGACACCTCCTCCTCTAATGCTACAAGGGCAATTTTAATGCCTGAAAGTGAAGGAGCTCACTCAACTTTTATACTCATTGGCATATTGAAGCAAACTAAACAATAAGAACTATTTAATGAGGAACTCAATTTTTTAGGAAATTACTGATGAAGCATGGCTCTTCATTTAGAGGCTTACAAAGGCAGTGGTGTAGTTTCACTCATGGGTGCTATGATAGGTACCCTTTAATGCCATTCGACTAGTGACAAAGTTGATGGTATTAGTTCCCTAGGGATCATTCCTAGAAATAAAAAGGATAAGTTCATATAGAGAATGACATGCTCAAATACAAAAGAATAAAATATTTCAAAGTAACCATAGTTTAAACAAAGGCTTGAAGTAATAGAGTAAGAAGAAAAAGAATTAGTCGAAATAAGGATATGGATATAGGAAAAGGAAAGTTAACATGAGTTTAATAATAAAGATGCCCAAAATTATCAAAAGATGAAGAATAAAAGGGAGATAGGGGATATAATCTAAGTGTTAGAAATTTTCATGGATTATAAATGGGCCATATATTTGGATAGTAGAAATAAAGATTCAAATAACCAAGTTAGAATATAATAGGGGATGGTGTCAACCAAGTGAAATTGTATTTCTCCATTGTACTTATTGAGACATAAGTCATGAATTAGAAAGAAAGATGATTAATAAATTGACAATCAAATAGGGGAAGCAAGTAAAAGAGAAGGAAATGCATAAATATATATATAGTCAATAAGAATTAAAATTGAAGTACATGACATGTACAGTGATTAAGTTTGATTGGATGTAATACAAAGAAAACTTGAAAATTTAAAAGAGTATATATGCTTTATTGAGCTCGATAGGAAGACCTTCATTAAAGAATAAATGAATCTTCTTTAAGAAGAGAAAAGGGGAAATCAAATTATAGGATAGGAGAAATCAAAAGGAGTTGGACTAGAATAGTAATACAAATACATGAGATATTGTCATAAATTTTCCAAGTAAACTAAAATGAATAAAATTATGGTACAAGATGGAATAAAATTATTCAAAGTTTGGTAGTAAATATCTTATCGCCTTAATAGAATTGATGTAATGATTGATACTCTAAGCAAGAAGTTGATGAGTAATTTTTGTAGTAGTGTACAGAAAAAGATTCATTACAGGAGAACTAGAAATAACTGCCTATTAGAGGAGTAAAATTAAAGGAAGATGAGTTACAGATGTTACTAACTTATTTTAGGAAGACCAAGACCCATAAACGAAATAAAGAACTTGTGAAAAGGATAATACCCTTAAGTATTATGATTATATATATGCATCTAATAAAAGTAAATAAAAAAGTAAAGAGTTCTGGAAAGGAATGCACCAAGTCTTACACAAAGTTACCCAAATGCCACTAGGATGCAAAATAATATAAGGAATGGTTATAGTAAACAAAGCAAAAGAAAGACATGATAAATTTTCTAGCATTATACACAATTCTTAATAAGCAAAATTCAAAGAATTAAGTCTCTTTCAATTTATTTTAAAAGATAAAAGAGCTAAGGTAGAAGGTGAAAAGCACCTTACAATGAATTCCATACCTAAACTGCTAGGAACTCTAAAAAGGTGTGGTTCTATATAGATCTTTGTTAATTGATTAATAAGAACAACACGTCCTCAGAAGTTAGAATTACATAGAAGTCTAGTCCTAATTACAATTGATAAAGGAATATAATTGCCTCAAGATTTTGAGGAACACTATAAAAGACATCAAATGCCAATTGAAACCCAATTCTTTTCTACTTGGGTATTGAAGATTATATTATGAGCACATGAAGTAACTTCAGGAATAGTTGGATTAAGTATCTTCTACTGATGTTGAAATGGATCCTTACAACATGCCATATGAAAATAAGTATTGCTCTTAGTCGAAATGGATAACAAGTATGGCAAGGCATCAAATATACTAAAGTAAATTATAGTGAAAGCAATACTGGTTTTAACAAAAAGAAATTCACCATATGATGAAAATCACATTTCTAAAACTCTCTATGAAAGAAGTAATTAGATTCGGTAAGATGAGAAAGTTGTCCCTTCGATTTATTGGAAGCTATCCCTTTGATTTATTGGACCTTTTGAGACTCTTGATCAGAAAAGTTACATACAAGCTATCATTGCCTCCTGCATTGGAGCACGCTTACCGAGTTTTTCATATATCGAAGCTAGGGAAGTATATATTTGTTCCTCCATATGTGTTGTAACCACAATTGATTAAGGTTGATGAGACTTTTCCTATAAATAGATTCCAACTGTCATTTGGACCTGCAAGTAAGGAAGCTTAGGCATAAGGAAACACAAATGGCAAAAGTCTAATGGAATAATCATCATGTGAAAGAATGTACATAGGAAAGTGAAAACAATATGCTTCAAAAATACCACAATTTCTCTAATCACAAAGGACAAGTCCTTTGAAAAAAATTCAAGGATGAATTTTCTAAAGGGGGATAGAATGTAATACCCATGGTTCTCTAAGTCACTAGAGTTAGCAATGCAAACATATGATATTGATTTCAATAAGTATTGTGATGGTTAAATTAAATTAAAATCGGAAGGGATTCAATGTGATTAACCTATTTGCTCAAATTGTGACACTATAATGTTCATGTATTATATTATCCAAGGTTTTTCTAGCATATTAAGAACCATAAAAATATCATAGGAAGTGATTTTAATGAATAATGTGAGAATGATAAAAAAAGATGAAATCAATTTAGATAAACATTTTAATAGTTAAATGAAAGTCAAACTGAGTTTGACTTAACGTGACTAAGTTAATTATTTTCTTGTGATTTGACATTAAAGTGCTAGTGAATGGGCATAAATATAATATCTAAGACTCCCCTAAGTCATTAGAAAGAATAATGGTGATATAAGAGTTGATTTCAATCAAAACTACAATAGCAAAATAGAAGTCAAACTTAGTTTGACCTAGTGAGCCTACATGATTTACTTACTTGAATAGTGCTACTAAAGGGCTAGTAAATATGTACTATAAAGTGAATAAAATTTATCTAGCAATGTTTAGAATGTGTAATGAAATTAAAAAGTAGAAATATGTATACCAAAGTAAAATAAAAGAAATAAAATTTTTATTAAGTTACTAAGTATGAAATGTTGCATATATGGATTTGTTAATGGGCATTTGGACTCAAAGGCCCAAGCCCATTAGATGGCCAGCCCACAAGGCCCATGGATGAGTGAATATAAAATTTTTTAGAGTTAGAAATGGTTAGCCAAGACAAAACTGATGTACGAAAAGATAGCCACCAAATTTGATTTAGTAGCCACCAAAATTGACTAAGTCAAATCCTTAAACAACTTGGATTCTTCCTTTCCCTACATAAGGTCTAGATGCATTTTATTACTTCCACACTACAAGATAAATATCATTAACTTAGACAAGATCCTAGCCATCTAATTTGATTAAATTATACCCATCCATTTTAATTAAATCCTAGCCATTAGAATAAGTATGATTAAATCCTCACCATTTAACATTTCATATATAAGTAAAAATTTATGTCCATCTCCACCATTTTTACAAACATTACACTAAAATACTAAGGAAAAACACCTTCATATTGTCATCACCATAGGAACTCAAATCAAAGCTCTCGAAGGTAAGAAATTACGTTCATCTTCTTCATTCTTTGTACTAAGTATGACTTTGGTAATAATATAGTTGCAAAAACTTTCATATTTTTCCATCCATATGGTTCGGCCAAAAGGGAATGTAACTAAGAAATGTTTGTTTTGTATATCCTTTGATTAAATATGGAAATTGGGCATGAGAACTAAAGGTTTAATATGGGAAAGTAAACAAGAAAAGCATGAAACTCATCTAAGTATACCTAGAAGTATGGTTTGGCTACTTTGGTGAATTAATAAGGGAAGTATTTTAAATTTTATTTCAAGGTATGTAAAGTTATTTTGGGTGGAGAAAAATGATTTGGTAGTGTCAAAATGAATTATGGAAGCTTGGTTCAAGACTTAAAAATTTTGAAGATATAAACCTAGCTAAAAAGGGGAATTTATATTCTAATGCTTATTCTTAATTTTTGATTGATCATATAGGTTTTCTCTTATACTAATTTCATAATATAAAAGTCAATTTGAGAATTAGAGAAGAAACTATAGGTTTCCCCCTAATTTTCCCTAAATTAGAAAATTAGGGTTTCATAAACTAAAATGATTTAATTACAATTGTTCAATGGGAATTGATTGCCTAAATGTTAATTTGACAAATTTATGATCAATTTGAAGATTGGATGAGGAATTAATGGTTTTCCCCAAATTCCAGGTTTTAGGGGACAAATTGGGAATTTTGAGAATTAAATTTCAATACATGAAATTGAAGGGGTAATTAAGCTTAAGAATGGTGTAACATGATTTGTATAATGTCAATTTCAAAATTTAATTGATAGAAATAATTTTTCCCAATTTAATGAATTAGGTTCATTTATGGGGTTGGAAAGTGAAATTGGAATTGATTCCATTGAATATTGGAAATTTTTTAAATTGATTCTAATTGAGTAATATGAAGTTGAAATGTGAAATTGGGAGGAAAAGAATTATTTTTCCATAAGTGAATACATTTGACCATTTGGATAACAACTAAGGGAAAATGTTAAAATTAGTAATATGTATATGTGTAGTGTGTCTTGACCTTAAATTACTAAGATAAAAGGTGTTAACTAAGTTGAGCTAAATTTATACTAATGAGACAAAAAGGTAATGATTAATTTGTAATTGAAATGCAAAATGTGTATAATCTAAAGACAAGGGCAAGGGCAAGGACATTGTCTAAGAGTGCAAGGAGCACTGCTAGCATCAAGATTAAACATAAATAAGAGTAAAGGAGTCTGATGTGAGTACTTAATAATATAACATGAGATGTGCCATATTTTATGAACCATTATTGATCAAACCATTATCATTGAAATATTCCAATACCATGTTGAGTATGAATTGCCTATGAATATTGAGCCATTGGATATGATACTTCATTATGGTATTTGGCCATTGCAAGCCGTTTCACATTGATTTCATAAAGTGACCATTAATGAGAATTATTCTTGTATTGGCATATTTCCCATTGAATTCCCTATTGTGAGTTTCATATGAATCTTTTTATTGATGTCTATTGATAAGTAGAAATATCCTTTTGATATGGGGCAATACATCAGACCTTGTGCACTTGGTATAAGCCTACAGGTGGGGCAAGAGTATACAACCTCTGTTCGGAGGGAATGTCTAACCATAAAACCTTATCAGTCTTGTGTAATGTGATATGTTCGAGTGAGCAAGGCATTGGTCATCACTTGCCTAATTTACTAACTTATAAGTGGGAAGCACACCACTTCCAAGAATTTATTATTTCTGCTAAAGATATTGTTTCTATCTTAAATGAGAAATTGATTCATAATGAAAATTTTGATTAACATCGCTCTATTGTTACAATGAGCCTATCCTAATAATGACCCATATACTCAACTTATATTGTATTATTATGTACTCACTGACCTTTGTCTCATTCTTTAGTTGTTTAAATTTTTCAGGTCAGGTTGACATGTCAACAAAATAAATTCCAAGCCCTATTCTTCTACTTAGAAATTGCTATGCTAATTTTAATGTTTTGAATTTTGGATATGTAACTTTGAAGACCAGTACTCTCGAGCTCCATGGTTATCAAATGTTTAGTACTAATATGTTATAGGATTTATATGTACTATAAACTATACTGTAATTATTATTATTTTAGTGTATTAAGTAATGAACATATGGATGATAACATGAAATATAAAATGGGAAATTAAACATGATGAATATGAAAATGGTATTAATGAGCATTTGGTAATATGTAAAATGACAAAATAATAGCTAGCAATAAGGAAAGGCAATTGGATTCCAATCCTAGTTTAAGGTTCAATACGGTAAATAGTAAAGAATAATAAGTTAAACAGAGTTCTATGGGTTTAGATGACTTTATGTCTCTCTATTGCTTAGGACCATCATGGCTTAAAAGGTGGGTCGTGATATAGCGTTATGAACAAAAAATTTGATTCATGTAATTGATTGATGATTTGGAATTGTGAATATGTCAATTTGATAATTATTGAACCAAATTGAGATTTTGAACGTGAATTTTACTTTTCCTTTTTCATTAGGTCTAGTCCTACTAGGGTTTATATGCCTAGAGGGACTTTCACTGAATTAGTTGATAAATATCACATGAATATGTGTTAGATTGATGAATGTGAAACCAATTTGTGAATTGAAAGCATAAATGATTTTATTACGCTTCCATGAACCATATGGCCATCCTTTGATATTATCAAAGAATAGGTGTGACAATTACTATTCATATGGACAAGAAATGCTCTTTATATGAATTAGTTGAATGTGATAATAAAGCTAAAGAAGAGTAAACCAAGTGATGGGTACAAGTCCTGGGCCTATTTGGCTTTAATGTGAAAATGAATATGAAAGTGTTATAGTATGCGATATGTATAAATGCATGATTTGTACCATGAATTTAACTTGATTTGATTGCTATTTGTAGGGTTACTTTAGTATATCCTAAGTTAAGTCTACTAGTATAAGTATTAAAATCAAAATAGGATAAGTTTAGTAAACTAGTTAATTATGAGCAAAGTAATATGAATGGAATAATTGATTGTAGAACCAAAAGGAAACAGAGACAAGGAAGTGCTCAAAGGATTGAGGAACATAATCCCAACATATGCTATAAGAGCTAAGGCGTTGAGGTGAGTATATGTTATCCTAGCATTGTATGCATATGTCATTGATCATCATCATACTCCATATGAGAAACTTGAAATTTCTAAATTCCTTTCATTGATATATGATACCATGATACCATGATTCCATATGTCATTGATCATCATCATACCATGATTCCATTGATATCAAACCTTACATATGTGATTCTCTATCCCAACTTTAAATTGCTCTTGAGCGTTTATAACTAAGGAATGAATTATTGAGCTAGGGTTCCTTATTGAACATTGTTCGGCCGTTGGACCATTTTGTATCTCCATTTTAATAATTGAACTATTACCATTTATTAAACTCTTATGTGATATATCATTAAAGCTCTGTTACAATTATACATTTTCATCCATTAGTTTTGCATTCAATTCATTTATACATATAATATGAGATATTCTTGATATATGAGATTCATACATTCAAAACTGTACACGTGATACTTGATATTGAGATTCCTATTGTTAAATAGAAATCCCCGATTGATGTGCGATTACACATTAGACCTTTTGCACATGGTAAAGCCTGCGGATAGGGTGAGTGTACCCGAATCCTAACTATGGAGGGTGATCGTAGCCATAAGACCTGATCAATCTTATGTGTAAATTCTAACATATGAGCATGCATAACCTTGCCTCTACTCTATGTTGGCATCTACTTATTGAGTTTTAACTTACATCATAGTCGATTATGTTTTTCAGGTGCTTAGAAGACTCAGCAAAGTGGCATCAATTATCCTTCTTCACTTGGGACTTGCTAAGTTAATTGGTAAGATATATCTCAGTATCCTTATAAGGTAAAGCATATTGAGGTTCTCCATTATTATAGAGTTCTATAGGTACATTTTGAGTTATATTAATTATTAGCATTGTGTAAATGTGATAAATGGTTAATGAATTATATGATTACGTTCAATAGCTTGGTGATAGAAGATATGTAACAGAGAGTTAGTACAAAACTAGCAATTGATGAGCATACAGTTGTAAACTAATAAGTATATTAATATTGTCTGCAACATATATTACTAGTAAATGACAAGTTTACGAATGACATATGTATTGTTATAAGATGAATAGGCTATCAATATGTGAATAATAAATCATGAGAATATGAAAAGTATATGGTAAGGATATGAATGGTATACATATGGTATATGTTAAGTATATTTGAAGCGTATTGGTATATGTTTGGTATACTTTCAGTGTATATTGGGTAAATGAGTTGATATAGCTGGTTTTGATCTTAGGGACATGTTCAATGAATATTTAGAATAATACAGTATGGACCAAGGAGTTCTATGGATTTAGGTGACCTTATGTCTCCCTATGCCCTAGAATTGTTACATCTCAAGGATGGAATGTGACATGGGCACTCCTTGGATGACTTCCATAGGTTAGAAAACACAAAAAGAAACTCTAGGAACATAAATGAGATTAAACTAACAATTGAAACACATGAACATCAAAGAAGAACATACATTTTGATTCTTAATCCATAATCCATTTCTAGGTGATTACAAGAGCCCATTTATATATTTAACAAACCAATTCAGAAGAAAATTAATGTAAAAGCAAAACATTGATTACCATTGTGAAAAATTAAACAAACAAGCCAGGATAAAAGGAAAAAATGAACTTTCATGAAGCAAAGGTGATTAAGAAGCAGTCTTGACCCCCAATGCTAACAAAATCATAACAATAAACAAAAAAGAGACAAGAAGTACAAAATTGAAATGAAAAGATCACATGAACATATGTATGAATTAATCAACAAAAAAGAACATGACAACAGGATCAAATGAGCATATTTAAATTGAAAATCAGTACAGGAAAGGATCAAAAACTAGTTCTACGTCTTCCAATTCCTTATGACAATGATCAAATAGAAAACAAGTGGGTATAAAAAAATTAATTCAGATTGCAAACGAACATGAATAAGAACAAAAGGAAATGATATGAATATGACAAAGAAATTGAATTAATTATTCATGATTTGGAATTAAGGAAATGAATCAAAAACTTATTTTGATCCTTTCACATTCTCTCTTAACATCAAACAAACGTAAAATAATTAAAGCAGTGGAATCAAATCACAAAAAGAATTGCAAATAAAATGAACATGAACAACTAAAAATGCAAATAATAAAGAAAAATGAAATTAAACTAAAAATTCCCTTCCATAGAGCTATCCCTTGGCTCAATCACACCTTTGGAAGGTCAAAAGAATTCAACGCTCAAGTGAAACATAATCAATCCATAGCTCTTATCTTTGTTTGAATGATGATTAATAAATAGTTCTTAGGTTTTTTTTTTTTCTTTTCTTTTGATTGATTCTTTGAAAAATAATAGTTTCCACTAGATGGAGAGAGTTCTTTTTCATTTTTTTTTCCTTAGCCTAGATAATCAAAACTACCCTCCCAAATCAGAATAGCCTCCTCCAAAATGGATAAAAACAAGCCTTTATATGATTTTGAAAAATTAGGGATTTTTACATTTTATTTTATTTTTCTAAATAAAATTTATTTGAAAATATTTTTTGATCCCCTCATAACAGATTTTGAGGGATTGGGTGGTTAAAATATTTTATTTTTCAAAAATATTTGAAAAATACTGAAAATTCAGTCTGTCAACACACAAGGGACACATGGTGCTCCATGCAAGCAAGGGATGCATAGGGCTCCATGCGTCAGCAAGGGCAAAATTCTATCTTTACTCCCTTTGGGCATGGTAATTTTTTCCTCTCAAGGACCAAAGTGAAATTTTTCAAAATTCATTTTAAACTTCTAAATTTGAAGGATTTTATAGATTAAAACCAAAAAGCTCCAATTAAATTCCAAATTATAATCATTTGATCTATTTTCCAAAGAATTTTCAATTAAACCCAAAAATCTTTTCAATTTAACACAAAAATTAAATTGTGAACCAACCTCCAAGCAAAAAAGCAAACCATTTCTCATCATTGGGTTCTAAAGTTAAAAATTATGCATTCACACCCCTCATAGCTAAGGTCTGAATATGCTCACCCTATCCTTGGGCTTTTATCATGTACACAAGATTTGATGTGTACCCCGCATCAGCTGGGGATTTATGCTTTCAATATAATTTTGATCAAATGGATCATATATAAAGAATAATGTATAATGAAGAGCATTTGGTGGAATTTAGATAGCATTGTCATATGGGATTTCACTAACTCATTGTGGATCAACTATTTAAGTTGAAATACAAGTTAGGCCAAGTTGGCCAAATAGCATCAAGGAATAACCTTAGCTTACCAATTCAACAAGGTTCACTAGATTACCATTTAGCAATTTACAAAGGTTCATGAAGATCGAAGAGCTAGGGTTTACAAGTAGTTCATAGGTGATTATCACCTACAATGATATGGCATAGTATTGACAATGCATATGCTATGTTAGAATATCATTTACTCACGTTGAAGTCTAAGCTACTTAATTAAACACAAACAAAAATAATGTTGTTCAACCTTCTAAGTTCCTTCTTTACCTTCATTATCCTTTAGCACTACAATCAATCATTGCATATCATGTCACATATTACTTAACACTTTAAGAACCAAAGTATTATAATCTTATTCTAATTTCCAAACATTTATCCTATAACCCTAACTTGAGAGTCTAATCTTATATAATTCTACTAATAGTTAGTTAACTCAATTTCAACAAATAAGAATTAACTCATATCAACAAATAAGAATTAACTCATATTTAGGTTCAATTCAAATTTAAGAAACACATGCATGTATAGCAAATAATGGCCAAATGGCCTAGGGTTAGCATCCCTTATCTCATATTCTCATTTTCTTGTTTCCAATCTCGTATACAATCAATTTCATGTCAACTCATACACAAAGTCAAAACAATTTTTAAAATCAGAACCCTAGTTTCACTAGAGTGGCTAAATGCCTTTCATAGACAAAACCTAATTTAAATCAATCCAATTCACATAAACCATCCCATATACTCAAATACAAGTTTATTCATTATTTCAAATCAAATTAAGAGTTCACAGTTTAAGGTTCTCATGGTGGTTGAACCACCCATGCCTCAACCTACTCTAGAGCTTCATTTTATAGAAATTGGATCAATATCCAACCTTTACATACTCATATACACATGATTGTTTCAACAATTGAAATTAACCTAACCATTCTAGAATTATCCATGTTAGTCAAACTATATCAAAGGCAAAACCCTAATCCATTTCCAATTTAACTTCCATATGTTATTTTAATTTCATTGTAATTTATAATTCACTATATTCTCAATTAACAATACCATTACTTATCTAAAATCCTTATTAAGTTGTAAAATATTTAGTCAAGTTTAGGATTTCCTACCTTCTTTTTGCACATCATATTCTCATATACATATTATTGTATTAGATACACATACTCAATACAAATCTAGGCATATCACTTAATACATATAACTGATGCAAATCTTTAACACACATGTCTAGCATAGGTTTAAGGTATTACAAATATTCAAGTAAAAGCCATCTATAATAAAAAAAATTAAACAAAATACCATACATGTTAGATTCATACAATAGAAGCAATTTTAAAATTCCAAACTTTATTTGAACAAATTATTGTCAATTCTCCACTTAGACAATTTATGATTAGAGACAATTTATGATTAGACAATTTATGAAACACCTTGTATGCAAGAATATATTTAAAATGAAACTAAAGGACTATTCTAAATCACTTGCCTATTGAAATTACAAGTTCATAATAAAATAAACATGAAATTTACAACATAAAAAGCCACCAACGGTGCTATTCATAAAAAGCCTAAATTGACAACAAATATATCTAGAAAAGATTTTAGCTTTTCCTCACAATAATTGAAAGAGAAAAATGACCAAACTCATATATAAGGAGAAAACATAAAATGGTCAACTGAAACCCGTCTAATTAAAAATACAAATAAATCAAAAATTAGTCTGATACTTGTCTTATCAATATTCCGCTCTATAGTTCATCATTTCATATATGGCTTCAAACAATGATGGCGGTCCTTCTACCATATCTCAAAGTCAATTTTCCAAATCAACGAGAAGAAACGAGGGAGAAATAGGAAGTAGAATGTCACGAGCCTAGTCTCTTTGAACACTACCGGGACCATGCAGCATTTGCTAATCTCTCACAAACTAGCCGAGTAACTCACAGATATGTGTTCACAAGGAAACCATAAAGGTTAATAAGCAACATAAGTAGGCTGAAAGCATACGATAGCATTCCAATATATAGATAATCAAGCAAAATAACCACATACCACACGGAATAAGCCCCGAAAGATATTATAATGAAAAGGTAAGTCAAAGCTCTTACATTCATATGAAATATTCATTACATGATAACAGCCATATAGCATACAAGTTGTAGGCAGAGGGTAGCCTATAACTAACAAGTAACACCCTTAGTGCCTGTGGCCTTGGCCCGTGCATTGACTTACTAATCACTCCCCTTATATATGCTAAAAAGGAAAATTTGGGTGTACGAAAAAGAAATGTTATAAGTATCGAGGAGGAGAGTAATAACATTACAAATAAAGAGAAGGAAAATTACATCTTTGATCCCTAAAAAGATACAAAATTGTGAATTAAATATATATATCCTTTTTTAGTCTTTTGACATGCATAAAATAGAAAAAGAACTCTAAATATAATAACACAATTGTTAATTAAGGAAAGACAGAAAGATTTAGAATTTTTGTTTATTTTACTATTTTATTCTTATTATAATCACAAATTGCATTAATTATTCTGCAATAATATGATTAAGTATAATTATATTAAATGACATACTTAAAAACAAAATAATAAATTTAACTTAAATATATATATATATAATATATATATATATATATATATATATATATATATATATATATATATATTTATTTATTTATTTATTTATTTATTTATTTTAGACATCTCACAAAAAAATATGAATTATAATTTATAATCAGAGGAAGTAATAATTTACCCAAAATAATTTTTCCTATTTTTCTTTAATCATTTCGCCAGTATTTAAATTTAAATTTCAAATTTACCAATATTTATGCATGCAAATATTTGAATTTACCATTTGAAACGAAGGCATGTGTTGTACCTTTTTTATTTTTTATTTTTTTTCCCTACAGGACGAAGATTTGAATCCTAGAGCCAAATTTCCATCTGAAATTAAAAATAAAATAAAATAAACAAAAGTCGAATCCAGCCTCATCATAAAAACTAAAATAAACCTTAAAACATTGCAAAATAGAAGTATTCAACCTCAAGTCAAATCTCGCCAGAATCACCAGCCTACAATTAAACGTAAATTATATATATATATATATATATATATATATACACCCGAGTACCGTCCTACCTATCTACCACAATCAATCACAGAGATTATAAATGCAACCACAAAAGAAACCGCTATGAAAATAAATTTATTAATTTAAGCATAAAAATAGCTTGGGAAACACCTCGATCTTGCTTATGCCCACTTTATACAGGTTCACTTTTTTTTTTTCATGAGATGTTAGCACTACTAATGTACATTGCATGACATTAGCCTACAAAATTGGGGGAAAGGTTCAACGCCATGCTTTCATTTCATTACATTTGTATCATATAAAGCTTGTGCATGCCTCGCCTACTGCCAACATGAGCTCGGCCGAGGAATTCAAAGCCACGATAACTGGCTCTTTCTTTCCACAATTTCCCCCAAAAGAATATCTATTTTTTGACAAAACCACCTGATCATGATACTTTTCAGAAACCAAAGGGTGAGCTTCTCCTGCTTCCACCTTCTCCATATTGTTCGTTCCACTTCCTCAGTTCATTCATGCTTGTAGCATCATAGGCAACTGATGGGCCCACCTGCATACAGGATGCCAATTGACAAACAAGATTAACTTCCAACAGATTAGTAAATCGATTAATTGTCCATTGCATTAAAAGTAATTAAGGGTGTGCATCGGTTAGCTCAATTCGATTTGAAAAACTGAAAAACCGAAATTCCAAAAATTCAAAACCAAACCAAACCAAATAAGGCTCATAAACCGAATTTTGAACTTTGGTTTGTTGAAAATCTGTTTTTTTGTTCGGTTCTGATTTTTATATATAAAATTATATATAAATATAAATATATAAATAATGTATAAAATATAAAATAATTATTTATAAAATAATATATAAATATAAAATAATAATAAAAGTATTAAAAATATGTTTAAATATACAATTTCAGTTTTTTTGGTCAGTTCGGTTTTCACATCTCTGAAACCGAACCAAAAACCAAAATTCTTCAAAATTCCAAACCGAGCCTCCTAACCAATTACTTAATAACTGAACTAAATATGTGTTTTGATTCGAAAAATCAGTTAGGTTTGGTTTTTGCACACCCCTAGAAGTAACTATCAGCAAAAACCATGAGTAACTAAAAATTTATTCATTACCTTTGCTTTTGACCAAAAGAAATCATCCAAATTAAGTGGTCTCAAAGCTGAAGTTACATCACCCTTACCACCCTGTGGGGGGAAAAAACAGATGACATTAAAATAGAGCAGAATAACATGAACCAGCTTTGACCTTGTTTTTTTTTTTTTAAATATGATTTTATTATTAGTAAATAAAATGGTAAAATCATATACTAAAAATAATAATTAGAGCTTAAAAAATAACTATCCATGTCTTCTTTTTTATTTGAGGGGAAATCCCTTGAGTTTAAATCATAGATAAAATAAGAAAGATGTCCCGACAGCATATGTCAACTTGTTTGCATGTTCCCATTTCTTAGAAAATGCTATTATACATTCAAGTTAACCTACTATTCTGCATGCAGAAGACAACAATTAGGAGCTAATAATACATACTCCCACTTTCAGATTGACATGAACATAAGAAAATTTGAAGAGCAAACATATCATTGCAACTAAAGATTAAACTATCAAATTACAGTATTCCGTCCAGCATAATCATTGTAACACAAGCACTTGGGGAAGTATGAGTATGCCCAGTGCAGATGCACAAATGGAAGAGGTTCAAAATTTATTGGATGGAAGATCTACCTTCTTTTCATCTTCCAGAAGTTCCTGGATTGGTCTATATGCTGCAGCAATACAGAGGTTCTACAAAAAAAGAGTATGACAATGTATGAGACATTAGAAAAACAATCTCAATTTTATCTCTTAACTATCAGTACATTACCTTCAAATCACTGCCAGAATATCCCTCAGTTGCACTTGCAAGTTTGTCAAACTGAAAATCAGGTTCTAAATTCTCTTGTGCAAGAAATATTCTCAGAATCTTCATTCGGTTTTCAGCATCCGGTAGGTCCACATATATTCTAATCAGCAAACCAACATTATTGCATTAGCAACATTGTCATTGGAATAAATGGCAGAGCAGATAAAACAAAAGGACCCATAAGTAAATTTTACATAAAAAAGACCGCCAAATCTGTATTCCATAATACTCCCAGTTAAGAAAAATTTAATTTTTCTTACGTGATCTCACCTTCTCGGTAAGCGGCGAATTACAGCATCATCAAGATCAAATGGCCGATTTGTGGCACCAAGAATGAGAATTCTCTGGCTGTCTTTTGTCCTCAATCCATCCCATGCTGCCATAAATTCATTTCTCATCCTTCTGGTAGCTTCATGCTCAAAAGCACCACCACGAGCACCAAGCAAACTGTCAACCTATATAGACAGAATCCCGTACAAAACATAGTTCCAAATGTAAAAGCAATTGAACCGGAGAGAAAATGAAAAGTTGCATCTTAACGATAAAAACATAAAGATATATTACCTAAGTTCTAATGAGAGAGAGAAACTCACCTCATCAACAAATATGATGACAGGAGCCAGTCTACAGGCAAAGGAAAACAAGGCCTTTGTAAGCTTTTCAGCATCTCCAAACCACTGTATGGGGGAATAAAGGAAAATAAGTATCACATGCGCAACCGCAAAGCAACTATGGCAAACTTTTTATAAGACAAAAGAAAAAACCTCAAATGCTTTTCTGCTCCTATCATTTCTCACTAAATTAACGTATCATTTTCTCCCATTTAATGATTCTTATAAATTAATTTTTCCCAAGACCAAAAAATGGGGCACCAGCAACTGTCTTGCAGAAACATTGATTCAAGTATCTTTATTGTTTGGTATTTCGGATGCATTGAGATTTATCATTTGAAATCATTGTCGCAAATAATGTTATTGATACCTGCAAATTGTCAAGTTCCTATTACCATCAGATGACTGTTCATAACATTGTGTTCATATGACTGGTTATGCTAGGAAATATATATGGATGGTCTATTATTTATCATACAAGTTATAAGCTTCTAATGAAGGTTTTTTATTCATAAGAATTACAAAGAAATTCAGTAATTACTAATCCATTATTATTAATTAAAAAAATGATTTAGGGGTACTTTTCTTTTTTAACAATTTGTATGAATACAGAATGCATGTTTGGTTAAAACAAGAAACCCCAGTAGTCTGAAAGAAGCACTGTTTATTCAGTGCTGATTATTTAGAAGGGCAAAGATCTCAAAAGGGTGGACAATCACAACAATAAGTTGCAAATGGCAATTTTTGAAATCTCTATTTTAGGAACTGTTTCTTATCCAGTAGTAAATGATATGAATTTGTATATTATCAACACATTAAAACAAGGGTTAATAGATGTTTGTTCGCTTTTCTGACAACTAACAGAACAGGTTTTGATCTCTTTTTCATTTTAAGTGAATGTTTACCCTCTTCTCTGAGAGGAAGGGGAGTTGTTTTATCAACATTGTTATCACTGAAATCATTCCAGAATAAGGCACCAGATTGTGAAAAATAATGTAAACTGGGTTAAGGAATTGCATTACGAATATGGAGCATGGCTACAATATTAATTT
This sequence comes from Reutealis trisperma, assembly GCA_947687605.1. Classification (NCBI taxonomy): domain Eukaryota; kingdom Viridiplantae; phylum Streptophyta; class Magnoliopsida; order Malpighiales; family Euphorbiaceae; genus Reutealis; species Reutealis trisperma. The sequence continues at coordinate 23,207 of CANTUT010000104.1, read as the reverse complement.
TGCAAACTGCAGATTCAATTAAGTGAATGCAGCATTAATTTTTCTGAATACCTTTGATGTGAGAGTTGAACCAGTTATGCTGATAAAGTTTGCACCAGCCTCTGTTGCAAGTGCTTTGGCGAGAAGGGTTTTCCCAGTTCCAGGAGGCCCAAAAAGTAATATTCCTTTGCAAGGCTGGAAGAAAAATTTGACAGTCATACATCAAAACAATTCCACTAATTTCACTCCTAATACTATGAATAAAATCACTACCCGCAGTAAATTTCCATGAGAAAAAAGCTCTGGTCTCCTCATAGGAAGAATGACGAGTTCATCTAATGCCTTCTTTACATCTTCAAGAGCACCTATATCATCAAACTTGACACCAATTTCTCCAGGAGGAACCACAGCTGAAACGAAGTTGCTTTCGTACTCATTCTTTGCAAGGTTCTGCTGAAATTTCTATGCATTAGAAATAGCATAATACGCAAAGCTTTCAACAGTTCCAAAGAATCAGAAAAGTGAATGCCAACACATGCCTTCAAATTTAATGACGCCTTTTGAGATGATGTTTCTTGCTCCTTCAACCTCATAATTGCAATTTCAAGGCTTCAAAAAAAAAAAAAAACAGTAATCAGAATCAAGATGATAAAACATTGGCTAACAAACAAGCATAAAATATTCATACCTTTCACGAGGCAAAATCAATCTTTCTCCTTTTATGGATGGAAGCAGACAAGATGACAGGTAATGATTTTTAGCCCAACCAACAATTTTTTCAGCTTCTGCGATGGAATTAGTGTATTGCAAAAGAAAATGCATCAACCATCATTTATGCACTTGAACTTCTCAAACTAGTTAACTTGATTTTTTTTTTTTTTTTCAAAAGACAATATCACGAGTTTCATGCTTTTCAGTATACAGTAGAAAATTATAAATCATTTATGTTTGTAGCACACATGGATATAAATAAATAAATAATCCACCAACAAATTTTCTCTTGGCCTAAAATGGATTGGCAAAATGTGTTTAAGAAGTTCACAATAAATATGATTTAAGAAACAACATCCTTTTGAGAAAAGCATCGAAAGGCTTTCTGAATTATGAAACATCTATTAGATGGACTACTGCTTGATATTTTCTCTCTTGGGGCACAAAGAAGTATTTGTGTAGTGCCGAGGTGAAATATAACTCGTCATCACATCTCCATTGTATTTGTGTGAAGCATCCCCATTTTATGGGCTTTACAGTTTCTTCGGGAGGAATGGTATGAGAGGTTAAAGGCCGTCGCTGCCTGATAAGAGGCAGAAGCTGGGCCGCCAGAGCTATCTAGTCAAGTGTTCAATTGAGAAAGAAGGGGAGACAACTCAAATCCTAGCATAAAAATAGAAAGAGTTGTGCTATTCAAAGTTGTATTCACCCCATCAAGGATTGTTGACTTGTATGGGTTTTTCAAAAGAGATCTATGACAACTGAAGTCAGCAACACTATTACATATTTCCCGACAATGTATAGGATAGATTCATTAAATGAAGACAAAATTCATGAATTTGCAATAAATTATTTGAGTATGAGTTTAAAATACTTGTTGAAACTGTGTAATTCCAAATTCATCCTCTGATTTGGTTTCATCATGTTTTTTCATCACCTTTAGATATCTTCTTATGTAGGGTTTACTTCATATTATTAATTCTCCTATTTAGTATTATTGATCTGACTAGTAGGACAAGTTCTTTGGTGTGTATAAACACTTAGGTAACTAGCTATTTCTTGTGACTTTAACATAATTATGAGAATATATTGTTTTGTGAAAGCACAATTGTGTGCCGCTTTATTCTATTAATGATATCATGCATGCATGATCAGCTACTTTCGCATAAAATAAAAAATAATCCATTCACTTATTAAGCATAATATCCCTATGAGAACACAAGAGAAGTGAACTTTTGACTCCCTTAATATGCAGTTTGTCTTTTCATATCAACCTTTTCTTTCCTAACCATTAAACATACATTTCATTACAAATACCAAAATATTTTCATATTTAAAAATGAAAGGAACTTTGTGATCATAATCTGAACCTATTAAAACATGGTATAGTTTCTTACTCCGCTTTGTCAGCACTACACCATCAGTATTTACGTGCAATAGGTCCATGCAAGACATTTCATTTTCTTCAAGAACCTGCATTTTAAATGAATCATTAAGTTCCCACAATCGAATTTCAATGATGCACAACAGCATATGCAATAAATTGCTTACAACAATTTGCAATTATACAAAATCCACTCCATAAAACAACTGCCACAATTCCAAAGGCTTTTGAAATTAACTCCATACCTTATATAGTTCATTTAAATTGCTCCTAGATATTACAATTCTCCTGTCCTCTTCAATCTGTTTATTGAATGTTCTAAGAAGATCTTCCTCCTATAAAAGCAGCAAAATAAAGAAATATGTATCAATCAAAAAGATACATGAGCTAAAGACAGACATTAAAAGAAAACGGGAAATCTATTGTCAAAGATCCTAGAAACCCAATTCTTCAGACAGAAGTCTACACTCTACATAGTTTGATGGCAATAAGTTCTTCCCACACCATACAGTCCCATAATTGAGATAAGTTTCAATTGTAGTTTCCCTTTATATTATTTTTGTGAAAAGCATGTTTAAGTGCACCAGGCAAAATAAGCAAGTGCTTTTGAATCTCAAACAAAAACTGATGCATGTAACAGTCATGGCAGAAAAAGAAAGTTTCTGCTTAAAGCACCAAAACCTAAAAAGCATGCTTTATTACTTATCAAAAAGGTACTAACATATATAGCCAGTCACAAGCTAGATAAGAGATGGTTGTGGTATGGTTGTGGTAGGTGACAGCCAAGGAAAAAATAGTGAATACTGTAGTAACAAAATTAGTCCAGAAACAGCAAATGAAGATGGGTTCTTGCATCATAATGGATAGATGTAAGCAAGGAAACTAGTCCACCAGAGTAGGATTCCTTTAGGCACACAGAATATTGGATGCTAACAAGTTAGTTAAACAGGCAACAGGAAGCAGTAAGGAAGTTTACAGGAGGGCACACGGAGGTTATAGGTTTGAAACAGGAATAAGGGGGGGAAAACAACTTCGGAATTGTTTCAACTTACAATATTTTCCTAGCAAAATCTTTATCTAATACCTTTAAAAGTAGGAAAAATCAAAGTTAAACTGACTTCCTCTCCATGAGACCTAAGTTTTTGTAAGGCTACAAAGTTGTACAAAGAGCAGCACTCACTGCCAACTTAGGTTGGTAGACATGCTAGTGAATATTAAAACATGGGCAGGAAGAAGTCAATGATTTGTGCACAAAAGAACCAAGTTATGGAACATAAAAAGGAGAATAACAAGTGATGTTCAATATGAGGAAGCCATGGAACATTCACAATTAGCTCCTAAAGCATGAACCATAGAATTTTGATACAAAGGTCAAGGCCAAGTGGACAGACATGGAAAACTAAGATAAGGAAGGTGGCAGTATAAATTTTAGGTTGGTCACGACTCACAAGGCAATGGACAACCATTGTGGTGGATAAGGAAGTGCAAAGGGCAATCAGGTTAATAAAGATGAAGACAACAAGATTTTGGTAAGGGCATTAAAAAAAGGTGGAGAAACCAGTTTGATAAGTTCTTTAATGATAGCAACATAAAGCATTCAAGATCTTATCATTTTGGTGGAAGAAACTAGAAAGAAACATTAGTTACACTCGGAAATTATGACCTCAAAAGTTAAGAGAACTCTAAAGAAGGTGAACATGTGTAAAGCATGTGGGCCAGATGGAATTCATATTGAAGTTTGAAATAGTTTTAGGTAGATACAAGTTGTCAGCTGGTCCGATTATTTAATAAGATTTTGTTAACAAAGAAAATGATTATGGAACCAGGCATCCTTGCCTCTATATTTAAGAACAAGGGAAATGTTCAATGTTGCTCAAACTATAGAGATATGAAGTTCACGAGTCACACAATGAACCTCTCTGCAAAAGTAATGAAAATGTAGATTAAGATGTAACAGCTATCTCTATTCAGTTTGGTTTTATACCAGAAAGATCAATCATGGAAGGTAATTTTTCTAGTAAAAATCACTTTGGATATTCTAATCAGAATTAATTTTTCTAAGAAGGAAAATTTGGTTTTTATTCATAGCCTAACTTTTGGACGTACCACACTCAGAGTCACACAATGAAGCTTTGGCAAGAGTAATGGAATGAGGATTAAGATGTGACAATCATCTTTAATAACTAGTTTGGTTGTATGCCAGGAAGATCGACTATGATGAGAATTTCTCCTATGATGACAATTTCTCTAATATGTGGATTGATGGAGAACTTCCAAGAGAAAAGGAAAGGCCACCATGTACATAAGCTTTTATTGATCTAGAAAGCTTTTGACAGACTCTCGAGAGAAGTTTATACATTGGGTTTTTGATGGAGAATAGGAAGACAAGAAACTTCAAATTCAAGGATTCAAGCATAGAATTATGTGTTAGATTTAATATGGGATTTATTGGAGAAATTATAAAGTAATTTCAGCCTGTTTAGAGTTATAATGGGTATATTTATATAATACAGCTGCCGGTTCATTACTTTAGATATTAAGGGTAGTTCTGTAATTTCTACCATTGCTGGAAATCGTTGTTCAATTTTTATTTTAGTAGTTTTTTATTATTCAGTCTTTATTTAGGAGTTTTAGTGGGTTTAGTATTTCCTAGTTAGCATTAATTTGTTTTCCTAGTTGGAGAACTAGTATAGGATTCCTAATTCAAACATGATTTGGATTAGTTTTAACTCTATAAATACTTAGGCCTGTAACCATTATCATACAACTTTCAGATTCAATAAAATAAATCCTGCATTATTGCTAAGAATTGTGTGACTCAATTCAACCCTAAATGTGACTCCTAGACCTTCTAAGTGTGACTCTTAGAAGTTTTTTTCCCCTTTTCCTTTCCTTAGTTCTTGTCCTGATCTGATTTTTATAAAATCAACCCTGGATTTTCAATTTTAACCCTTTAATTTTCTGAAAAATTCAAAGTCGAACCGATTATCTAAATCTGTCCTACATCAATTTAGTATTAGAGCCCCGAGATCTTAAAAGTTTGATGTTTTGAATTTCATCAATAATGGGGATATTTGATTCATGTTTCGAAGGAGGTAATCCTACAAAATTTTGTAATTGGATTGATTTTCTTGAATCTTATTTCGATCGCTACAACTTCGAGGAAGCAAGAAAGGTAAGATTTGCAAGGTCAAGTTTGATGGGATCTACAAAATTATGATGGTACAGTATTGAGTATGATATACAAATAGGGAGGCAACTACAAATTAATACATGGCAAGAGATGAAAACAATACTTCAAGAAAAATTTTTGCCACCGTATTATCGCAAAAGGCTATGTGAAAAGGTATATAATTCAGTGTATAGTTGTATGCCAATGGCTAATCACTTGAACCAATTTGAAAAGCAGAATTCTTTTCATCAAGAGCGTGAATCAAATTTTGATCAATTGAATGATAAGATAAGTTCACAGAATGGGATGGAGGCTATGAAGGATGAGTTGCATGGAAGGATCCCTTCAAATTCTAGCAATCAGACTTCCAAAACCATTAGTAGTCGAATCTTTCTACAAAAACCAGCCCTCAGTCTACAAGTTACATCCAAGATTATTGGAGAACAATGTCCACAAGTTAATCAAAACCTACAAAATCAAGGACAAGATACAGCTAGAGATATCACCAAGAAAGTCAAGGTAGATGTCCCGGATTTTGAAGGCAATGTAAATCCCACAATATTTTCATATTGGTTGTGTAGTATCGAGTCATACTTTAATTGGTATGATATGGACGATAATCGAAGGGTGAGGTTTGCCAAGATGAAGCTAATGGGATTAGCAAAATTATGGTGGTATAGTGTTGAGAACGAATGGCAAAGAATAGGACAACCATTAATGATAACATGGGATGATATGAAAGCAAAATTAAAAGAAAAATATATGCCTTTTGACTATCTTTCAAAGATGAGGGAACAAGTGAATACTTTACAAAAGAGCAGCAACATGTCAACGGTATTGCGACCTCTCCAAAAGCAGGCACAAATGCAAGAACTTTCACTAAGAATTTCAGGGCAACAAGGCATACAAGCTGTACAGCATTCACATATGCTTCATGAGTCTACAATAGAGGCTAAACTGTTAAGCCAACAACAAGAAAAGCCTCTGCTGCAGGTTGTTCAACCAGAAAGGGAAGTGAAAAGGCCACAACTACCATCTAAAAGGCTTAAAACGCAAAATCTGCAACTGGAGACTCAAAATCATGAGGCAATAAAACCAAGACAGCACATAGATGAGCCTATTCCACAGATTGATCAGCCAGAAAATAAAGTTGAAAAGCTAGAATTGTCTTGTCAAAGCCTTAAAAGACCAAATATGCTCCTAGATTTGAATCCACAAGAACAAGAGCCAAAAGCAACAATGTGCGTTGAAAAGTCAATTCAGCAGGCCAATATTAATATGAATACATATGTAGTGTTTGGAAAGGTAAAGATGAACCTTGAAGGAGAGGAATCTTTAGACAGGGGTATGGATGAAGAAAAGGCAGAGCATGTTGAAGTAAAACAAGAAGACATCGGAAAATTACAAGGGACAAAAGGGTTTAACTTTATTGTTGAAGATACCAAAGATGTTGGAATGCAAGAAATGGACTCTGTTATTCCAAGTAAATTAATAAGCAAGTGCAGTATAAGATTTCAAATGTTTCTACTTTTATTGAATACCAAGGAAACAAAGTGGTCATTCAAGGAATTGTTTTCTTTGTTTCTCAGGCACTTCAAAACTCGAGGTCGAGTTTTTTCCAACAAGGGGAGAATGATGGAGAATAGGAAGACAAGAAACTTCAAATTCAAGGATTCAAGCATAGAATTATGTGTTAGATTTAATATGGGATTTATTGGAGAAATTATAAAGTAATTTCAGCCTTTTTAGAGTTATAATGGGTATATTTATATAATACAGCTGCTGGTTCATTACTTTAGGTATTAAGGGTAGTTCTGTAATTTTTATTTTAGTAGTTGTTTATTATTCAGTCTTTATTTAGGAGTTTTAGTGGGTTTAGTATTTCCTAGTTAGTATTAATTTGTTTTCCTAGCTGGAGAACTAGTTTAGGATTCCTAATCCAAACATAATCTGGATTAGTTTTAACTCTATAAATACTTAAGCCTGTAAACATTATTATACAACTTTCAGATTCAATAAAATAAATCCTGAATTATTGCTAAGAATTGTGTGACTCAATTCAACCCTAGGTGTAACTCCTAGACCTTCTAAGTGTGACTATTAGAAGTTTTTTTCCCCTTTTCCTTTCCTTAATCCTTGTCCAGATCTGATTTTTATAAAATCAATCCTAGATTTTCAATTTTAACCCTTTAATTTTCTGAAAAATTCAAAGTAAAACAGATTATCTAAATCTGTCCTACATCAGTTTTGGATCAGAAAGGAATATCTACTAGATGCATAAAGAAGTGGAAAGATATTTATGAAGGAGCAGTAACAAAGTCTTCACACAACTGAGAGTGGTACAAAAGATTTCCCTCACACTTGGACTCCACAAAAGATCAGCCTTGAGCCCATATCTTCTTGCTTTGGGTAACTAATGAATTAACAAACATATCTAAATATTGCTTGGTGAATGGTGTTCACAATAACATAGTTTTAATGCACAAAACATGACTCAAGAGTTAACAGAAAGTTGAAGTTACAAAGAGCAGGTGGTGTCCAAGAATTTTGAGTTCCAAATTAATTAGAACTAAAACAGAGTACATAGTTTTCATGTACTAAACATTACTCAGTACATAGTTTTAATGCACTAACAGTTCTAATGCACAAAACATGACTTAACAAAAAGTTGAAGTTACAAAGAGAGGGTAGTGTCCGAGAGTTCAAGTTTCAAACTAATTAGAACTAAAACAGAGTATATGCATTGCTATTTTAGCAATGGGGAATAAAAAAAAAGCAATAAATGGCAGGTTAGCTTGGATGATCTAGAGGTCTCGTGAAGCACATATTTTAAAAACGTACACTATCATTCAAAAATATGGGAGTAGCAACCTCTTTCTTGCTTACCCCAGCTATTAAGAGAGCCACCCCAGCCCAACTTGTTCCCCACTATTCAATCTAGATACACATAGCAACGTGTATTAACAATCTTCCCACAACAAGCTCAACATTGTTGTGGAATTGCCATAAAATACTAAATGAAGCTTTCAATTAACTTGATCACCCCATCTTGGAGCTCCATCAGCTTTCAATAGCAATGGCACAAAAAATTATGACTTTTTCCTACTCACAAGCATAGCAATGATGAGCAACAATGAACATATAAGTTGTCGAGATATGTTCATGTGGTGAGAAAGAACAGATGAAACCCTTGTGTAATGACTCCAAAAGCTTGTAAATAATCCCTCCAATACCTTGAAGCTTTCATGTTTCAGCCCCAACAATTTGGGAAACTCACAAATAATGGGAATTTAGCTTCAACCATTCTGATAACAAATGCTGCCTATAACCCATATAATTTATTTCCCTTGCCACATAAAGGTATTTTTCATCTCTCCTTTCTTATATCAATGTCAAGCATATCAACTGAAAAAAGGGGGACGGGAACATGTGAAGTTTGCCCAACAAAAACATCCAAACTAACAGTTTCTAGCCAAGTTATGTAGCCTAGCAAAGCAAAAATCCCTTTCAATTTCTAGTTCAGGAAACAAAACCTTGATGACACACTTACCTTTGGGGGATGCATGGACAAAACATTAGTAAAGAGCTTATATATTTCATTGTCATCAGACCTCTTTGTTGCTTTGAGTCCCTCAGTAAGCCGCTTCAAAGATAGAGGCTGGAGGATAATAACAGATTGAATTAAATGTTTAGATAAAAGACAACAACTAGACTGAGGACTTTCATAGATACAGCATAAAAAATAAAAAAAAATAAAAAAGCATCACTTCAATGTCTCAAAGCATAACGTTCTCTAAAAGTTTTGCTAGACTTACCAGCTTAGCTAGACGGCCAAAATTTGGGAGTATCATAGTCTGTTTAAAGTCAAATTGAGGGGGAAACATCATGTCTAAGTTATAAACAAATTAAATAAATGCTTTACGAAATGCATGCAGTTTTATATTAAACTCTCAAAGCTTACAAAGTTTTCTTTCTCCTTTGACCCTGTTTCAATTTTGTTCTGGCCACATATCAATACAACTGGGCCTGATATTTGATCAAACATTTCCTGAACCTTTTGGATAAAATCCTTGCGATTTGACTTGGGAACTGCTCTAGACAACCACAGAGAAGAATCTTGAAAATACACAATAAGGGGTTGCATGAAATGCAAAACCTGCAAACAAGAATCACACATGAACACACAAGAGTAAAACAAGAACGCTCAAGCTGGAGAAATATGTAATGTTATCCAACAAGCATACCTCACATAAAGCCTCCATCACAATATAGCAATCTTCGGCCTCAGTGTCAGGATCATGCTCAATGTCCTTAACTGTAAATGAGAGGAACTCATCAAACTATTTACAAGTGAGCAAATGTTTGAAGTTACTCGGGGCAAATAGTAATTTAATAAATATAATCCAAGTCAAATTAAGAGACATACCCTATCATAAAGGAAGAGCAAGAGACAACACAACACCACCAACAATATTACTTAAGGAAGAAAATAAGAAAGGAAAAAGAAAAGCCAATGTCTTAGAACTGATACATCAAGAAATTCTGATAAAGGACCCCTTAAAAGTCATACTTGGAACTAAAAACCTTTTTAACTTGTATGCCACAAACTTTTCCTTCATCCTATTTTCATTTTTCGAAATGATTAAAAATATAAGAATCACATGCACAAAAATCTAACCACCAGTGAACTCACAATCTTCAACCTAATTTTCTGAATAAGGTTATGTAAAAGTGGAAAAGATAACATGAAATTCAACAATGTAACAAGAATATCATAAACTTCACAAGTCCAAGCATATTCTCACTTTAATATCAGCAAAAAGTAGATGGGGTAAAAAAAATGTACATCTCTTATTTTTCTAAACAGTTGCTTTGCTATCCAAATGGTAAAAAGAAAGATATGCCCTTTCAAACTGTTTAGGTATTGCAGAGGTAGAAAAATTAATTTAGTAAAAATAAATAAACAAGATATTGTGTCCTCTGCAAATAACACAAAAATTGTGTCAACTTTTGATGTTGCAATTTCACGTCCAAATGTTCGCTAAATATCCAATTCATTTTTTCATGCAGTTGAAACCAAATCTATGTTCCCATTTACAGCTTAATATATAATCATTGATACGTAAATTACCATCTATCCAATAAACTGGTGCTTTCACAGGCTGCTCTTTAAGCTTCTCATCCCCTTCTCCATCTTCTTTGTCATCACTAGTAAAGTCCAAAATAACTGCAACTCGATCTCCATTCACCTCATATACCTCCCCACGTTGACCACTTGATAAAGGCCTGAAAATAAACTTCCATTAAATCGTAGATGTTAATGTTATAAATGCAGGAAATTTGAAAATAAATGCATTGCAGTTTCATTTGAGCAGTGTCCTCCCCCAGCTGATGTCCAAAAAATTCTTGAGCCTATTAATCCAAGACTCAATGTTTAATGTTCCAGGGTGAAGTTAATTTATCGCATTTAAGATAAGAACTTCAAGTCTCCAGCGACATGCCAATTTCAAAGATAGATTAACACAACTAATTTATAAGAAGAATGTTCACATAGCATGACTCGAAAAATAGCATCAAAGACTAATCATAAGAAATGCTGAAAATTGCGAGTTCCTCCCAAAATAGATTATTTATCAATCAAAGATAAAGATAAAGCCTCAGAAAAGCAAAGTAATCTTCAGAGCATCAATCTTAAAAGTTAACAATCTAACCACCGAGAAAAATAACAGAAAACAACTAAACGCTCAATTGCTCTAGTGACAACACTTCAAAAACTCAAACATAGTTCTATTAACAATGGCTAGAATGATCCATACACTATCTTCCAAGACTATATAACAAACGTAACATATTTAAATATATATGTGTGTGTTTATTCAGATAAATATGTGCTATAATCCAAGACAAAAACTTATAATCTTATATTGTGACAAAAACTTATAATCTTATATTGTCTATGTACGTAAGATGTTTTCCGATAATCTTGTCAGAAAAGGAACAACAAAAACAAAAACAAAAAGGGAAAGGGGTTAGGGAAGATGGGAAAGTGAAACAAAGGAGATCTCAGAATAAGATAGGGGGAGAGATTTGAGGTGAAAGTATCTCAGAAATGGAAAGATCATTGATCAGTGATTATGGGATTGGTGGTTCAGTAACACACCTACAACGAATTTTGGTGGATCAGGAAGTTTCGAGTCTACTAGTGGTGAACTTTAATGGTGAGAGCTTGCTAGTGATAGGCTTGTCAGGCAGGTCTTTCCTGAGCCTTGTGCCTAGAAGAAGACACATGCACCTACTGGAGGTTGTTTGTCAGACCCTGGTCAAGGCGCCAGCACTAGCACCCTATTCATCTTGTGCTTAAACACCATTGACAACAATGAAAATTTATTGGAAGGTTTTTTTTTTCCCTTTTTTTTCAATACTTTTCCATCAGTGTTCTGAGACAAATTGCTTCTACAGTGAAAAAAGGAAGCTTGTACAAATCAAAATATATATATAAAAAAAGAAACAAAATAATCATAATTTTACATTCACTAAAGCAAATTTATAAATGACTTTCTTCTACTAGATGCCTATGCACAAAACTCAGCATATATGGCCAATGCATGATCATTCAAACTAAGATCTTTGATTTGTTATCCATTAAATAAATGCATCTTGCCATCTTTCCTGCCACAATCTATGACTATGTGCTTTTCTTTGAACTTTTAACTTTACCTTGAAATCAATAACCATATGCAGTATTCCCTAAAAAATAATAATAATAATAATAATAATAAGCATATACAGTAATTTAAAAAAAAAAAAAAAAAAAAAAAAAAGAAAGAAAGAAAGAAAGTAGAGACAAAGGCTTTGAAATTACAAAGTAGCATTCCAAGTAATTGCCTTTGAAGGAAATTACCATGAATAACTGGGTAATGATGAATTTTCTTTGTAGGTGGACAGTGAAGTCAATTGTGGGACACAGCATGTAACACACCATTCTAACAAGTAATATCCTATACAAATTAATTAAAACACACACAGTCTGGAGTGACCAAGGTAGGAATTATCTAATTCAAAAATGAATCAGAAGAACAAGGCAAGGCCCCAGGCAAGACAAGAGCCACCCTTATTTTTGTACGACTATGAATCTTACAATCCCACCCACATTAATACTGCAGCATAAGATCATCTATCAATAACACCATGGAAGACACCAGAAGCCACCTTAGACCATTGAATAGAAAATGAAGCACCATAAAAAAAAATGTGGTTTCAATAAAATACCATTGCTAGAATGGCATTTATGTGTTATCTTCTAGACATCAAGGCAACTTACCAACCCACCTGCCACGCAAAATTGTATAAGCATTTTTCAGACCATCAGATGTCGGTATCTTGCCCAATATGATCCTGTGATGTCAAAGTTGATGTGGGGGATGAGTTTGTGCTAATGATTTCTGAAAGATAGATCATGGACATGACCGCACAAATGATTTTTGAAAGATAGGCCATGGATAGGACCCTCTCAGCACATGACTTCCAGACAAAATATTCAACATCAAACCAATTAATAGCTTAAGAGTCTCAATTCCAAATATCAGCCAAAGTTTGCAAGCTTGCATATAATGCATCATCCCACATTCTTTACAAGATAACAGAAAAGAAAAGCCTTATCCGGACCATTCACACAAAATTCAAGAGCATTAGATGGAGAAATAGCAAAATAATTAAACAAAACAAAGCAAGAACCATGTTCCATCTCACTGACCAGCAGGCATTGCCGCATGCAACCAGAATGCAACCAACCCGATTTGATGTTGAATAATTGAACCCCAAAATGATGTGCAATATAGTTGTGTGCATTTTTTCTTCAAAGATTAAGTTCAATATTGCATAGACAGCATACCAGAAGTTCACAGATTTATAAAATTTTTAAGCTCCTTATCCCACATTACCAATCTGATACAGTGAGACAATGTCTCACCCCCAAAATTAGCAAATTGATTCTAAATATGAAACAACTAAATTTCTTCAACATGTAAAATCTTGTACGCATAAAACACAAAAAAAATAAATAAATAAATACCTGTCATTAGCTTCAATACATACAGAAGGCCCGATATACTTCACGCGATCACCTGGTGAAAGACAATATAACATGAACACATGTAATTGGATGGACACAGATGATGACAATAACACTGTCTAAAATTAAAAATACTAGCACACTCATACCAGAAATTTCCCTAATCGGTATAACATTTCCATGAGTTCGAGGAATAAAATTAACTTAATGTTCCACTGGGGAAAGGCAGAGATTTGGATTTGTTAAAAAAAAAAAAATCAAAAATTAAAGTCACACCCCATCATAAAAATACAAAAATACTCCACCAAGGTTATAATATAAAATTCCTTCTAACCAGCAGGCTTCTACCTCCAGTGCAAGCAAACAACCACTCACTACGGTGGAAACCCACTGCAACACTAGCACTATACAACTACCGAGACTTTACAACTACATTTTTTCTACAAACACAAACATCTAAAATACTACGAGAACTCACATAAAAGGGGACAGAGGGGGGGGGAGAGAGAGAGAGAGAGAGATATTGTTTGATGAGAAAAGCACTCAAGCAAAACCGCCTAGGGCATTGTGTCCAAGCTAATGGAACAAGGGGAGTCTCAAGGTACATCAAACTCCTCCCATCATGCAATGCAGATTGCATTTACAGATAAATAAACCAGCAGAAAACTACGAGTACAAGAATGCATTGCCCAAATGTCTATTGCAATACCATGAAATTTCAGCAAGGTGAACTAGAAAGATATATATGCACTATTTAAAAGCTTCGAATATGAAAAATTGCACAAACAAAATCAGGATCATCAAATTCTTTATGGTGTTTATTGAAACCCTGGGACATTCCTGAAAGGTAATGCCAGCCGCCATATATCACAACAAAATACCATTAAAACCAAAGGAGAAAGAAGAAAATTAATTTTTAAATAAGAAAATATATCTCATATAGAAAGAAAGTACAGCGAGGAGAATGAGGAATTATGCTAAGCACCGGAATTATGCTAAATAAAAGCACCCTAATAGTCACAGAACAAACATAATTGTGAAGCATGAAAGTTCAAAAATGGAAATTAGAGAGAAAGAAAAAAGGTGATCAGCGCAAGGTAGCCAATAAATGTCACCTTTCTTAAGTGGCTGTTTGGAGGTATCAGAAGGCTTAGTAACCTCAGACTTAGAGGTTTCTGTGGAACTGTCAGATTCACCAGAGATTCTCTGCCATAAAGCAATTCCAAAAGTATTAGATCATGATGACAGTCCATCACAAATACCAAAAACCATTCCAACATGCAAAACAATTGTTCCAAGCTCCAGAAAATAAAATTCATATAATGACAAATTGGCGAGGAAGGGTGAGATTATCAGTCTTTCCATTTTTAATTTTATGGGTAACAAAAGCAGAAGACTTGAGATTATCAGTTTATAGCAAACAATTATAAAATAAGAGTGCACATTCTACATAGTTTTTTAAACCATGATTGCATGTTATCTGATGCATAAAACTATTCAAATCAACTAGGTTCACAAACAAGAATGTAGAGATGAAACTTAATGCTTGAACTTGTTATCACAGCAGAGCTAAATAAAAAGACAGTGCTACATTACATTGGCTGCTTTTTGATGAAATGATGTTTTGTGTGAATGAATATGCAGGTTTTGGAAGACACAAAGTCTTGCTTAGATAAGTGTAGACTAGGTTACACACCCTTCATTTTGAATGAAAAGTTGGTCATTTATGCTCCATTTGGTTAGCTTGTTAAAAGTTACTATTTTTGTTCTTTTCACTATTTTGAAAGAAAACAATAAAAACAACATCAGATATCAAAGCCAAATTTGAAAATGCTCCAAATGAAAAGGGGGGAAAAACTCTAGTTCAGAAATTCTTTATGAGGGAGGTGTTGGGGATTTGAACATCTAACTCCTGTAATGCAAGGCATGACTCGACTGCTAAGCAACCAACCCATGGTTCTTTAATAATTGGTTTTTAGCTTTCTAATATGAACCAAAATTCACATTTTTTACCATACTTTCTTCTCATCAAATTTATTAAAAAAATCTTTTAATCTTTGAAAAGCAAAACACTTTTTTGGACCAAATACAGCATTAGCTATTGTCAATTTGCTTTGTTTGACAGAAGGCCTTTTTTTTTTCTAGGGTTTTTGATAAGCATAATCCTAGAGTGCATGGCTCACACCCCTTTTGAGGTTATTCATTAGAATAATGTGCATCCTCCTAGAATACATGGGAGCGCCCCCTCATCAAGTTATTTTTTTTACATCACAATTTCTTTTGTTGATAAAAAGAATCAAATTAAAAATTGTCTCGGAGCTCTACAAGAATTGAGCTTGCTGGGAAAAAATTGGACTCTTCAAGAACTGGGCCAAAGCAAGCTCACTAGCGAGGGAACACCACACCCCTTTCATTTCTTCTTTCTTTTTTTTTTTTCCCCCTTAACACAAGAATTGATTTGCTTTGTAGATAGACTTTACGAAAGTGATGGAAAATGCGCAAAACTGTCCATTCCTAGCATAGATTTCAAAAACAAAACATTGTCTGCAAGATCATAACAGTTGACAATTGACAGTTGCAGCAACAACTTATAGATACATTATCGCTTGAGGATCTAGCCTTGGAAGCAAATAAGAGCCGTAAAGAAAATTGGCCGCTTAAGGAAGAGAAATCTTTGATTCACTTTGAGAAAATTTTCCAAGTTAATCATGCAACCACAGCTGCATTCAGTTAGCTGCCTACATACCAAACTAAACACGCAAATACCAAGCCTAATCTCAAAGAAAAAGATCTTGTACCACCAGAAATCAATTGACAAATTTCTTTATGTATTAAAAAAAAAAAAAAAAGTAAATATGAGGCCTACAAGTTCATTCTCCAGAATCCCAAGACAAAGATGCTGATAATCATCAGTGTTCAGTTCTCCCTTTAATAAATCCAATTTATTAGGTATATACTCTCCTAATTGAAGAACCAATGAACACAGAGACCCCTTAGGTTTAATAGCTTACAGCACTCCTGGATTAGGTTCAACAGCTTAAAGTACTCCTGAATTCACTAAGGCACATCATAGGCTTCTCCAAAGTGATTAATTCCAAGGAAAATCTAATTGTTGTATGATTCCTACTGAATTACTATGGTTAAGCAACACAAATGTGTTTGTCACTATGACCCGACTAGAAAAGCAAGCTCATTAATGGTCGAAGGTTTAAATGCTAATCAAGTTTACACGGAAAACACAACCACATTACTAGCTTGATATTGACTCTAAGCTTCAAATAGAGTACGAACTCTTAACATAATAATATTTTATTCTACTTAATCCAAATTCTACTAGTGAAAGCAAACCTTCTCAAAGTCTTCGAGGTTGTATGGAATCAGCTTCCTAAGGGCTGCTACAGCACTTGCCTGAACATCATTATCACTACCGTCTGACTTTGCCTCAGCACTGCTCGTCCACTCCTCTTCATTAGCTACATCATTCTCATCCTCAACCTCTGATTCTGAGGCACACTCCTCAGCAGATCCGGTGTTATCATCTGATTCGCACTCTGACGAGCAATCATAACCAAAATCCTGCACCAAAATCATTAGAATAATTATCAAAAAAAGAAATGAAATTTGAATTAAAAAAAAAAACTGCAGAAAATAACACAACATATTAAAATTCCTAATCTTACATAAGGAGCAAGAACGGTGCTATCAAGCATTAGTAAGGGAACTTGCAGATCTCGTGCAAGTGCTCTGACTATTCTCTCCCGATAAAGCTCGGTACCTATAGATAGCAATCATGGTAATGGTAGAATAATAATGCAGTAGTGAAAACATTTAAGAATGGATAAGTATGGGATAAACCTACCTGGTATACTCTGAAGCAGTATTCTCCCACTTGAAGACGTCAAACGAGCCCCATAACGAGTAGTGAATTTCTTGTGTTTCAAATTGGAAGCAACACATTCTACCAAAACACTTTTGTTATGCTCACTACAAATATGACAACAAAAAAAAAAAAAAAAAAACCTTATTACATCTTTGAAACTTAAGAAGAATGATAAAGAAAGAAAAAGAAATGGAACCAGTAATTTACTTGATGTAGTAAGGAAAAGTGTCCCATGAAACATGTATTTTCTCCCATGGAATAACCCTTCGCAAGATTTCATTTTTAAACCTTTCACGTCTGGTCAAAAACGGAGATTCCTTGTTTTTACTCTCCATGGCAAGCTTTTCATTATTAAGCCATTCCTTTTGATCTTGTTCAGCGAGCCGAGCATGAGCATCAGAGTGAATTGCTTCTTCTTTAGCCCTTCCCCGCCGAGCTTTTCCATTATCAAAGTTTACAGATGGAGCTTGTTTATCCTCACTTGTATTCCTCCCATCACCTTCTGAACTATATAAGCGAAATTGGCGAGGACAATTATTCGAAAATGTAATATGCAATGGCCTTAGACATCTTTGTGGTGATGAAAATGAATCAAATAGGTATCTTTTGATGAAAGTAACATTTGAAGAGTTATTTGAATAGCTAATAAAAGATCGAGAACAAGTAAAATCCTCGTAATTTGGCCTCATCAAATGTTTGGGTGGAACAAAAGCTGAACTCCATCTCTGATTTATCCCTTTTATTCTCCTCGTATACATTGCAGAGAAAATAAGGCGCCGCCAGTAGGCTAATTGCCGGAGCGTCACTACACGCGTCGTTGCGGTTATGGATTGTGACTACAGGTTGTTTGTGGTTTTTATTTCTTCCATGAGTCTCCTGAAATCGGTGCTCCGAAGTCGGCGTTTGTAGTTGCAGTGGTTAAATGAGAAAGTCGAAGATACAGAATTAGAGCAATTAGGGCACTGAGTTTTAGTAGGATAATATGGGCAGCCGTTTTAACGGGAAAACAA
>CANTUT010000103.1:110000-142500 GCA_947687605.1 Reutealis trisperma | reverse complement strand
AATCACAGCATAGTGTGGCACAGAATACACAATATCAATTCATCATTCACAGTCACATGTTACATGCTTATATATGCAGTAGTAGTGCATTAATATACATATATATACACACAGCAATGCATATGAAGTGGAAACAGGATAATATATCAGTGAGTATCACTCACCTAACTGTCGATGCTTCCGACCAGCTTCCCTCAGAAGAGTAGCCTTAGAACCAGGAAGACGCTAGACACCGACACCTCGCAATAGAGAACATCATGATAAGAATTACACTTTACCCCAGAACAGACTCGATAACCTAACAAATATTCTAAGAACTACTAAACATAAAATAACTCATATAACTACTGAAAATACAAGGGTTTCGGGTTAACCTTCACAAATTTTGAACATATAGACGTCGAGGATCGTGCCAGAACGTCGAAATAGAACCACTGGACCTCCCCACGCCCTGCCACCGGCTGGCCACGCCCTGCCGTCGGTGGTGGCGGATCAGGGGAAACTCCACACCAGCAGGTTCACCTCAACATCAGGAGCACAAAAACAGTCACCACTCGCCATCACTTGCCCTCTAGCCACCGAAAAATGCCTCCAAAGTCACGGTTTTACATTTTTCGATCTCCTCCTCTGATGGTCCTCACGGGGCAAGGCAGGTACCAAAATGAAGCTCTCATCTCCAGGAGTAAAATGGCACCAAGATCACCGGATTCCGCTGCTGGAATCGGCCGAAAAATTAATTTGAAGTTGCGGTGGCCGATGGTACTTCTCTCCTCGGGTACGCCGCCGTGCCGCCGCCGATCAAAGTGCCGCTGCCTCGCTTGAAGTCGTCAGTCCTCCCTCTACCCAGCGGTGGTGGCGGTGCTTGCCACCGTTCGCCGGAACGCAACCCACTCTCTCTCTCTCTCTCTCGGCCTCTCCCTTTCTCTCTCCTCTCTCCTGCTACTTCCCATTTCCAGTTCTGTTTCCAAAACTCCCCGTTTTGGCTATTCCAACCAATCAGCTCACTTTCTTCTTCTTTTCCTTTTAATTTTCTTACAACACCCTTATGTTATATGTATACTAAACCGTATACTATATACATATATTTATAAACATAATCCTACATATATATATATATACAAAATAATAATAACAATAATAATAGTGATAATAATAATGATAATAATAATAATAATAATCATAAGAATAATAACAATAATAATAATGGTAGTAACAATAATAATAATAATAATAATAATAATAATAATAATAATAATAATAATAATAATAATAATACTAATAATTAACAATAATTATAGTAATTATAACGGAAATCCAAACTTTCGATAAAATATTATAATCAACTTATAATATTAATTAATACTTTTATTAATACTCAAATATCAAAATATAATCCAAAATACAATTCTCCAAAAATCCACATTAACATTATCATAATAATATAATATTGTAATCTTATATCAAAATTACCATTAATAATACATATTCTAATAATATGAATATTTATAATTTAATAAAATATAATTTCAAATTCTTACTTTAATAAGGAAAATAATAAAATAATATGTTTCCATACGAAAATAGAATTTTATAAAATAAATTAAAATTCAGGTTGTTTCAATCTTCCCTCCTTCAGAAAATTCATCCTCGAATTTTCAAACACAACACTTTACAATGACTTCTCCATCATACTTCCACTGCACACTTTGAAACACAACTGAACCCAAAGGCAAGGTAACAAAACAAAACAACGTCAACAAGACATAAAATTAATCCTTCTAATACCAATATCCAAGCTATTCTATTAAACCTTACAGTAAATAACTAATCATTCCGTATTCCTATACCTTTGATTTAATCACAGTTCACACTAACACAACCCTTGATTTCACATCAATCAATCATAACCTTAAACATATCCTATCTTTAAGCACTTATTAATACTAAAGCTAATATTAATGCCTAACTTCTCACTTTCATAAACTATTTATTACATCAACCAGATAAAACTCCAACAATTAATTCTAAATTAATAACACTCTTAATATGCCATAATTCATTTCCAAATTAATAATTATGATTTAATATCTAATAACCTCGATAAATATTCTTATGTCTAATATCTCATCAACAATATAATTCCCATTAGATTTAATTGTGAGAATAACTCCCATAGTAATTTCCTAGTAATTTCCTTAGTCATTTCATCAAATAAAACATATTAATAGTTAATAGTTGCTGTACTTTTTTGTTTGCTTTAATTAATTTCTTTCATATGTATATATAAAATTTATTTCATCAATTTGAAATCAACATATATGCCTACACACCAATTGATATACAAAACCAGAAATTTTACCCTTTATTTCAACATTTCACATATTAATAGAGTCATCAAGAAACTCAGTTAACTCTAAACATATTTTACACCATAAGTACTATACCAACCAGTAATTCAGAATTTATTCAAGACTTATTCTCTTGCTATAAAATACTTTAACAACCTAGCTTAAACAGTTATTGTCTCCCAACCATATACATTTAAACCATAACATTATCTTATTTCTGAAATTTTCCATCAGCATCTTATGATTTTTCATATTCCCAATCTTTCTATTTATCCATATAAAATCAATAAATTCACTGTTCTTACTGACACTTAATAAAATCTCCATGCAGGATTTATGTCTTTCTTAATCTATGCCCTGTCATTTTGATCTCAACTTAACATATATACCTCATGAATATGCCTAAATAATAACTCTATTATATGCTATAATAAAATTCTTTTCCTTAATAAAAATCAACACTTAATCCTTAATCCTTTCCACAATATAATATAGAATCTATTACCTCAAAATATTATCTTATTCTGAGAACTTCAATCCACTGCAGGTATATCTCAAAACTGTTTAAATTTGCAAAATTATTTAAAATCATTTATAATAATTACAACATTTTTACTTTTTATTTTAGAACTCAAAGCACTGTGTCCAGGGATGCTACACAATATGCAACCTTAATGTAATGATCTATGAAGGATATGATATATGAATACTGACTAATAACTTTATGATGCTTGACTCAACAGATGTAGACAAACAAACACATTGGACATGAGTACAGAGTTCTAAAATAATAAATTCTCAAAACCGATGTTAAAATCATACTTTAAATTCATTTAAAATATTTCATTTCTAAATCATTTAAAATTTTTTTAACAAATCATATTTTAAAATCAATCACCATCTTTAAATCCATTTAAAGCATTCCGTTTCCAAATCATTTAAAAATCTCTCTTCTTTTTTTGTTTTTTTTTTTTTTATACCCTTTCCTGGATTAAGTTCTCGGGGATCCTTAAATTCAATTTCTTACATTTCTTAATTTCTAAACTAAAACCATATCATAATCTTTGTTCTATTTCAATAGAATATCCCAACTTAATAAACCTTATGATCATCAAATTAATTTCACTTAAATCTATCAACTCCTAAATCATCACAGTCATTAAGAATTATATAAAATACACCCAAACTTAATTATTCTTACATACAATATTAAACATAACTTATACAGAAAAGGGGTACAACACCTAGGGTTATACAACCTACTGAAGCAGTGTCTCTAGTCCCGTTGACTGCCTCAACATGCCTCCACACATCACAACCAAAACGAAAAGAACATCATTCCATCACAACAAGGCAAAGAAGAAAATATACTTATACAGATCCAGGACCCTGCAAACCTAGCAGGTCTCATACCATAACTACAACTAACATCTATAACAAATTTCTTAACCTATCACTTCTTGATAGGCTCATGCGAGGGAGATAAATTCATAACGTTATCATCATCATCATCCTCATCATATTGGCTAAAGAAGGCTGTCTCATTAAATTCAGTAGAGTCTGAAGAAGGCTCATAAGGTGAGTCCAAATGTGGTTAGTGGGGTCAAACTTATCTCCATTAGGCACTATGGGCTGAGGGCCATCTCTCCGGTACAACTCCTTAAGACAATTCTGATCCCAATCATCCAGAGCATTATTAATCTCACAACAGTACTCAGGAGAAAAATCCCACCATGGAGCATCAGGTTCACTAGGGGGCCACATCTCACGCAAAGGAACATTATTCTTCTCGCACATAAAGTGCTGGAAGGCAATAATCTCATCAAAATAATCAAAGACATCCTTATAGAATGAAAAGTAACATGACTTATAGATAAGAACTTGAGGATTCACGACTAGACGAGTGCCTGAAAGATTGCTTACAGCAGTATAAGGACGATGGAAAACCAGCAGAGTTCGAACAGTAGGACCATCTGTCCAAAAAGACTTGCCCAAACTCGTGATATGAAATCTCATCCACTAGTCCAAAGGGTTAAACCAACGCAGGAAAGTAACCAAATATGGGTTAGCTGCATTGTTGCCATCCAAACACTGGATATACCTCAGAAAATGAAAGGGCTAAATTTCTATAGCAATATGATAGAGATGAAGGAAATACCACAGAAAGCAAAGGAATTCTTTAGGCCACATCCAAAATGAATCCACTGTCATATCCATGAAAGCATATGGCCTCAGAAAAGGATAGTCAGGGTGGATAGTTAGTTCCTTCACAAACCGAGAGCCATACTTTCGAATGAGGCATGTTTGATACTTAAAGATCTGTTCAGAGGCCAAATTCTTAAGGGCTCTTTCAGAGATATTGCTTCGAATCTCTGGGGGAAGGGTTTGGTAAAGAAAAGGATCAAGTCCGGGGGAAGAGGAAGATGAAGAGGATGCCATAAAATGGAGGTGATATTTAAAAAGGGTAACTATTAGGTCAAGAGAAAATTTTCAACTAACAAAGAAAGTTAGAACTAACTGATGAGTTGCCTAATACCTGCGTCTCTAATAAATAACTCAACTTCCTTACCGACAAAACTACAGTAACTGTCCTCGAAAATTGATTTAGCTAATAGCAAAGTCTTGTATGAATATAACTGATGAAACCAGTCAACAACTACAGCGCTCAACTCTATTTAGGGTGACAAATGTTCATTTACATGTGGCTGAAAATAATCAAATCATTTCACGAGATAAACAGAAATGAGGCAAGCTAGAGCTTATCTTATCTTTTAGGTAATAGAGTACTCCCCGTACAACATAATACTAACAAAAGAAATCTCCAGACCTGATACTCTAATAATCAAGAAAAATAAAGATATCACTTACATGTCCTTAACTTTTATACTTCCTAACTGATAATCAACAATTGTATTAAATCTTAACAAATAAGCATTAAGCTCACTATAACAAAAATCCCATCAATACACCATGTTAACGCTGAATTAGAAACAAGTGCAACTCAAAAAGACGATTAGAAATCCTACACTCCGTATGTTACAAAAACAAGGACCCACAACACTGAATATATTAAAAGTCATAGGATCTCTGCTCTGATACCACCTTTGTCGGGGGCTTCCTCCCCCCTGGGCAGCCAAAAATGATACCTATCAAAGCACTCATGGGACTAGCCCATTCGGGCTAGTCCATAAGCTATGAGCTCCGAGGTGGAGAGTCACACTTCGCTGCTGATCATGCGCGAGAGTTCCTCGGAATAGGGTTCGCTGCCCATACGGTTCCCTTTGCTCTGATACCACCTTTGTCACGCCCCGAACTCGAGGGCACATGACCGGCACTAGGACACGGGACATGCACGTGGCTACCAGTGCCCGTAGTAAGCCTAACCCAAACCACAAGACAAAAAGCCCAAAACTGAAAGGGCTATGGGCCCAAATAAGGTAAGCAGAACCACAAGAATCACAACATAACACAATTATCAAATTGGCCCAATATCATTTATTCCATATATTCCAGAAAAATAATAAATTACAAAAAGGTTCTGCTTAACCCAAAGATTACAGCTCTTTAAAATACATAACTGAAATAATACACAAAGCACCATTACAAGTGTAACATTGCAGAGTTCTAGAATCACTATTACAATGTACATACATTATATACATGTCTGATTACTCAACAATACAAACTACTGCCGAAGAGAGACTGGTAGTCTACTCAATTACAATTCCTCCACCAGCTCATTCCCTGACCTAAAAGCAACAAGATGAATAGGAATGAGCGTCCGACTCAGTGAATGATACTAGCTAATATATTAAACTGGTACCTTACAGAGAGAATTCTAATGCACATGCTATGCACTATGCCACAGAATCAGACAAATCATCCAATCAAGCAAGGATGGGGTATGGTCCACAGTACCACACTGATACTCAATACTCAATATGGGGAGCCGATCCCCCTACTTTGGCTCTCTGAATCCAAATAATCTGTCTCTTATATCCAAGGGGCCCGGCCGTCACTGGTCTATACCACGCAGCCCTGACTCGACTGACAGCGGCCCTGGCGATGAGTAGGCTCGGCCGGCATCCATCAGTCATAGCTCATCTTTTGAATCTCATCATAATCCAATCATAACCATAACAAATCCATAATCCTAGGTGGTACTATATCCTCCTGACCTCCATCCATCAATCACAACCATAGTATGGCACAGAATACACAATATCAATTCATCATTCACAGTCACATGTTACATGCTTACATATGCAGTAGTAGTGCATAATATACATATATATACACACAACAATGCATATGAAGTGGAAACAGGATAATATATCAGTAAGTATCACTCACCTAACTATCGACGCTTCCGACCGGCTTCCTTCAGAAGAGTAGCCTTAGAACCAGGAAGACGCTAGACATCGACACCTCGCAACTAAGAACATCATGATAAGAATTACACTTAACCCTAGAATAGACTCGACAACCTAACAAATATTCTAAGAACTACTAAACATAAAATAACTCATATAACAACTGAAATACAAGGGTTTTGGGTTAACCTTCACAAATTTTGAACATACAGACGTCGAGGATCATGCCAGAACGTCGAAACAGAACCACTGGACCTCCCCACGTGCCACCACCACACGTCGCTGCTGGCCAGCTACGCGCCGCCGCCGGTGGTGGCGGATCAGGGGAAACTCCACACCAGCAGGTTCACCTCAACCTCAGTAGCACAAAAATAGTCATCACTCGCCGTCACTCGCCCTCCAGCCACCAGAAAATGCCTCTAATGTCACGGTTTTATATTTTTCGATCTCCTCCTCCGGTGGTCCTCAGGGGGCAAGGCAGGTACCAAAATGAAGCTCTCATCTCCAGGAGTAAAACGGCACCAAGATCACCGGATTCCGCTGCTAGAATCGGTCATAAAATTGATTTGAAGTTGCAGTGGCCGGCGGTACTTCTCTCCTCGCGTACGCCGCCGTGCCTCCGCCAATCAAAGCGCCGCTGCCTCTCTTGAAGTCGCCGGTCCTCCCTCTACCCAGCGGTGGTGGCGGTGCTTGCCACCGCCCGCCGAAACGCAGCCCACTCTCTCTCTCTCTCTCTCAGCCTCTCCCTTTCTCTTTCCTCTCTCCTGCTGCTTCCCGTTTCCAGTTCTGTTTCCAAAACTCCCCGTTTTGGCTATTCTAACCAATCAGCTCACTTTCTTCTTCTTTTCCTTTTAATTTTCTTACAACACCCTTATGTTATATATATCCTAAACCGTATACTATATACATAAATTTATAAACATAATCCTACATATATATATATATACAAAATAATAATAATAACAATAATAATAGTGATAATAATAATGATAATAATAATAATAATCATAAGAATAATAACAATAATAATAATGGTAGTAACAATAATAATAATAATAATAATAATAATAATAATACTAATAATTAACAATAATTATAGTAATTATAACGGAAATCCAAACTTTCGATAAAATACTATAATCAACTTATAATATTAATTAATACCTTTATTAATACTCAAATATCAAAATATAATCCAAAATACAATTCTCCAAAAATCCACATTAACATTATCATAATAATATACATATGTAATATTATAATAAAATTACCATTAATAATACATATTCAAATAATATGAATATTTATAATTTAAGAAAATATAATTCCAATTCTTACTTTAATAAGGAAAATAATAAAATAATATGTTTCCGTACGAAAATATAATTTTATAAAATAAATGAAAATTCAGGTTGTTTCAATCTTCCATCCTTCAGAAAATTCATCCTCGAATTTTCAAACACAACACTTTACAATGACTTCTCCATCATACTTCCACTGCACACTTTGAAACACAACTGGACCTAAAGGCAAGGTAACAAAACAAAACAACTTCAACAAGACATAAACTTATATAACTAAACCTCCAACCAAATCCTTCTAATACCAATATCCAATCTATTCTATTAAACCTTACAGTAGATAGCTAATCATTCAGTATTCCTATACCTTTGATTTAATCACAGCTCACACTAACACAACCCTTGATTTCACATCAATCAATCATAACCTTAAACATATCTTATCTTTAAGCACTTATTAATACTAAAGCTAATATTAATGCCTAACTTCTCACTTTCATGAACTATTTATTACATCAACCAGATAAAACTTTAACAATTAATTCTAAGTTAATAACACTCTTAATATGCCATAATTCATTTCCAAATTAATAATTATGATTTAATCTCTAATAACCTCGATAAATAGTCTTATGTCTAATATCTCATCAAACTTTTAATTTCTATTAAATGTAATTGTGAGAATAACTCCCATGATAATGTCCTTAAGTATTGCATCAAGTAAAACATATCAATACTTAATAATTTGCTTTGCACTCTACTTGCTATAAAATACTTTAACATCCTAGCTTAAACAATTATTGTCTCCCAACCATATACATTTAAACCATAACATTATCTTATTTATGAAATTTTCCATCAGCATGTTATGATTTTTCATTTTCCCAATCTTTCTATTTATCCACATAAAATCAATAAATTCACTGTTCTTACTGACACTTAATAAAATCTCCATGCAGGATAATGTCTTTCTTAATCTATGCCATGTCATTTTGATCTCAACTTAACATATATACCTCATGAATATGCCTAAATAATAACTCTATTATATGCTATAATAAAATTCTTTTCCTTAATAAAAATCAACACTTAATCCTTAATCCTTTCCACAATATAATATAGAATCTATTACCTCAAAATATTATCTTATTCCGAGAACTTCAATTCACTACAGGTATATCTCAAAACTGTTTAAATTTGCAAAACTATTTAAAATTATTTGTAGTAATTAAAACATTTTCACTTTTATTTTAGAACTCAAGGTACTTGGTTACACCATATGCAATTTTAATGCAATAATCAATGAAGGACATGATGTATGAATAAGGACTAATAACTTTATGATGCATGACTCAATAGATGTAGACAGACAGACAGACACACTGGACACGAGTACAGAGTTCTAAATCATTCATTGAGTCGAACGCTCATTCCTGTTCATCTTGTTGCTTTCAGGTCAGGGAATGAGCTGGTGGAAGAATTGTAATTAAGTAGACTGCTAGTCTCTCTTCGGCAGTAGTTTGTATTATTGAATAATCAAACATGTATATAATGTATGTACATTTGTAATAGTGATTCTAGAACTCCGCAATGTGTATATATATATATATATATATATATATATATATATATATATATATATATATATACTTAGATATTGCTATATATATATGTGTGTGTGTGTGTGTGTGTATACATATATATATATATGTATACACACACACACATATATATACATACATACATACATACATATATATATATATATACATATATATATACATGCATACGTACATTTATATATATATATATATATATATATATACACGCACACATATATATTGTGTATTGAATACTATTTTGTTTGTCAAGAAGAAAGATGGATCTCTTAGATTGTGTATTGAGTACAGATAGTTGAACAAGGTGACCGTAAAGAATAAGTATCCTTTATCAAGGATTGATGATTTATTCGATCAGCTACAAAGGGCAAGTTACTTTTCAAAAATCAATTTACAATCAGGATATCATCAGCTAAAGATCTAGGGTGAGGTCATTTGTAAAACTGCATTCAGAACAAGATATGGTCATTATAAGTTTATTGTGTTGCCATTTGGGTTGACCAATGCACCAGTAGCTTTTATTGACTTGATGAATTGAGTATTCGAATCTTTCTTAGATAGATTTGTGATCATGTTTGTTGATGATATCTTAATTTACTTGAAGAATAAGGAGGACCACTAGGAGCATTTGAGAATGGTGTTACAGACCTTAAGGGAACATAAGCTTTACTCTAAGTTGTCAAAATGCAACTTTTGGTTTGAGCAAGTATGTTTCCTTAAACATATGGTGAGTAAGGAAGGAATCAAAGTAGATCCCAAGAAAGTGGAAGCAATGGCGAATTGACCTCGGCTTATAACATTCACGGAGGTAAGGAGTTTGTTAGGGTTGGCAGGTTATTACTGCTAATTCATAAAAGACTTCTCAAAGATAGTTGCACCATTAACAAAGCTTACTAGGAACTAGGTTAGATATAAGTGGGATGAAGCTTGTGAGGAGAGTTTCCATAAGCTTAAAGATTTCTTGATTTTAGCTCTAGTATTAGCTTTACCTGATGGAAATGAAGGTTTTACTATATACTATGATGCTTTGAGAGTTAGTTTAGGGTGTGTACTAATGCAGAATGGGAAGGTTATTGCCTATGCATTTAGCCAATTGAAGAGACATAAAGTAAGTTATCCTACTCATAATTTAGAAATGGCAGCGGTTGTCTTTGTTTTAAAGATATGGAGACATTATTTATACGCGGAGAAATGTGAGATCTATACTATCATAACAGCCTTTAGTATATTTTAAAGCAAATGGATTTAAATTTGAGACAGAGGCAATGGGTAAAGTTACTTAAGGACCATGATTGTTAGATCTTTTATCATCCTGGTAAAGCTAATGTTGTTGCAAATGCTCTTAGCAGAAAATCAATGGGTAGTCTTTCTCATATAGCGGGATGAAGGACCTGTGGTGAAGGAATTAAAGCAGATGTTTAATAAGGGCTTATGGTTACAGGTAACTAATTCACAAGTATTGTTAGCTTACTTCCAAGTGAAGTTGAAGCTTATTGATGAAATCAAGACTTTTTAAAGTCGAGATCCTCATTTGGTGAAGATTAAGGAAAACTTAAAAAAGGGACAAGTTCCAAAGTTTAGAGTGGAGGAAGACATTCTAAAGTGTGGCGATCGACTTTGTGTGCTGAATTAGAAGGGCTAAGAGAGAGGATTCTGAAGGAAGCACACCAGACTCCTTACAGTGTACATCCAGGTGCCACCAAAATGTACCATTATGTAAAAGGTTCATATTGTTGGCTGGGATTAAAGAAGGATGTGGCAAATTTTGTTGCTTCTTGTCTCACCTGTCAGTGGGTGAAATTTGAGTATCAACAACCTTCTTGATTACTTCAGAAGATAAAATTGCCAGAGTGGAAGTTGAAACATTTACTATGGATTTTATAGTAGGACTATCCAAGATGGTGAAAGGCTATGACTCCATTTGGGTCATAGTGGACCAACTAACAAAATCTGTACACTTCAGTGAAGTAAAGACCATGTATATAGCGATTGATTATACTCATATTTATGTTAATGACATCATGAGATTGCATGGAGTTCCACTCTCAATTATTTCAGATCGAGGTACCTGATTTACTTTGAGATTTTGGCAGAGGTTACAAGAGGTATTGGGAACACAACTCGACTTTAGCATTACTTTTCATCTGCAGATGGATGGACAATCTGAAAGAATAATTCAGATGTTGGAGGATATGCTTCATATGTGTGTTTTAAACTTTGGAGGTGGCTAGGATAAGCACCTTCCACTTATAGAATTTTCATACAGGAGTAGTTACCATTCTTCTATAGGAATGGTGCCTTACAAAGCATTGTATTGCAGGAAGTGTCAATCTCTAATATGTTGGATGGAGGTTGGCAATAAACATCTTAAAGCCCCTGACATGGTAAAGGAAGCCACATAAAAGGTGAAGATTATCTAAGTGAGACTAAAAATGACTTTTAATCATCACAAGAGCTATACTAATCTTAAGAGGAAGGATATTCAGTTTACGGTGGGGGACCATATATTCTTGAAGGTTTCACCAATGAAGGGAGTGATGAGATTTGGCAAAAAGGGAAAATTATCTCCTCAATTTTTCAGTCCATTCGAGATTCTTGGTAGGGTCAAAGAGGTTTCATATAAATTAGCACTACCTTCTGCACTAGAACACATACACCCAGTTTTTCATGTGTTAATGTTGAGGAAGTACGTATCTGATTCATCGGATATATTACAACCCCAGCATATTGAGATTGATAGAGACCTTTCTTGTGAAGAAGTTCCAATTGCAATTTTAGATCAACAAGTAAAGAAGATGAGGAATAAAGAAGTACCAACGGTAAAAGTCCAATGGCATAACCACAATGTGGAGGAATGCACATGGGAAAGTGAGAACGATATAATACAGTGGTACCCACACTTGTTTCAGATAATGGGTAAGTTTTTAAATTCGTGGATGAATTTTTTTAAGGGGGTATAATGTAATACCTAAGGTTTCCATAGCTCATTAGAGTTATAATAATACTATAGAATATGAATTTTTATGAATTTATTACCAATGATAGTGAAGGGATGAAAGGAACCCTTTTTGGTGCTAAGTGTATGATTGTGTATTTTTGTGAAGTGTGAATGTTCATGTATATTTTATTGAATTAATTTGAGGCAATATGTCTTTGTTTGAGTTTATTATGATATGGGAAGGTAGGATTTAAAATGCCAAGTAAAAGGAAAGGGAAAAAGTTACAAAAATTTTTTTTGTTCGGAAAACGTGCTTGAGTGGGCTTGATAATGGGCTTTGGACTCAAGGCCCAAGCTTATGGAATAGCCGACCTATTAAGGCCCATAAGTTGGTGGAGCTTGACTAAGCTAAGCTTAGAATGAAATAACTAAGAGTTAGGGTGAGGTTAAGTTAGGTTAGTCACCATTTTGGGTGATAGCCACCTTTGTTGACTTTTGTCAACTTTAACACATAAGCTAATTCACTTTCCCATCACCATGTCTATATATATTTTGGTGATTATTGAACTCATTATTATGTTGCTAAGTTACCATACACCTAAGGGTAATCTTAACCATCCATCTTGATCAATCTTGCCCATCCATCTTAGGCAAAAATGTGATCATTGATGTTATGAGATTAAATTATCACCATTGATTTCATTTACATATAAAGTGAAAATATGTTAATTCTTTTCATTTGTAACCTAACACCAAAATCATATTTTCACCAAAGATTAAAACCTCTCAACTTTTTCTTCAACTTAGAACCAAATTTAAAGCATTTTAAGGTATGATTTTATGTATAAGTGACTCTTTCCTTGTTTCTAGGCTAAGAGTGATGGATTGCTAGCAACTATATATTTTTTTTCTTTTTATTTCTATTGTTTGATTTTGGTGGAGGGATTTAAGGAAGAATTGGTTTTGCATGTTATTTGATGGTATATGAGGATGGGAGTTAAAAAAAATTAGGGTTTAATAAGTGAGAAACAACAAAGGAAGCATGAGAAAATCAATGGAAGTTAGACAGCCACAGGTGACCACACAACTGGGATTTTAGTCATGTGATAAGGACAAATTTAGAAATTCATCCAGTAGCCTCCCATAGGTAGAGGCACAGCTGCGATTTCACCCGTGGGTAGTTATGTTCCTGACAATATTAGAATAGTTTGTCCTAGTGTTTATGACTTATTGTTAGATTATTTTATTTAACATTTTATGTATTTCTTCATTTGTGATCTTATAATAAGATCATTGAGAATGTAATTAGATGTTAATATTACATGTGTTTCCTTGACTATGTTATGGGGGATATTTAAAAGATATTGAATTGGTTTATGATATGTGTAAGCAAGGGGTAAATGATATGTGACATTGAGGAATGATATGTTTATATGAAATAGTTAGAGTTTGGTTAAAAAGTTAAAGGAATAGAGTTTGATGTACACTTGTTTGGGTGTATTTGTATAATTAAAAGGCAAGGACATAGTTTAGGATACCAAGGAGCCTCACTATAATTTACATTAAGTCTATCGGTATAGGAGCTAAAGAGAAAGAGGTGAGTAGTTAATAATATAATACAGCTTATGCCTTAAATTTCAGCATTAATGTTCAATCATTTCCTATTTGAAATGCATTGCAATTTTTTGGCAAGCATTATTTGCCTTATTGATTACTAAGCCAAATTGAATAAAATATTCCTTTATGACATTTAGCCAAATGAGCCTACATTGCTTTGATCTTATAATGTGATCAATCATGGGAACCTAATTGTTTATTGATGTATTATCCATTGAGTCATTTAATGGATAGAAAGGTAAAATGTTATAATGATACAATGATAAGCAAAAAACCCCTTTGATGCGGGGTAATACATCAGACCTTTTTCACAATGGTAACAGACTTATAGATAGGGTAAAGATTATCCAAACCTTAGCTAGGAAGGGTTTAAGGTCCCCAGTATGTATGACCTTATCAGTTGTATGTGTGACTGACATGGGTCAAATTTAATATCCTAGTCTCTAAGACTAAGTATAGAGTGAGTAGGGTGTCGAACTCTAGGGAATTTGGAGAAATTTTATATTAACCAAGTAATTACTAAGATGGATAGGCAAACAACAAACAAAAGATGTTGATTTATTCTATCTAATCTAAAATACTAAAGTTTTATTATTACTTTAATTAATAACAACAAACAATGAATATTAGAATTACAACTCAGAATTAATTTTGAACTATAAAGTTAACAACATATAAATACATGCAATGATTGGAGAATATGACCAAAAATTCTTAAAAGCAACTCTCATTGTCAATTAAGAGTATTTTAATTTAAAGTCTATAAGCATTCTCATGTCATTATAGAGATAAATTAAAATCATTAAGTTCCATGCCAATTCTTTAATCCCTCAAAGTGGATTTCTTGTCTCCAAGTACTTTCCTATCCTTTGAGTAATTTCAACTGCATTTCCACCAAAATGCCCCAACTCTCATTGTGAACAAAATGATTAACAAGTTACATATGGTGATCAAGCATACATATCACAATGTAGGACTCAATTGAAACTAAATCATTCATGCATATTAAGAATGTAGTTCATAAAATTAATTCATCATTACAATTCTATTAACCTATTAACCTAAGTACATGGTAAAATATAACATAGAAATAATGATGCAAGCATTCATTATTGAATAATAAAGTAAAAATAGAAGAAAGGAAGAAAGATTGATGAATTTCTTCAGGAAATTAATTGCACAATTCTTGAACTTGAAGTGCCTTTTGGAAGGACAGTTGATACAAACCAAGTACTTAATTCTAATAAGGTGTTTACAAGGATTTTAAGTAAGTTTTTCCTATCTAATACAATATCATCTCCTCCCTAAAATAAAGCCAAATCTAAGTATTTATAAGCCCCAAGGTGTCCCAAGAAGTGCCCCTTTGAAAATGGTGTCAAAATGAAAGGTACTTTGAAAGGGTATAGTAACCACCCTATCACGAGTTTGCACAGGCGGAAGAGTCGGCACGGTCCTCTTCTGTCATGACTCGGCACAGATGGAATGAGTCAGCATGGTCCTCTTTATTGGGTTGTCTTTGCTTCTAAGCTTGGAACTTGGTTCCATTTTGGTCCTTAGCTTTTATTTTCAATCAAAATCATCTTCTTACAACCATATTATCCTATAACACTCAAACAAAAGATCAAACACACCCTAGCATGGAAAATTAACACAAAACATGCATGCATTCAAACAAAATAAATAAAGATATTATTAGTTTGGTAATGCCATTTTGCATCATATCAAACTCTCCTATACCTAGACCTTACTTGCCTTTAAGCAAGAAGAAAAGATAAAAGAGAAAAATAATGTACTTAACTTTTCTAAAATAAATGTAGTAATATTACTAAGTTAACTTTGAGTCATGCAAGGAGTATAGTAGTAATGTATCAATGAAATAATTTTAAATGCCCAACAATGGTAAAGGTGACAAGTCTTATAGTATAAGCCCTAAGTTTGTCTAATTATCTCATTCCTATCAAGAACAAAGTCATAATTATAAAGTCAAGGTCCTAACCATACTTTTCTAGTTAAAACATCCATTAATTAAGTTAAGAATTCTAAAGATATAAATAGCCTTTCGGACAAGTTACACATAAATATATCTAGTCTCATGGTATTTTTGGACACTTTTTTTTTTTTTTAGATATTACCATGTATGTTTTTCGAATTGAATGCAACTAAGGAGCATACTCATTTGCACCCAACTTACTCAACATACATATATTCACTAGTGACATCATCCATATTTTTCAAATTGAATGCAACTAAGGAGCATACTCATTCGCACATAACTTACTCAACATACATATATTTACTAGTAAAGATTGTTCATACTTTTTTTTTTTATGTGTGTCCTCATCCATTATTGACTAGATGCATTACTCATATTATGGCTATAGTTTCTTTTAGGCAACTTAAATCCCTAAAAACCAAAACTTAAATCCTTACAATTTTAGCATTTAAGCATAGTTAGGAAGTTGACTAGATAATTTTTAAACTTTGAAAATAATAAAAGTGAGATAAAAAGACAAACTCAAAACAAATGCTACAAAAGACTTAAAAATTTACCAATTGGGCAAAAAATTATTCATTAAATTACTATAAAGTAACTCCTTAACAAAACTTAAAATGACTCTAAGTAAGATACTACTAAAGAATGTGGAGAAAAGTTAAGTTTGAAAGTTAAAACTTTGAAAATTTTGATGCAAAAGGCAAAGACTAAACTAAGAAAACAAACATGCACAACAAATAAACAAACACACAAAGCAAAGTAATAATAATTAAAATCCTACTTCTATCCTTCCCCCATACTTAAAACTTCACATTACCCTCAATGTGAAACCCAAAGATAAAGGAAAGGAAAGAAGCATTCCCTCAATCCACTAATGGAGATTAAGGAGATTGGATGTTGTAGCTAGATTGATCAAAGAATTGTTTCATCTTATACTCCATCCTATATTGGCGATGATCAATTTGTCGGTTTTAAGTCTCCATATCATTCAATTAGTGTTGCATTATCCTTTGATTCTCTAAAAGTTGCTCTAAAAGTTGTGTTTCCCTATTTGATGAGCTATTTACACCACTTGGCTCATTCAAAGATGAAGGAAGGTTGTGAGCAAGTTGTTCCTCATGGTGAGGTTCATCTTCACTAGATTGCTCCTCCTCATCTTGAGAAGGTTGTGCCAAACCTTTCCTAATATGATCTAGATCGTGCCTTCTTCATGCTAGAGGATTGGGAAATTTGCCCTATAAATGGATGCCAAATCCTCCATTGGATGTTCTTCTTGTGGCCTTGAAGATGAAGAGCCCCTTGTCTTACCCATATCAAAAGGAAAATAATGCAGGAAATAGAAGATAAAGATGTTTATTTTAAAAGAAGAAGGAGATGAAGCTTAGGAAATGGAAACAAACGGAAGAAAGTTAAAATAGGAGAAGGGATGTTTAAAGGACCCATGTATATTAATTGGGAATGTGAAAAATTTTGAAAAGGGGATGGGAATTAGGTAGTTGTGTAGGTTAGGGTGTAAGAAAGATATGAAAGGTCATGACCTTTATTGGGAAAGAGCATAAATTTTCACTTGGAATTTGAAATATTTTGAAAATTAAAAAAGAAACTTTGATTAAATAAATGGAAAGTAAAAATAGATTAAAAATTAAAAATAAAAAGGAATAATAATAAAAGAAAACAAAAATTAGTCCAAAATATCAAAATCTTAAAACAGAAAAAAATGAAATTGAGTAGCAGAGAGGGCACGAGTCGGCATACAGGGCACAACTCGGCACCCATCCTCTTTGTAATGAGTCGGCACATAGTGGCATGACTCGTTACTTAACAAAAGAAGTTTTTTTTTTTTTAAAGAATATAAGAATTATAATGAAAGAAAACTAACCATGCTATATGTAAAAGTCTATAGCTTGATCATACCTTTGCCAAATTAAGGTTTGGAGAGAGGTATTGACCTTGTTTGATCAATTGCATTTTTCATGGTTGTCTCATCTCCCATATATCCTTGAGATACAAGTTCTTCAAGCAATGTAATTGCCTCTCATGTCATCTTGTCCATCCATTTACCACTAGAAGCCACGTTGATAATGTTTCTATTCTCGATTATAAGCCCATTTATAGAAAATTTGAGGAATCATCCATTCTGGCAAACCATGGTGTGGGCATTGCCTTTGAAGTTCCTTGAACCTCTCGCAAGTCGTATAAATTGTCCCATTCTCATTTTGCTTAAAAGTGGTGATTTCATTATGAAACTTTGTAGTCTTATGTGGTGGAAAGTACTTTTGGAGAAATGCTTGCTTTAATTGATCCTAAATGGTGATTGATTCACTTGGCAAACTAGCGAGCCAAAGTTGAGCCTTCTCTTTGATAGAAAAAGGGAAGAACCTTAATCGTATAGCATCATTCGATACTCCATTGATTTTAAAGGTTGCACACACATTGAGAAAGGTTAAGATGTGAGCATATGGATCCTCTCCTTGCAAACCTCCAAATTGATTGTTTTGCACCATTTGAATGATGCTTGGCTTAATTTCAAAATTTTTGTTTGCAATGGATGGAGCCACGATTCTTCCTAAGCTACTTGTTATGTCAGGCATGGCAAAATTGTCTAATGTTCATCTCTCTAGTACAGCCATTTCATCCAAATTTTGCTGATTCTCTCTTATTTGTCTTTGATCCCTATTTAAAGCATACAAAGTTCATTCAATCTTAGGATCAAATGGCAAAATATCATTAGTACTTCTATAATGCCTCATAATGGCAAAATTAAATAACAAAGTAGAATAATAAAATAAAAAAATTAGAAAATAAAAATCTAAAACAACTTTTCACTACCCTAAGTTAATAAAAATTCTAATCAAATTCCCCAGCAACGGCACTAAAATTTGATGTGGGTCAAATTTAATACCCTAGTCTCTAAGATTAAGTATAGAGTGAGTAGGGTGTCGAACTCTAGGGAATTTGGAGAAATTTTATATTAACCAAGTAATTACTAAAATGGATAGGCAAATAACAAACAAAAGATATTGATTTATTCTATCTAATCTAAAATACTAAAGTTTTATTATTACCTTAATTAATAAAAACAAACAATGAATATTAGAATTAGAACTCAAAATTAATTTTGAACTATAAAAGTTAACAACATATAAACACATGCAATGATTGGAGAATATGACAAAAAATTCTTAAAAGCAACTCTTATTGTCAATTAAGAGTATTTTAATTTAGAGTCTATAAGCATTCTCATGTCATTATAGAGATAAACTAAAATCATTAAGTTCCATGCCAATTCTTTAACCCCTCAAAGTGGATTTTTTATCTCCAGATACTTTCCTATCCTTCGAGTAATTTCAGCTGCATTTCCACTAAAATGCCCCAAATCTCATTATGAACAAAATGATTAACAAGTTATATATGGTGATCAAGCATACATAACACAATGTAGGACTCAGTTGAAACTAAATCATTCATGCATATTAAGAATGTGGTTCATAAAATTAATTCATCATTGCAATTCTAACAACTTATTGCCTAAGTACATGGTAAAATATAACATAAAAATAATGCAAGCATTCATTATTGAATAGTAAAGTAAAAATAAAAGAAAGGAAAAAATATTGATGAATAAAAACTCCTTTATTCTTTAGGAAATTACTTGCACAATTCTTGAACTTGAAGTGCCTTTTGGAAGGACAGTTGATACAAACCAAGTACTTAATTCTAATAAGGCGTTTAGAAGGATTTTAAGTATGTTTTTCCTATCAAATACAATAGCATCTCCTCCCCAAAATAAAGCAAAATCTAAGTATTAATAAGCCCCAAGGTGTCCCAAGAAGTGCCTCTTTGAAAAAGGTGTCAAAATGAAATGGTGCCTTACAAGGGTATAGTAACCACCCTGTCCTGAGTCGGCACAAGCAGAACGAGTCGGCATGGTCCTCTTCTGTCATGACTCAGTATAGATGGAATGAGTTGGCACAGTCCTCTTCATTGGCTTGTCTTTGCTCCTAGGCTTGGCACTTGGTTCCATTTTTGTCCTTAGCTTCCATTTTCAATCAAAATCATCTTCTTACACCTATATTATCCTATAACACTCAAACAAAAGATTAAACACACCCTAGCATAGAAAATTAACACAAAACATGCATGCATTGAAATAAAATAAATAAAGATATTATTAGTTTAGTTATGCCATTTTGCATCATATCAGTGACTAGGCATGTGGGAGTGGACAAGGCATATGCTGCCACTCGATTGATTATGGGTGAAACACACCACTTCCATGAAAGGAAATTTTCTACTAAAGATATAATACCTAGTATATATAAGTGGGAAAATTATTCCATAAGAAAATTTTCTGATCCATTTTACTTTATTGTTAAAAGAAATCACCATTTGACATAGATCATTATTTAGCCTTTATAATATTATTTTATACTCACTGAGCTTTGTCTCATCCCATACTTGTTGTTTATTTTTAGGACTAGTTGATAAATTAGCAAGGTAAATTCCAAGTTCTATGTCTTCGCTTGGAAGTTGCATTGCTAATTTTAGTGTTATGATGTATATATTATGTTGTATTTTGGAAGTTTTGCTCTAAAGCTCTATGGATTATTAAGGTCTGTAATAATGATATAATTTAGAATATTATCAGCATGTGTGTGGTTAGGTACTATTTTATTTTAGTCCAAGCACTTAAGTAATATATGGGCTAGTTGTAACTAAAATACTGGAAAATAGAGTTCAAAAGCGATAAACATGAAAATGGATTTAAAATGGTAAATGTTTTTCATATAGACAATTAATATGGTAATCAGTGATAAGGAATGGTTATTTTGGTTTTGATCTTGGGATAAGGGTAATGTGGTTTTCATTGGTTGTCAATAACTTATAAGAGGGTTCTACGGGTTTAGGTGACCTTATGTCTCCCTATGCCTTAGCACAGTCATGGCTCAAAGATGGGTCATGAAAGAATTAGCATTGTCATATTAAAAAAGGATGCGTTCTCTATATTAATATCATCTTTATAAAAGGAGGTTAGCCAAAAATTTTGATAAAAAGATTTATCATAACCCAATAAGAGAAGGTAATCTAGTCCTCAAGCACTTAAAGATTTCTTTGATGCATCCATTTAAGAAGTTTAGACCTTATTGTGAGGGTCCTTATCTAGCTAAAAGGATGTTTTCTAAAGGCGCTATAATTTTGTTTGACATAGAAGGCAATGAATTCAAAGAACCTATCAATTTGGATCACCTTAGAAGATTTTATGCTTGAGTAGGGTAAAAGTGAGTAAGTGAGAAAATCTTATTAAGATTGAAAAACTTGTAGGGTAGGGGCAGTCTTATGCAAAAGTTAAAGACAATGAAAAATAATAAAAAATAATGATAAAAAAGAGACTAAGCAGATAGCACTCTTTGGACTATTTAGGCAAAATGAGAGATGAAATCTTGTTGTGACAAATGAGCTGAGGGTGTGTTTTATTAAATCAATGTAAACTTGGAATTTTTTATTAAATAAATTTGCATTTATGCTTTGGTTTTATTGAATGTTCTCATTTTAATTAATTAAAAGACATGTTTTGTAAAATTACAACTTAATTGAATAAAATCAAATTATTGGTTTCTTCTCTTGAATATTGTTTATAGAATTTCTGCTTCTCTTCTTGATTTTGATTAGAAAATGCTAGATACATAATACAACCTAGCGTATAAGATCCTACTCTTGTTTATGAAGTACAACCCATCTTATGTACACATTCATAGTGGTAAGGTCTTTATTCAGATCCATAATTTGAAGGATAGTTCTTCTAAGCTAGCTGCATATGAGATTATTAAAAGAATAAGTAAGAGTCTTTGGTTAAAACTTAGTAAATTCAAGGACATATTGATGAAATCCATATTACCTACATAGTCTTTGAGGGGTGTAGTAAGTTGATTCATACAATAAATGGAGAGGGAGATTTCTAGTGTAAGATTATAAGGTTACTGCATAAATCCTCCACCAAGGGTAAATCCATCGAATAGAATAGTTAGGGGCAGTTTCAAAATACTCTTTCTAGTTATCAACCAAGTCATCTCCATGGATCACTAAGCATTAGGAATGATGTTGTAGTGCATATTTGGAAATTAAGTGGTCAAGAGGAAGTGCTACCCTACTTAGTTTGTCCAACAGTCAAATCTGGCAAGGAATGGGATTGAAAGAAGAATCAACCAAGATGATTCCAGAAAAGATGAGAGTTAAAAGAAGGTTAAATACCTATAATAGCAAAGAACTCCCTTTGAAAATCAGAGTGTTCATCAATTATCTAACCAAATATGATCTCTGTAAGGATTAAAGGGACTGGATATCATAACCCACTTATTAAGCCGTGATGGTCCTAGGGCATAGGGAGACATAAAGTCACCTAAACCCATAGAACCCTATATAACTTATAATCCTTAACCATTGATCATATTGAACCTTGTCCAAAGATTGAAACCTGGTTACCTTTTCTTATAGCCCCTTGCTAGTTTATCATTTTACATATTACCAATTGCTTATACGCTAACACCATTTACATACTCAATTTGTAAAATCTTTAGATTTGCATTTCATGTCATCATCTAATTGCTCATAACTCAATAGACTATTATAATAGTAATTACAATACAATTATAATGCATGTACCCGAATGACCTTTTTTATGCTAAACCTTTAGTAACCATAGAGCTCTAAAACAATAGTCTTCACAGTTAAGAATCACAACACTTCAAATTAGCAGAGCAACTTCCAAGTAGAAGAATAAGGCTTAGAATTTACCTTGTTGTGAGGCCTCGCTCGAGCACCGATCTGATCCATCGAGGAATTGAAATACTCTTCGAGAGAAACTCCACAATTGGAACTCGCTGTGAGTTCAGAAATTGATTTTTGTATTTTGAAAGTTGAAAAATGAGTCGCCACTTTAATTTACTTATTTTCATTGGGAAAATTAAAGAAAACCCAAATTGATTGACTCAAAAAATGATTTGATTTTATCCCAATGGAAAATGCACTAATCCGCGAGTGACCAAGGAGGGCTCAGGGATCAGGTTTTGGTAATTACACAATTGAGAAAAAATGTATTTTTCTTTAGCTCGGCTAAAATTGCAAAATAACTCTTAAAAAGGAATTTTCGTGTATGCATAAACAGGAATATAATGATGAATGAAACAGATACATATGATGAGATGGAATGACAATTGTAAATAAATAGGCAAGATAAATCCTACTTAATTATTACAATATCAAAACAATTGAAATAAAGAGGACCGTTCCTCTAGCCCTTATGGGTACTAGGAAAAGCACACATTCCCCAAGTAAGCTAATATAAGATCATAAATAAAAGATTAATATAAATAAATTAAAATAAAAAGAAAAAAAATAATAAAAAGATTTTGGAGTTGATGCCTTTCAAAATGGCAGCCTGCGTATCCCATCGAATAGGAATCAAACCCCATGCAATTCTTCCTTCTTGCGAAGGAGTGGTTCTAGAAAAAAGTGTTGGTTTGTTTATTAATTTAATTTTGATTCTTAAATTAATAAATTTTAGATCTTTTCTATTTTAGACCTAAAGAGAATTCTAAATCTGAGTTTAGAATTTTAAAAATGGAAAGAAGATTATACCTTTGCTTTCCTTGATTTTCGGATGAACGGGGTGAGCTTAACTTTGGATCTAAGCTCCATTTTGGATTTGAAACCCTTGGAAGCTGAATCTTAAAAGCAAAAGATTAGTGAAATAGCATAATGAATGTGAATTGAAAAGAATTTGAAACAATAGCTCTTTTGTATCAAATTTCAAAAAAAAGACTTAAAAGCAACAAGTATATCAATATCAGAGAGAATTTCTGCCTTGGAATTCCCCCCAAATGAGCTAGAAGGAGGCTCTATTTATAGAGCTGGTGAAGGGGGTGCCGGTGGTACCGGTGGTAGCACCGGTGACATGTCGGGTGTCCAAGCGGCACGTTGAGCATGCCGCGCTATCGCCGGTATGCATTTCGTGCCGCCTATCCAAAGCGGTGGCGTGCCTCTTGCACTGGCCAGCTGGTTCAAACTGTTTCCTACTTTTTTGTCTGTTTCAGGTTCGTTTCAGTCCTGATTCAAGCTCAGTTTGATCCTATGGGTTTGTGACTGAAAAGCAGTCGACTGGAGGTGAAAGATTCAGAAAATTTATTTTTCAATGGGGCGCTGCCCCCTTGACCCTTGCCTACTAACCGGCTAGTGAGACTGCCGTATGCATAGCGCACTATTCTTAGTAGGTGTCAAGCTATAGCTAGATCATAAAGGTGCAAATTTAAGGGTTCACAACTGCCCCCTCATCAGAATTGGCTTTAAGTAAAAGGTGATTCTAATGATAGTGAATCTTGGGAAGAGATGCCATGTCAGACTTTGGGCTTGTGCTCTTGCAACATAAGATATTTGGCTTATATGTTCTTTTGCCATGTCAGATTCTAGGTTGTGCCATGTCAGAACCTGGGCTATATCATGTCAGATTCTAGGCTATACCATGTCAGACTCTAGGCTTGCAATATCTGCTTGTGCTTATCATGTGTGAGGACATTCATGCTTTATGCAAACTGAACCTTATGAAGAAGGACAAACATGGTATAAAGATATGAACCTTTTGGGAGAGGGCCCATAGGATAAATGAGGTTTTGTCAATGGCTATTAGCTTGACCTTAGCATTGGATGTGAGAATGGTCATGGTGATCTTCAATTAAGGCTGTATGTTCAACCTAATTGTTGGAGGTAAAGATGATTTGGTGAATTTTAATCAACGCTATTTGTTTTACCTAGACTTTGAAATATTTGGAGATTTGGTCCACCTAGGGAATTCAAATTGGTTTAGCAAGGCCATCTGTTCGGCCCTACTATTGGGGAGATTATGATCAAAGTTATCTGTTTGACTTTGATGTTTGGGAAGATTGAGATCAAAGCTATCTGTTTGGCTTTGGTGGTTGGGAGGATTGAGGTCAAAACTATCTGTTCGGCCTTATTGGTTAGGAAAGTTTGGATCAAAGTTATCTGTTTGGCCTTAATGTTAGGAGGAATAGGAATAAAGCTATTTATTCGACCTTGATGTTAGAAAAGCTAGGATCAAAGCTATCTGTTTGGCTTTGATGTTAAAAGGATTTAGAGAAGGTCATATCTCTAAAACTCTAGGGGTGTGGGAATGTCAACATGGGTGGCTTGACTTGGCTTGCCCATTGAAAGTTACGGTTGAAGATTAGTCCTTGTAGGGAAAGGTCTCGGCTAAGGAGGATTGGTATGGTGAAGGAAATCCATTTGAAAGGCTTAGTCTAATTTTGCCTTTAAAGGAGATCATGGGCTTCATAAATGAAGGCCTTTTAGGAGTGGGCTTCATGGTGAAGGCTTTTGGTTTTAGGCTTTATGGCGAAGGCTTTTGGATCTGGACTTTATGGCGAAAGCTTTTTGGATCTGAGCTTCATGGTGAAGGCTTTTAGATTTGGGCTTCATGGCGAAGGCTTTTAGGAGTAGGCTTCTTAATGAAGGCTTCTAGATTTGGGCTTCTTGATGAAGGCTTTTGGATTTGGGCTTCTTGATGAAGGCTTTTGGTTTTGGCTTCTTGATGAAGGCTTTTTGGATCTGAGCTTCATGACAAAGGCTTTTGGATTTAGGCTTCATGGTGAAGTCTTTTGGGAGTAGGCTTCTCAATAAAGGCTTCTAGATTTGGGCTTCTTGATGAAGGCTTTTGGATTTGAGTTTTATGGCAAAGGCTTTTGGATTTAGGCTTCATGGCGAAGGCTTTTGGGAGTAGGCTTCTTAATGAAGGCTTCTAGGTTTGGGCTTTGATGAAGGCTTTTGGGTCATATGCCTCTTAATAAAGGCTTCTCGGTTTGAAGGTAGGTTGAAACTTCTGGATTTGAGCTTCTTGATGAAGGCTTTTGGTTTTGGGCTTCATGGCGAAGGCTTTTGGTTTTAGGCTTCATGGCAAAGGCTTTTGGATTTGGGCTTCTTCATGAAGGCTTTTGGATCTGGGCTTTATGGTGAAGGCTTTTGGATTTAGGCTTCTTGATGAAGGCTTTTGGTTTAGGCTTCTTGATAAAGGCTTTAGGGA
This sequence comes from Reutealis trisperma, assembly GCA_947687605.1. Classification (NCBI taxonomy): domain Eukaryota; kingdom Viridiplantae; phylum Streptophyta; class Magnoliopsida; order Malpighiales; family Euphorbiaceae; genus Reutealis; species Reutealis trisperma. Next base: position 116,224 of record CANTUT010000103.1, on the reverse strand, counting down.
GTGGGCTTCATGGCGAAGGCTTTTAGGTCATCTGCCTCTTAATGAAGGCTTTTTGGTTTGAATGTAGGTTGAAACTTTTGGATTTGAGCTTCTTGATGAACGCTTTTGGATTTGGGCTTCTTGTCAAAGGCTTCTGGATTTGAGCTTCTTAATGAAGGCTTTTGGATTTGGGCTTCTTGATGAAGGCTTTTGGATTTGAGCTCCTTGATGAAGGCTTTTGGTTTAGACTTCTTGATGAAGGCTTATGGATTTGAGCTTCTTTGATGAAGGCTTTTTGGGAGATATGCCTCGACTTCTAGTTTTGCCAAGGAAACTAGATTTAAAGATGATAAGCCCTGATAGACTTGGGAATTTTAGTTCTACTCATTTTGAGATTATGCCAAGGAATGGATGATATGTGGTATGATTGCCAATAAGGCTTGGGATGATTTCATAAAATTTGAGAATGTTTTGAAGGTAGGCTCAAACTTCTGAAAAGAATTATAGAGGTTGTATGATTTTGCTTTTTGTAGCATGAATCATGGAAAAGAGCAAGTCAAGCTTTTCTTGTTATTTGAGACTGAAGAGACTCTTAAAGTGACACTTAATTGTAAATTGCACTAGTTGAAACAAAGAGCCCTTAGGAATGGCTAAAGGGCTAGTGGAAGAAGATAAATTAGGGATCATGCTTCCAAATGAGAGATAAGGATGTGATAGACTAGAGATATGTATGAGGGATTGTGCTTTAGCTCTTTGAGCTAAGCAATGGGATGGATTGACAATAGATGACGACCTAGGGAGACATGCCCCCATTGTAGGATAAGGGCATAAAAGATTGTATATCTTTAGAGAATAAACCTCTAGTTAGGAAGGATGACATATTGATTGAAGATGATTTGACAACTTTGGACATGAGAAAAGGAGACTTGGATGAGGTTTCTCTATCTCTCTCTCTCTCTCTCTTAGCTCTAAGTTTTGCCTAAGCCACCCTTTTTGGGTTTTCAACTTAGCGAGCTTGTATTTTGGGAGAAAACATTCCACCATGACTTGGGACGCTACTTTAAGGGGCTCTGGCCTTTGAATTCTAGATTTGACAAAGGCCTTTTTTGAATTTGTTGCCCTTGTTGAGGTGCATTGTTTGATTACCTAATGTGCAATAGGTAATTCCATTTGATTTGCTCTTTGTGCCTCAATTGTTTAATGAGAGGTCCATTACTTGACCTTCTTTGATTAGGTGCCGATGAAGTGATAGCTGATTTGTGAGCACCTCAAATTCTGATTCATGCTAGTTATGGTGGGTTTAATTGATTATTCGTTCATCTCTTTTTTCTCCTTTTTCTTTTTCTCTTCTCTTTTTTTTTGTTTTTTTATTTTGTTCTCTCTCTCTCTTTTTTTTTTTTTTTTATGGCTCATCCAAAACAAGGAAGACAAAAAGAAAATGTATGTGCATTTCTATAAAGGAAACTTTATTACAAGATGATAAATGGAACTATTATGGTTGACGAAAATAAAGAAAAATAAGATGACAGACTCTGACTCAGATTTTGACTCAGACTTTAAGATTCAGACTCAGGTTTAGACTTGGAATTCAATCTCAGATAGGTCAGATTAGCTAAACTTGAACTACTCCATGACATGCTTTCTGGGACATAATTCAATTTGATACTTGCAAATCACTTTTCTCCATCCCAAATAACCTTAGATATCATCAAATAATTTTAGAACATTTACCCATACAATTTCTAAGAGAGGCCAAACCTTACTTTTGTATTCCCTTAGATGAGCTTCATGGTTTCTTTGCTTATTTTCACTTATTAAACTTTATGTTCTCAAGCCCAAATTGCATATTTTATCAATTAATATGTAAAACAAATATTTCCTAGTTTTATTTTCTCTATGCTGATCCATATAGGTGAAAGAAAAGAGAAGTTTTGGCAATTAAATCACCAAATACATGCTTAGAACAAAGAAATGAGGAGATGAACATGATTTCTTACCTTGATTAATAAATTTTTCATTTCTTTACTTTCACTTTAGTATACATATTTTTACTTTCTAATTTTACTACACACTCTAAACATCACTAGATAAATTTTATCCACTTTGCAATGCACATTTACTACTCCTTTAGTAGCATTATTCAAGTAAGTAAATCATGTAGACTCACTAGATCAAACTAATTTTGACTTCTATTTTGCTATTATAATTTTGATTAAATCAAATTCTTATGCCACTATTATTCTCTCTAATGACTTAGGGGAATCTTAGATATTATATTTATATCCATTCCCTATCACTTTGATGTCACTTTATAATAAAATAACTAACTTAGTCATTTTAAGTCAAACTCAGTTTGACATTTGTTTTACTAGTAAAATATTTATCAAAGTTGATTTCATTTTTCATTCACTATCAATTGCATTAAAATCACTTCTTTTGATATTCTAATGGTTTTTTTTTTCAATATTCTAGAAAAGCTTTGGATAGCACATACATGAACATTATAGTGTCACAATTTGAGCAGTTAGGTCACTTAGTCATATTGAATCTCTTTCGATTTCAACTTAATTTCACCATTACAATACTACAATACTCATTGAAATCAATATCCAATGGCCCCATTGCTAACTCTATTGAGTTAGGAAAAACTTAGGTATTACATTCTTAACCCCTTTTAGAAAATTCATCCTTGAATTTTTAAAGAATTTATCCGTTATGATTAGATTAATTGCTGTATTTTTGAAACATATCATTTTCACTTTCCTATGTACATTCTTTCACATCATGATTATGCCATTAGACTTTTACCATTTATGCTTCCTAAATCCTAAGCTTCCTTACTTGTCCATCTAAATGACAATTAGAATCTATTCATAGGAAAGGTCTCATCCTCCTTAATCAATTGTGGTTGCAACATATAAGGAGGATTGAATATGTACTTACCCAGCATCAATTTATGGAAAACTGTGGGCGTGCTCAAATGCAGGAGGTAATGCTAGCCTATATCAAAATTTTTTAATTCTATCAGGTTTGATAAATCAGAGGGATAACTCAATTTTCTTACTGAATCTCATTACTTCTTTTGTGGAGAACTCTAGAAATGTGATTTCCATTATATAGTGAATTTCTTTTTGTTAAGACTATTATTGCTTTCGCTATAATTTGCTTTATTATATTTAATGCTTGTTGTACTTGTTATCCATTTTGACTAAGAGCAATACTTGTTTCCATATTGCATATGGTAAGGATCCATTTCAACATTAGAAGAAGATACTTAATCCAACTATTCCCAAATTCACTTCATGCACTCATAATGTATTCTTCAACACCTAAGTAGAAAAGCATTGGATTTCAATTAGCATCTAATGTTTTTCATAGTGTTCCTTAAAATCTTGAGGCAATTATGTTCCTCCATCCATTGTAATTAGGATTAGACTTTTGTGTAATTCTAACTTTTAGGGACATATTATTCTTATTAATTAATTAACAATGATCTATATATAACCATACCTTTTTAGAGTTCCCAATAGTAAGGCAATTCCACTTTCCACCTTGGCTACTTTATCTTTTAAAATAAATTGGAAGAGACTCAATTCTTTGGATTTCACTTTTTAGGAATTATGCATAATGCTAGAAAATTTATCATGTCTTTCTTTTGCTTTACTTACTATAACCATTTCTTATATTATGGTGTATCCTAGTGGCATTTGGATAACTTTGTGTGAGACTTGGTATGTTCCTTTCTAGAACCCTTTAACTCTCATCTATTTTTATTAGATGCATATATACAATCATAATACTTAAGGGTATTATCCTTTCCGCAAGCTCTTTGTTTCATTTATGGGTCTTGGTCTTCCTATCGAGCTTAATAAAGTATGTATATTCTTTTAAATTTTCAAATTTTTTTTGTAATATATCCAATCAAACTTAAATCACTATACATGTCATGTACTTCAATTCTAATTCTTATTAACATCAATATCTATGCATTTTCTTCTCTTCTACTTGCTTCCTTTATTTTGACTAATTTTTTTTCTTCTTACTTTATTACTTCAAGCCATTGTTTGAATTATGGTTACCTTAGAATGCTTTCTTCAATGTCATTCTCTGTATGAGCTTATCCTATTTATTTCTAGGAATGATCCCTAGGGAACGAATACCATCAATTTTATCACTAGTTGAGTGGCATTAAAGGACACCTATAAAGTACTCATGAGCAATACTATGTCATTGCCTTTGTAAGCCTCTAAAAGAAGAACCATGCTTCATCAGTTCTTTCCACAAAAATTGAGTTCTTTATCAAGCTGTTCTTATAGTTTAATTTGCTTCAATATGCTAATGAGTGTAAAGAGTTGAGTGAGCTCCTTCTCTTTCAAGTGTCAAAATTTCCATTGTAGCAATATAGTAAGAGGTGTCTATTTTCCCAACCATCTTGTTTCATCATATTATCTCTTTAACTAGCAGATTTTCTTGTTTCCTGACTTTCACATTTGATGGGGGATCTCATTTACTTACCCATCATGAGGCATTGTCTGAATCGAGTAGATACCATTTATTTGTTATATTAGAGCTTAACATTTGAATTAACATTTCAAGTCATGCTCTCACTATACCGAGATGTTTCTGCTTCATAGTGTTCCCCACTAGTGTGATAATTATAAATTTAAATGCAACATTCATATTTTTATAAGTCAAATTCTTCTTAAGAATTACATAGGTCATATTACATAACTCTTTATACACTTTGCGTCGATTCACTCATTTCTTAATGATTTCACATTCTCTTTTCTCTAGGTCCAATTCTTTTAGAATATTTTCCAACCTCATTAAAATCCTATCAACTCTGTTCTCCCACACTCATGTGGTCATTCACACCTATTAAATTCTGAGTCACTCTTAAACATTTACACTTCTTATTCTCACTTAACATAATTTAACAAAAACCATTATTTTAACTAATCAATTATATTACAGTAAATAAATGATCCCTTAGGACTAGTCCCAATTGCAGCACCTTATTGGCTATTTTTTTATTATTTTTTTCATATTCAAGTATTCACCCTATTTGAGCTAAACTTTTCCTATCATTCATTTTTCTCTATAACATTTCCCTACTTAACTTTTTATAATCTTATCCTTATCAGTAAAGTCCTTTATCCAAATTATTTCATTCCTTATGTTACATTCTCTTTAACACTTATAATCTCTTTTATCCTAAGATTTTTATGTGTTTTCCACCTTAAAACTTAATCCATTTCATACTTACTTCATTTAGATACTTTCAAAGTTTACCATTTCTTATGGCATCTATTTTAACTTATTCAATTCTATCTCATCATCAATTCAATTTCATCATAAAATACTTCTCTTGAACAAGGTTTATCTAATCAATCAACTTCATAAACTTCTTTTACATCATAACTTTTTTTCCTTTGATTTTTTTTAATTATGTACTTCATTATTTTCCCTATTTCCTCATAAATTCTTTATCTTAGCATTCACTATTTCACCTTTCTACATAACACTTACTTTACTTGACCACATTCAAAAAAAATTTTGTAAACTAATATATAATTCTCCAATTTCAAATCCATCTTATTTTACATGTATTTATCCTATTGTCAACTCATTCTCAATATGAGTTATTTTGTCCAAAATCAATCCATTTAATTACATTAATTCATCCTTAGCTTACACTAATCCTTTTTAAGTCAAATCTTCCTTCACTTCTTACTTTCTTTTTAAAGACTATTCATCTATCTTTAGAATAATTTAGAACCAAATCACCTTAGATATTGTCCACTTTGGTCCTTTACTAACCTTACGATTTTGTTCTCCTAGTGGGTTTGCAAATTTCCTAGGAGGTTACCAATCCTTAAATTTTTCCCTAAGTCTAGCAAGTTTAACTTTGGGGTTCTTAAACTTCCCAGTTACTCATATATAAACACCTTCCTAATAGGTCACATTAACACATATGTGATTGATCAATTCCTTCTTCAGGTATGAAGCGATCCTCTTTTAGATCACATATAGATCAACATTCTTTCTTTGACTATACTTGATATTTACATATGTGACAGAGAAATCATTGTCTTTCTAGTTTTTCTAGTCTACAATGCAATATCTAAGCCACAAATTTAATAATATCATTCAATTAGTTCATATTATATAGTTCTCAATATATAAAAATATATTCGATTCATTTTGTAGTTACATTGATTATTACTAAGCATCATTTTACATTT
>CANTUT010000103.1:7500-105000 GCA_947687605.1 Reutealis trisperma | reverse complement strand
TATGCATCATTATTATGATAGGTTCAATGCGGCAATAGAGTGATGTTGATAAAAATTGTCATTATAAATCACCTTATCATTCAAAACAGGAGCAATATCATTAGCAGAAATAATAAATTCTTAGAAGCGATGTGCTTCTCACATGTAAATAAAAGAGTGGCAGCCCAAGTCTTGCTCACTCACATAAATCAAATTATGCAAGACTGATCAGGTCTTACTATTAGGTGTTCCTCCCTAATAGAGGTGGGGTACTCTTGCCTTATTTGCAGGCTTATACCAAGTGCACAAAGTTTGATGTATTATCCCACATCATAAGGGCATTTTTGCTTATTAATAGGCATCAATAGAAAGGTTTATATAAAATTCACAATAAGGAATTCAATGATCACATTATGAAGTCAACGTGAAAGGTTTACAATAATCAAATGCCATTAAAGGATACCATATTCAATAGTTCAACATTCAATAGGCAATTTATGCTTAATATGAAATTGGAATATTTCAAGAAAGATGGTTTCATCAACAATGGTTCATAGAATATGGCACATGTCATATTATACTATTAAATACACACCTTAGACTCATTTGCTCGTATTTATGTTTAACTTTGATGCCAATAGTGCTCCTCACACTCTCAGACAATATCCTTGTCTTTGTCTTTAGATTATACACAATTTGCATTTCAATTTCACATTAATCATTATCTTGTTGTGTCATTAGTTTAAATTTAGCCTAACTTTGTTAACACTTTTATTTTGTCCATTGTAGTACTAACTTATTGATTTAAGGTTAAGAAAAACTATACATATACATATTACTAATTTTAATATTTTCCCTTAGTTGCTTTCCAAATGGCTAAATATATTCACTTAATGAAAAATAATTCATTTCCTCCCAATTTCATATTTCAACTTCATATTACTCGACTAGAATCAATTTAAATAATTTTCAATATTCAATGGAATTAATTCCACTTTCACCTTCCAATCCCAAAAATGAATCAAATTCATTAAATTTGGAGAAAATTATTTCTATCAATTGAATTTGAAATTAACATCATACAAATCATGTTACACCATTTTTAAGCTTAATTGCCCCTTTAATTTCATGGATTCAAGTTCAATTCTCAAAATCCCTCAATTAGTCCATAAACCCTAGAATTTTGGGAAAATCATCAATTTCCCATCCAAACCTCAAATTGTTCATAGATTCATCAAAATAATACTTAAACAATCAACTCCCATCAATTAATTGAAATTAAATCACTTTATTTCATAAAATCCTATTTTTCCCAACTTATGGAAAATTAGGGGAAAACATATAGTTTATTATTAAATCTTCAAATTAATCATAGATATATTAATTGGCATAATAAATAACTCATATGATTAATTAAACATCAAAAGCAAGCATTAGAACATAAGGTCTCTCTTTTAGGTAAGTTTATGCCTTCAAAATTTTCCAGTCTTAAACCAAGCCTCCATAATTCATTTTAACATTTCTACACCATTTTCCTTCACCCAAAATAACCTTGGATACCTTCAAATAAAATTTTGAACACTTCCCTTAGTTACTTCATTAAAGTGGTCAAAATCCCCTTATGAAGAAGCTTAGGTGACTTTCATGCTTTCTTTACTTCTATTTACATATTTAACCTTAAATTCTCAAGCCAACTTCTCATATTTAATTAAGGAACATCCAAAACAAATATTTCCTATTCATAACTACTTTTAGCTGAATTGTATAAATGAAAAAATAGGCAAGTTTTGCAACTATAACATCAAAATCGTTCTCAGAACAAGGAAAGGAGAAGATGAGCTTAATTTCTTACATTGGAAAACCTTGATTTTGAGCTTCTATGTTGACAAAAATATGGAAAGGCTTTTCTTTGGTTGTCATGGTATTTTTGGTGTAGAGTTAGCCAAATGATGAAGATGAACACAAATTTTACTTATATATGAAATGTTGAATGGGGAGGATTTAATCATCTCTAATCCAATGACTAGGATTTAATCACAGTGGATGGCTATAATTTAATTGAATTAGATTGCTAGGATCTTAGCTAAGTTGATAATGTTCATTATATAGTGTGGAAATAATAAGAACGAATGTAGACTTTGGCGTAGGAAAAGTGAAAATTCAAGTTGGAAAAGGATTTGACTTAGTAAAAAATGATGGCTTTTAAGTCAAATTTAGTGGCAACCTCATCTTACACCAATTTAACCATGGTTAACCATTCTTAACTCTAGTTAAGTGTATGTACACCTATTCATGGGCCTTGTGAGCTAGCCATTCTAATGGGCTTTGGCCTTGGAGTTTAATAACCCATTAACAAACCCATATATGCAAATTTCATACTTAGAAACTTAATAAAACTTTCATTTCTTTACTTTGACTTTGGTATGCATGTTTCCACTTTTTGAGTTTACTATACACTCTAAATATTGCTAGACAAATTTTGTTCACTTTAATATACACGTTTACTAGCCTTTTAATAGCATTTTCAAATAAGTAAACCATGTAGTCTCAGTAGGTGAAACTAAGTTTGACTTATATTTTACTACTGTAGCTTTGAATAAAATCAACTTCTTATGTCACTATTATTATCTCCAATGACTTAGAAGATGCTTAAGTATTATGTTCATGTCCATTCACTAGCACTTTGGCATGACATCATAAGAAAATAATTAACTTAGTCATGCTAAGTCAAACTTGGTTTGACTTTTGTTTTAATATTAAGATGCTTATCAAAATTTATTTCATTTTGTATTCATTGTCACATTGTTCATTAAAATCACTTCTTATGATATTCTTATGGTTCTTAGTATGCTAGAAACTCTAGGATAGTACAATACGTGAACATCATAGTATCACAATTTTAGCATATAGGTCATTTAGTCACATTGAATCTCTTCCAATTTTAATTTAATTTTACCATCATAATACTCATTGAAATAAATCTCCTATGGCACCATTGCTAACTCTAATGACTTAGGAAAATCTTAGGTATTACATTCTACCCCCTTTAGAAAATTCGTCCTTAAATTTTTAAAATAGGTACTCCTGATTCAAAAGGCAAATGAAAATATTTAAGTTACATGTTTTAGTCATTTTCCCATACACCTTCATCGTCTCATGAATTCTCTATCATTTTCTCACTTTCTTAATTATTCAAAATTTCCTAATAATTCCTCTTTAACTTAATAACTCTTATAACATAAGATCCATTATGATATCTATGTGACCTTAATTTTCTAAACCATCAATTATATAATATCTCTTTTCGTAAGTCTATTACCTCATGTCAAACTAATTATAGGCTTAAGAATTCTTCAAATAATATAAATACTTTAGAGTTTCTTAACTTCACAATTCTTTTAGATACTTTATCCTGCATTATAATATTTAAAGCACTATATAAATATCTTATTATTTCATTCTAAATCTTTGCAAGGGTAAACTAAAATGCCATAATTTCATGTCTGGCTGGCATGGGGACTCAATATTCATTATAAATTACAAGTATCAATACTTTGGATAGGCCATTATCATTTATACTTCACTTAATATTGAAGAGATTTTTCCATAATTAATTAATCCTTAATCATATATGTCCATAATGAATTAATTATTTATTTTTATCAAACTAAATTTTCAATCAATTCATCTTTTGTTAAAGATTATTCTACAACTTTAATTGTTTTATCATCTTTGGAACACATAATAAATGTACAATATGTGCATACTTATTTATAATTGATAAGCATGACAAAGCTCACCTTAAATCTTTCATTAATTTAATTATCCTATCTCCACATACCAATTTCATAATTTTTAAATCAAATCTTTATAATTCTATAGAATCTCAAATCAGTATATAGGTATTCTTAGATTCTTTATTATTATACACACTTTTACAATCATATATATAGTTATTTCCTTATATACCTAATTGATCTTTATCATTCCCACAATTACGAGTATTATCCTTTACTTTAGTTTAGAAGCTTGATTCTTTTTCACTTTTTCTTTAATTTTCATCAATTGTAGTTCATTATTCTATGAATATTATGCTTCTCTTATGGCATTTAGTTTCACTTGGAGTAATCTAACAATATTCGTGCCTTATCTTCCCTTAATCACAGTCCTTTGTCAAACAATTATTTCTAATTTCTTAATAATAGGTCTTGTTGCACCTTATCATATGGAAGGGACTATTTATTGACTTCTTATTTAAAGTATCAATCATCACATCAATTCTACTAAGGTAATAAGATTTTTACTCCATCTTGTACTGTACTCCTTTTTGTTTTACTTTACTTGGAAAATTTATCACAATAAGTCTCATGTATTTGTACTACTATTCTAGTCCAACTTCCTTTTGATTCCTCATATCCTATAATTTTGTAACAACCCATACTCACCCTAGGAGTTTCGTGATAATTTACTTGATTTTAGAATTATTGTGACAAAATGTGTGCTTGCATAAAATTTCATGTGCTATGTGATTTATGAGGAAGTGGCATATTAGACTAGTTCTCATAAACATAATATGAATCATGAATATGAAATAAGTGATTTATGTGAAGTACAAAGCATAAAATGATTTATTGCATACAAAGTGAATTTTCATACACAAAGTGATTTTTAAGCATAAAATAATTTTTATGAGCATTTTAAAAATATTTTTAATTAAATATTTTTGAGGGGATTTTAATGAAAATAAGAATAAAAATATTTTATTTTTAATTATATGTAATTAGCCCATTATTAAAGGCCTAACTCACCGAAAGCCTACTACACCAAAACACTCTTAACTTAGCTCATTAAGGGTAAACTTGGAAATTGCACCAAAGACCCTAAAATACATATAAAATTCAGCCTCCCCATAGTGTAGCAGCCTCCATTCTATTTTCCCATTAGATTTTTATAGAAAATTCTCTCAAAAATTCTCTATTAACTAAAATTCGCAAGGTGCCTCCAAATCTTGCGATTTTGTGATCACCTTCGTGTTTTATTTGAAGGAGAAATTGATTTTCAACCATAAACATAACTCTTTCTTTGCATATCCATCAAAGGTGAACCCTAAAACTTAAAAGTTGGAATTTTTATACAATTGCATAAGGGGGGCTGCTGATTTATGTATGAATGCATTCTAAATTGATTTTTGTTATGTTTAGATGAAAAATATTTGTTTAAATCATATTTTTGCGTATTACTATAATGACCAAAAAGTGCGAAAAGCAAGAGAATCCATGATTTCCATTCTAAAACTTGAAATTGGAATTTTCATGCATATATTCTAAAGAGGGTGCCAATTTCTATAGTAATGTGTTCTAAAATGATTTTTTTTTATATTTAGATGAAAAATATTGGTTTAAATCATGTGCTTACATGTTACTATAATAATTAGATAGTGCAAAAAGTAAGAAAATCCATGTTCTTCCTTGATTGTATGCATCCAGCCTACCTTGGGATTTTGATCCCAAGGCATATAATTTTTGTATGATATATTTTAATGATTGTTGACATGTGTATATGGATGATATGTGATTAAATTGCATGTTGGCTAAAAGAGTAACTCTAGAGAAAGCCTCGAGAAGTTCGACCTACACTAGGGTTTCCAAAACCCTAACTACCATGTTTGATTAATATGTGTACATGATTAAGTGAAATATGAATTAGGCCTTATGATGTGTTAATTGTGAATTAATGATCTTGAATGGACTATGAGATTGATTGTATGATTTGGTTAAAGGAGACAAGTAAGACACTTTTAAGGTTACTTGTTAGGTTGATATATATGGAAAGTGTTAAGTGTACCAAGTTTGATGTTAAATTGAATTGATATAAAGATCATCATATATTGTGTTTGACTTTAGAAAAGTCTTGGTATGAGTTATTATGTGATTTCATGTGAGCTTAAAAAGGCAAAGTATGTAAGACTTAAAAGTCAATATATGATGTGTAAGTGATGAGTGCACTTTTAAGTGCAACTCCAAGTACATGTAAATGATACATGTGAATGGGGTAGTTACAAGATAGGATAGCATGATGTTAAGAAAATGCTAAGTATTGAATTATAATATTATGTTAGAGCTTGAGCATTGTTAAAAGTTCAAAAGTTGCAAGCACTAGGAGCTAAGGAACCACAAGGAGAGTAAACATTATGTTCATGTTACATGTATAAGTTATCATGATATGTGAACCTTTGAGATTCTTGAAACCCAAGTTCCTTTTTATCCTAAATTACAATTATATGAATTCTTTGTTAAGCTTGGGTTGCTAGAGGACAATTGTCTAATACTATTGTTGATCATTCATTGACAAAAAAGAACCTTTGTGAATGTCGCCTTACCTTACATACTTTCTAGAACCATACTATTATTTATCTTTTTTTCAATAAGCTAAACTTTTATTGCTACCATTTTACATGTGATTTTATTCTTCAATGCTATTATTACCTCTCCTTTATGTTATGAGTGGATAAGGTAGCAGCCTTCACTCTATATTTATGTTACGAGTGGATAAGACAGCGGCCTTCACTCTATATTTATGTTACGAGTGGACAAGGCAATAGCCTTCACTTTATATTTATGTTACGAGTGGACAAGACAATAGCCTTCACTCTATATTTATGTTACTACTGGACAAGGCAACAACCTTTAGTCTATGTGTATGAGTTACGAGTGAATACAACAGCAACATTCACTCTATGTGTTATGAGTTACAAGTGAATACGGCAACAACCATCACTCTATATGTTATGAGTTATGAGTGAATATGGTAGTAACCTTCACTCTATATGTTATGAGTTAAAAGTGTGATTTATGTGAACCTTGCTAAATTGCAAACTATGAACTATGATTTATGAACCCTTTCTAAGGGATATCTGGTACTTTATAAGCCATATTGTTTACTCATTAAGATCATCTATCTCACCCCTTTTCTTGCGTGGTTTCTAGGTAGGCATTATGAGGAGGCAAGGTGATAGCTCAAGTAATCTACTTTGCTTGGGGGATTTCCTCGTCCAAGTTTATTATTATGCTCTGGTATGAAGAGTCTCTTTTTAGATGCTCTAGCAGAATTTTATTTTTGGTATATTATGTTTTGATGATTTATTAGAGTCTTTAATGTTCTTTTCTTATAGATTATATTTAAAGTATTTTTTTTAAACTACTCTTTCACAAATTAAGGTTTCTTTTTATAAATGGTCAAATTAAGTTAATGAATAAGGTTTTGGTACAATCCTAGGTAGTGTTATTATATGCATGAGTGGGTTCTACAAGCATGGGTGACCTTATGTCTCCCCATATTATAGGACTGTCATAACTCTGAAGTTGGGATGTGATAAATTTGATTCCTCTTTTTCTTCCTAAAGAAGATTCATTTATTCTTTAATGAAGGTCTTCCTATTGAGCTCAATAAAGCACATATATTCTTTTAAATTTTATGTTCTCTTTGTAATACATCTAATCAAAGTTAATCACTATATATGTCATGTACTTCAATTTTAATTCTTATTGACATTTATGCATTTCCTTCTCGTTTATATGCTTTCCCTATTTGATTATCAATTTATTACTTAACTTTGTTTCTAATTCCTAACTTATGTCTCCATAAGTACAATGGAGAAATACAAATTCACTTTATCAATGCCATCCCTTGATATATTCTAACATGGTTATTTGGATCTTTATTTCTATTACTCTAATATATGCCCATTTATGATCCATGAAAATTTCTAACACTTAGATTATATGCCTTATCTCCCTTTCATTTTTCATCTTTCAATAATTTTGAGTACCTTTATTATTAGACTCGTGTCAACTTTCCTTTTCCTATATCTATGTTCTTATACTAATTCTTTTTCTTCTTACTCAATTACTTCAAGTATTTGTTTGAACTATGGTTACTTTGAAATACTTTTCTTCTTTTGCATTTGAGTATGTCATTCTCTATATGAACTTATCCTCTTTATTTCTAGCAATAATTCATAGGGAACTAATACCATTAACTTTGTCATTGATCAAGTGCATTAAAGGGTATCTATCCAAGCACCCATAAGTGGAATTATGCCATTACCCTTGCTAGCCTCTAAATGAAGAGCCATGTTTCATCAGTAATTTCCACAGATATTGAGTTCCTTATCAAGTAGTTATTATTGTTTAATTTTGCTTTAATATGCTATAGAGTGTAAGAGTCGAGTGAGCTCCTTCATTTTTTAGGCACTAAAATGGCCATTATAGTAATAAAGGAGGAGGCATCTATTTCCTTAACCATCTTGTTTCATCACATTATCTCTTTAACTAGTGGATATTCTCATTTCTTGACTTCCATATCTAATGGCGAATCTTATTTACTTTCCTATTATGAGGCATTGTCCTAATCGAGTAGATACCATTTATTCGTCATATTAGCATTTAACATTTGAATTAACATTTCAAGTCATGTTCTCACTATAGCGAGTTATTCTTACTTCATAGTGTTCCCTACCAGAGTGATAATTATAGCTTTAAGTGCAACATTCATATTTCTATGAGTCATATCCTTCTCAAAAATTACACATGTCATATTACATAACACTTTATGCACTTCACATCATTTCACTCATTCCTTAATAATTTCACATTCTCTTTTCTCTAGGTCTAATTTATTTAGAATATGAACCAACCTCATTAAAATCCCATCAACTTTATTCTTCTATATTCATGTGTCTTTCACACTCTTTAAATTTTGGATTACTCTTAAATCTTTACACTTCTTATTTTATTCTTATTTTAATTAACATCAAATCCATCATTTTAACCAATCAATTATATTACATCAACTAAATAATCCATTAGGACTACTCCCAATTGCAGCACCTCATTGGCTATTTTTTTTCCATATTAAAATATTCATCCTATTTGAGCTAAACTTTTCTTATCATTCATTTTTCTCTACAACTTTTCCCTACTTACCTTTCTATAATCTTATGCTTATTAATAAAATGCTTATCAATAAAGTCCTTTATCCAAATTATTTCACTCCATATGTTACATTATCTTTAACCCTTATAATCTCCTTTACCCTATGATTTCTTATGTTTTCTGCCTTAAAACTTAATTTATTTCACACTTACTTCATTTAGTTACTTTCAAAGTTTACCATTTCTTATGGCATCTATTTTAACTTATATAATTCTATCTCATCATCAATACAATTTCATCATAAAATACTTCTCTTGAATGGGATCTATCTAATCAATCAGCTTTATAAACTTCTTTTATGTCATAACTTTTGCTCTTTTGATTTTTCTTTTAATTCTATGCTTCATTATATTTGGTATTTCCTCATACATTCTTTGTCGCAGCATTCACTATTTTACTTTTCCATATTACACTTACTTTACTTGACTAAATTCAATTTGTTTTACTAACTAATATACAACTCTTTAATTTCACATCCATTGGTATTCTTACCATTGTGTGCTCATTCTCAATATAATTTATTTTCTCCAGAATTAATATATTTATTTACACCAATTGATTCTTAGTTTACACTAATCCTTTTTAAGTCAAACCTTCGTTAACTCGTTATTTTCTTTCTAAAGACTATTCCTTAATAATATGCACCTTCACGTAATTGACCATTCCATGCACCTATCTTTTGGAATGATCCAGAACCAAATCACATTCTACTTTGGTCCTTCACTGAACTCATGATTTTGTTCCATTAGGGGTTTTGAGAACTTCCCAGAAAGTCACCCATCCTTAAAGTTTTCCCTAAATCTAGCACATTCAACCTTGTGGTTTTTTAGAACTTCCCAATTACACATACATAAACGTTTTTCTAAAAGTTCACATTAACACATATGCGATTGATCGCTTCCTTCTTAGGTACAAAGTGATCCTCTTTTAGATCATATTAGATTAATATTCTTTCTTTGACTATACTTGATATTTACATAAGTGACAAAGAAATCCTAGCCTCTCTTATTGTTCTAGTTTATAAGGTAGCATCTAAACCACAAATTTAATAATATCGTTCATTTAATTCATACTGTATACTTTTGTATATAAAGTATAGTTGATTTATTTCATTGTCATACTGATCATTACTAAATATTATTTATCTTCTTATGGCATCAATCACAAATATCATTTAACAATTCCATGAAATTCATACATCAAACCACTATCACATGTAAGCATTTCATATAGCATAACATTATACATATCAATCATTGATCTAAGTTAGATCAAAACTTAGTCAACTTCTCTATTTAATCTTGGCAAATAAATTTAGAGTTATTTATAAGTTTACTAAGTGTTTATTCCATAGATATAATTCATTAAAAGATCATAAATTCAAAAGATTCCAAAAGTCCCTTAAGTCATGAAAAGCATTCCTAAATCACAAGCGCTATATAATGTCACGACCGACTTATTAAGCAGTGACGGTCCTAGGATATAAGTAGACATAAAGTCACTTAAACCCATAGAACCTTGTTTAACTTATAATTCTTTACCATTTACCATGTTGAACCTTATCCCAAGATTGGAACATAATTACCTTTCCTTATTTGTCACGACCCACTTATTAAGCAATGACGGTCCTAAGGCATAGGGAGATATAAAGTTACCTAAACCTATCATTTATCATGTTGAACCTTATCTTAAGATTGGAACTTGATTACTTTTCTTTATTGTCCATTGCTATTTTATCATTTTACATATTACCAAATACTTACTAATATCATTTATGTACTCATCTCATAAAATTGCTAGATTTATATTTCATGTCATTATCCAAATGTTCATTACTTAATACACTCTTTTAATAGTAATTGCATGTCACATCCTAACTTCTGAGATATGATGGTCCTAGAACATAGGGAGACATAAGGTCACCCACACCCATAGAACCCACTTATACATATACAAACACTGCCTAGGATCGTGCCAAAACACCATACATTAACTTAAAAACTTTTTATAAAGGAAAAACCTTAAGTTGTAGAAGCTAAAAAAATATACCTTAATACAATCCATAAGGAAATAATAATAAAACTCAAAATAAAGTCACTAGCATAATATTCCAAAATAAAGTTCCCATAATAACTCGCGGAGCATCTAAGGACTCAACATAGTATGGTATTATTGTAACTTTGACAAAGGAATTTCCTAAGCAGAGTAGGTAGCTTGAGCGATCACCTTGCTTCTTTATAATGCTCACTTGTAACCACACAAGGAAGAAGAGCTGAGATAGATGATCTCAATGAGTAAACAATAGGGCTTATACAATAACATATATCCCTTAGAAAAGGCTCATAGCTCATAACTCATAGTTCATGATTCATAGTTTGTAATTTAGAAAAGTTTGTAGAAATCACACTTATAACACATAACACATAGAGTGAAGGCTGTTGCCATAATCACTCAAACACATAGAGTGAAGGTTATTGCCATCATCACTCAAACACATAGCCGATGATTACTTACATCGGCACAAGGATTTCTACATAAAAAAGGTTATGGTATCATAGCTAGAGCTAATAGTAATCACTTATAAAATAGCATTGAAGAAATGCAATCACATGTGACACAATAACAATAGATGTTTAGATTATCAAACAAAAAATAAATAATAGTGTAGTTCTAGAAAGGATATAAGTTAGGGCAATAATCACAAAGGTTCTTTATTATAATTGAGTAATCAAAAATGGTTTTGGACCAAATGTCATTTGGCAACCCAAACTTATAAAGAAATCATTTATTCATAATTAAAAGTAGGAAAGGACTTGGGTTTCAAGATATCAAAGGTTCACATAACATGATAACTTGTCTTGTAACTTAAACATAATGTTTACTCATCTTGTGGTCCCTTTGCTCTTAGTACTTGTAGCCTTTAAACCTCTAATACTCCTTAAGATCTAACATAAGATTTAATTCATACTTAGTATTTGCTTAATCATCATGTTATCCTATCCCATAACTACCCTATGCACATATAACATTCACATACACTTGGAGTTGCACATAGAAGTGCAATCATCACTTGCACATAACATATTGACTTTCAAAGTCTTGCATACTTAGCCTTTATAGGCCCACATAAAAACATATTATAACCTATGTTATGGCTTTTCTAAAGTCAACATAATATATCATAATCTTAATATCAACTCAATCTAACATTCAACTTAATATGCTTACACCTTCGATTGATGTCAACTTGACAAGTAACCTTACTTATCTCTTATGATCAATTTACACATTAAATCTTATAGTCAAATCAAGATAATTAATTCATTATTACTTCATCATAAAACCTATTTCCCATATTACTTATTCACATTCACATATTAATCACAACATAGGGTTGAGATACCCTAAGTATACCTAATTGTCTTTAGACTTGTCTACAGCCATTCCTTCAATCAATATATAATTTAATCATTTATCATTCATGTATACATGCCAATAATTATTAAAATATATCACATAAAAATTATAGACATTGGGATTGAATTCCCAATGTAGGCCGAATTATACAATCAAGAACAAACATGATTTTTCTCATTTTTCACACTTTGCATTCATTACAGTAATATGCAAAAATATGGTTTAAACTAACATTTTTCATGTAATCAAAACAAAAATCATTTTAGAACATGAACATGTAGGAATCAGCATCCATATAGATTTATATGCATGAAAATTTTCCAACTTTATGTGTCAGGGTGAAAACCATGAATCTTTCTTGTTTCTGGTATTTTTTGGTCATTATAGTAATATGTAAACACATGATTTAAACCATTATTTTTCATTCAATCATAACAAAAATGAGTTTAAAACATGAATATATACAAATCAGCAGTCATATACCTTACTTATGCATGAAAATTCTAAGTTTAGGGTTTAGAACGAAAATCATGAGTTTTCTTGCCTTTTAGTGTTTTTTGATCATTACAGTAATATACAGAAATATGATTTAACTTAATATTTTTTAACTCAATATTTTTATCTAAACACAACAAAATTTAGTATAGAATACAATAATGCAAAAATCAACCCCCCTATTGAGTTTATGCATGAAAATTCTAACTTGAGTTTTAGGGTTCACCTTTGGAGGATTCGTGCAAAGAGGTTTGTGTTTTCGATAGAAAAATCAATTTCTCTCTCAAAAATTTACCTAGGCTGAATTTAATCAATGAAAATTAGTAAATATTCAGTTCAAAATAATTTTTTTATGATTAGTTTCATAA
This sequence comes from Reutealis trisperma, assembly GCA_947687605.1. Lineage (NCBI taxonomy): Eukaryota > Viridiplantae > Streptophyta > Magnoliopsida > Malpighiales > Euphorbiaceae > Reutealis > Reutealis trisperma. The sequence goes on along the minus strand of CANTUT010000103.1, from coordinate 91,748 downwards.
AAATTCAATAGCAAATTGAAAGGGAATGAAAAACTTACGAAACGGTCGCGAAATCACAAAGTTTGAAGGTATTTTATGAATTTCGGTAGAGAGATTATTTTTGAGAGAATTTTCTGCTGGAAATATGAAGAATAACAGAATGGTGGCTGTCTAAACAAGGGCTGTCCAAATTTTTCTTTTTATAATTAGGGTTTTGGGCAATTTCCAAGATTACCCTTAATGAACTAGGTGAGGAGTGTTTTGGTGTACTGGGCTTTTGGAAATTTAGCCTCTTTATTTATTTTATAGGTTGATTATAAGTATTTAAAAATAAAATATTTTTCTTATTATTTTCATTAAAATTTCCCCAAAATATTTATTTAAAAATATTTTTAAAATGCTCATAAAAATTATTTTATGCTTAAAAATCGCTTTGTGCATGGAAATTCACTTTATGTGAAATAAATTATTTTATGCATATGCACTTCATATAAATCACTTATTTCATAATAAATATTCATTTTATGCATATTAGAATTAATCTAACATGCCACATACTCATCAATCATACTACACACGAATTTTCATAAAAGCACATATTTTGATATAATAGCTCTAAATTTAAGAAATCAATCACAAAATGCCTAGGGTAGGTGTGCGTTGTTACATTGCAATGTAATTTACAATACATATAAACCCAATGTCATTTTAGTACTAAACTTTTAGTAACCATGGAGCTCTAAACTAATGATCTTCATAGTCATATGACCAAGATTCTCAACACTTGAAATAAGTAGGGCTACTTCGTGGAAGAATAGGGCTTGGAATTTGCCTTGTGTAATACCAAAGGTTTCTCTAACCTATTAGAGTTAGCAATGGTGACACATAATGTTCATCTACAGTACCACTCAAGGTCTTTCTAGTATATTAAGAATCATAAGAACACCATAAGAAGTAATTTTAACAAATAATGCGATAATGAGTAAAGAATGCAATCAATTTTAATAACCACTTCTATGATAAAATAAAAGTCAAATTGAGTTTGACTTAATGTGACTGTATTAATAATTTATTTAAGATATGATTCTAAAGTGCTAGTGAATGGGTATTAGCATCTCCTAAGTCATTAGGAGATAATAATAGTGATATAAGAAGTTGATTTCAATCAAAGTTACAATGGTACAATACATGTCAAACTTAGTTTGACCTAGTGAGCTTACATGATGTACATACTTGAACAATGCTATTGGAGGTCTAGTAAATATGCATTATAATGTGTATATAATTTATTAACAATGTCTAGAGTGTGTAGTGATATTGGAATGTGGAAATATGTATACTAAAGCAAAAGAAATGAAATGAAAAATTTGTTAAGTTACTAGGTTTAAAATGTACACATATGGATTTGTTAATGGGCTTTTGGACTCCAAAGGCCCAAGCCCATTAAATGGCTAGCCTATAAGGCCCATAAGTGGATGAACACAAGCCTTAACTAGAGTTAGAAATAGCTAACCATGGTTAAATGTGTGTAGGATGAGCTTGCCATAAAATTTGACTAAGAAGCCACCAAAATTGACTAAGTCAAATTCTTAAGCAACTTGAATCCTCATCCTTCCTACGTAAAAGTCTAAATACATTTTTGCTTTTTTCACACCATATGATGAACATCATCAACCTAGATGAGATCTTAGCTATTCACTAGATTAAATCATAACCATTCATTTTGATTAAATCCTAATCATTTGATTAAGTGTGATTAAATAAGCACCATCCATCTTCCATATATAAACAAAAAGGTGTGCAATTTTCTTCATTTTTACAAAAGCTATCACAAAAACACAACTCCTAAGAAAATACTCTCTATATTTTGTGCCACTACTATAGTAATTCAACCTAAGGCTTTCCAAGGTAAGAGTTTATGCTTATCTCTTCCTTTATGTGTTCCAAGTATGACTTCGGTGTTATAGTTATTAAAAACTTCCTTTTCTTCCATCTATATAATTCATCCAAAAGGAAGTATAACTAGGTAATATTTGTTTTATATATCCATTGATTATATTTGGACTTGGAAACACATAGTTTAACAAGTAAAAATAAGTAAGAAAAGCATCAAACTCATTTATAGGAACATAAGAGGAAGGTTTCAACCATTTTAATAAAATTATGAAGGAAGTGTTTTAAATTCCATTTGATGTTATCTAAGGTTATTTGGGATGGAGAATAGTGGTTTGGAAGTGTGAAATTGAACTATAGAAGCTTATTTCTAATAAGCATAATTTAATACATATTAATAGTCCTTAAATTTATTTTTTATTGTTCATTTATTAAATAAATATTTTTATTTAATGATATTTTTGTGCAATACGAAATAAAATAGTGAAAACTTGAAAATTTAGTAAAATTATAGTCTTTTACTTGCATGAATAATAGTAATAATAATAATAGTAAATTTTGTGAAAGAAATAATTTTTCAATAAAATCAACTAAGCCATTTTCTTTTCTTTTGAAAAATGACATCATCTTTAAGTGTGCAATGGAGACTAAAGAGCTTACCAACCATCCTTATGCAAGCCAACTAAGGAAAACAAAGGATTCAAAGATCAAAGTCATACATTTGATGCTAAAGAAGAAAATTTGCAAAAATTAAAGTCATCACCAACCATCATTATGCAATCCAACTAAGGAAAACTAAGAATTCAAATATCAAAGTCATATATTTGATGCTAAAGAATAAAAATCATTTGAAAATTAGTTTCTTCATCAACTTGCCATCTAGTCATTCATGCTTATAAATAGAAGGGAAATGGCTTAGCAAAAGAGGAGCTTGTGAGGGAAAGAATTGAGAAAATAAGGAAGAAGTTGAGATTTCAAGATTAAGGATCCATATTGCTAAAATGGGTTCTTTTGTTTATTTTGTTATTCTAATTATGTCTTTCTAAGTTTTAATTTTACTAAGATGGATGATAAAACCATATTAGATTATTCATTTCTATTTTGTATTGATACTAAATATTTTGCAATTTAAAGTTTATGATTTTGGCTTCATTTGATAATATACTTTCATCAATTCTATCATGTATTTGTTATTATTAGAAAAATTATCTATACTTAATTTTTATTGAAAGAAAAATAATTTTCTTTGATTATGTTTTTTCTATTAAATTGTATGCATATAATTCTTAGAAATTACACTTTTGAAGTGAAGGAAAATCTATTTAGGAATTTAATAAAATTGAGCTTAGTAATAAAATCAATAGAAGATAAAAAGATTGATTTCTAAACTATCTTCTAAAAATTAGAATCAATACATTATAAAAATTATTAATTAAACATTAGTGAATTTTGAAACCTTGGTAATATTTTATCTAAATTTTATTTCACAAGTTCATCTACTCTTAATTGTATTATTTTGACATTTCTATTTCTTTATCATTGTCTTAAAAAAATTATTATTTGGAACAAGGTTAGAATTAAATTAATGTGGTTTGATTAAACTTTTCTATAATTCTTGTCATAGCTCTCTAATGGGAATGATCTCGTTACCACTTATCTATAGAATCATTGATTCGTGCGCTTGTGAGTATAAATAAAATTTCACAACAATTTCAACACTTGAAATTCTAAAGACATAACTTAGGGTAAAAGAGAAAGTTCAAGATCTAATGATTGTTTTCCATGTTTAATTGATGATATAGACTTTTTAACATGCTAATTTCATGATTCTATAATCAATTTGAAGATTGGATAAGGAATTAGTGATTTTCCCCAAATTCTAGGATTATGGAAAAATTGAGGATTTTGAATATTAAACTTGAATTCATGAAATTGAAGGGGGAATTAAATTCAAGAATGGTCTAGCATGATTTATATAATGTTAATTTGGAAATTCACTTAATAGAAATGATTTTCCCCAAATTTAATGAACTAGGTTCATTTAGGGAATTGAACGGTAGAAGTAGAATTAATGCCATTGAATATTAGAAATTGTTTAAATTGATTTTCTCAAAGTTGAAATGTGAAAGTGTAAGGAAAGGAACTATCTTCCCTTTAAAGTGAATACCTTTAGCTATTTGGAAAATGATTAAGGAAAGAGTCAAAATTAGTAATAAGTTAGTACTATAATGAAAAAAATGAAAGTGTTAACAAGTTAAGCTAAATTTAAAATAATTAGATAATAAAGAAGTGATTAATGTGTAACTGAAATGCAATGTGTAAAATCCAAAGACAAGGAGAAGGATATTGTCTAAGAGTGCAAGGAGCACCACTAGCATCAAAGTTAAATGTAAATAGAAGCAAAGGAGTCTAAGGTGAGTACTTACTAATATGATGTAATTATGCCTTATCGCTTGCAACCATTGCTTGTACTACCATCCCTTGACATGTACTTGAAATGACTTTTGATATGTGGTAGCCCATTGATTATTGACCCTTAGAAATTGATATCTTTCTTATATGATATTTGAATATGAAGAGCCATTTTTCTTGGTCCTATATTGTGCTCAATGATGAGAATGATCAATATGCCAAACTACTTTTCATTGAATTCCTATTATAGACCTTTGATATGTCTTTCATTGATACCCATGAATAAGTAGAAATCCCCTTTGATGTGAGGAAATACATATGACCTTATGCACTTGGTAGAAGCCTATGGATAGGGCAAGAGTACCTAACCTCTATTAAGGGGGAACGCCTAACTGTAAGAGCTTATCAGTCTTGCGTAATATGATGCATGTGAGTAAGAAAGGCTTAAGTCACAACTCTTTAACTTATATGTGTAGAAAGCATACCACTTCTAAGAAATTACTGTTTTTGCTAAAGATCTTACTCCTATCTTAAATGAGAAATTGATCGATAAGAACAATTATGCTTAACGCTACTCCACTAACATAATGAGCCATCATTATAATGATCCTTATACTCCTAATATATTATATTATTATGTACTCACTGAGCTTTGTCTCATTCCCTAGTTGTTTAAATTTTTTAGGTAAGGTTGACAAGTCAGCAAGGTAAATTCCAAGCCCCATTCTTTCTCTTAGATGTTGTTTTGCTAATATCAAGTGTCGTGATTCTTGCCTATAAAGACTATTGTTTTTAAGCTCCATGGTTACCAAAGGTTTAGCATAAAATGTCATTGGGTTACATGTATTGTAATTGTATTGTAATTACTATTACAATAGTATATTGAGTTATGAACATTTGGATAATGATATGAAATACAAATCTATAGATTTTACAAGTTGAGTATGTAAATGGTATTAGCATGTAAGCAATTGGTAATATGTAAAATGATAAACTAGCAATGGTTTGTATGGAAAGGTAATAAGGGTTCGATCTTAGGATAAGGTCCAACATGATAAATGGTGAAGCATTGTAAGTTAAAGGGGTTCTATGGGTTTAGATGACTTTATATCTCCCTATACCCTAGGACTGTCATGGCTTAATAAGTAGGTCATGATAGAGGTGGTATCAGAGCCAAGTTAAAGTCTTCTCTAGACTTTATAAATACTAAGGGTTATAAGGTAAACCATTGAGCATAGGAAATTCCTTCTTATCATTTGAAGTATATCATTAAAGCCAAATCCACGTTACCTATAAAAGTTTTATTCTTTAGTATGAAGGATGATATGTGCATTATGACTGTGGAGAAGGAAATAATAATGTTGTCTAAATGGTATATGTGACCGAGCTATATGCTATGAAAATGGAATGATATGGATAAAATGTACATAGAAGAAAATGACTATTTATGTGAAAAAGTATCTAAATTAGTATGTATACGTGCTTTATTAGGAATAAATTTCCTACTATAGTTAATTGTTAATTAGATATGGCTTAGTACAATTGATGTTTTGAAAAATATGTACCTAGTGTGGATAATGATAAAGGTATACTAAATCCTTTGCACTTATGATGTATGCACATAACAATTGTTGGCTAAATGCTATTTAGTGAAAACCTAAATGTGATTTTATGAAAAGTTTATGAAATGTGAATAGTGATGCGAATATGTTTATCCTTGCATATACTAGAGTATGTTCAATGTTTAGAATATGAGATATCCAAAGGTAAGTTATATAATGATAATGAGATAGACTTTAGGAACCTATAAGGTTGGATCATGAGCAAATAGATTTTGAATATAGAAAATGTTATGTATGTGCATATAGTAAAGAATTTAAATTGGGAAATAAGTGATGCAATATTATAGTTCTTTTGTATCTATACAATAAGTGACTATTGTATGAAAGTTGGGATGATTGATGTTTGAACTACTCTTTAAGGCAACACAAACATATTTATATGCTAAATAGTGAAATCCTAACATTGAAAAGATTAAAATAAAGCCTCATAACAGAACTAAACCAAATAGCCCATAAAAAGTTAAATGAAAAACTTTAGGGCCCCTGAAATAATTTCAAATGTTTGAATTTGGGCCCAAAAGTGGCCGGTATCAAGTAAACCCTGATACAAATTTAAATCTCTGAACAAACTTCGATTTGATATATTATAGGCTCAAAACTCACTAATTACTTAACCAAACTTAATTTAATTGAATATGGGCTATATCATATTGTTAGAGGCCCAAAAACATCAAAAACTAAAGTAAAATAACAAAAATTGGAAAATAAAAATAAGTCATACAACATGTTACTCACCTAGGGACATGCTCATGTTCTAAGGCGTGTTGAACATGTTTTAGCATACAGAAAGGAACACGCCTAGGTACATGGCATGTACCTGACCCTGTCAGCAAGCTTTCATGCCTTTCATGCAACATTTGTATGCTTTCTTCTCATGGCCATGTTTGAAACTTGACTTTCCATGTTTTGGCCTTCATCCACTTGAATCATTATCACCAAACTTTGATTTGAATCTTGAATCCCCATCTTGATGAATGATTAATTCTTGCATTCTTGAATTGTGGCAAGATCATCCCACAAGCCTTCAATCATCCCATTGAGTGCTTCCTTGAATTTCTTCATTCTTGCTCCTGTAATGGGACCATAGGGAAGTTGAATTGGACCCTTACCTTTGTATGCTTCCTTGTTTGCATTAGTCACTTAAGTAAATATCAAGTATAGTCAAAGGAAGAATATTAATCTAATATTATTTAAAGGAAGATCACTTCATATTCAAAGAGGGAAGCAATCAATTGTGTATGTGTTAAGATGGCTTTTAAGAAAGGCAATTATGTATATGTGTGAGGCCTCGTCTGAGCACCAGTTTCATCCACCGAGGAATCGAAATGCACTTCGAGAGAAACTCCACGATTGGAACTCACTGTGAGTTCAAAAAATTGATCTTTGTAATTTGAAAGTGTGAAAGTGAGTTGCCATTTTAATTTATTTGTTTTAATTGGGAAAATTAAAGAAAAACCCAAATTGATTGACTCCAAAAAATGTTTGATTTATCCCAATGGAAAATGCACTAATCCGTGAGTGACCAAGAAGGGCTCGGGGATCAGGTTTTGGTAAGTACACAATTAAGAAAATATATTTTCTTTAGTTTGGCTAAAAAGTGCAAAACAACACTTAAATAGGAATTTTTGTGTATGCATAAGCAGCAATATAATGATGCATGAAATAGATATATATGATAAAATGAAATGAAATGGCAATAAATAAGTAAAAGAATAAATCCTACTTAATTATTTCAAAGCCAAAACGATTAAAATAAAGAGGATCTTTCCTCTAGCCCTTATGGGGACTAGGGAAAGCACACATTCCTCGACTAAGTTAATACAGAAATAGAAAATAAAGGATTAATATAAATAAATCAAAGTAAAAGGGAAAAAATGTTAATAAAAAGATTTTGGAGTTGATGCCTTTCAGAATGGCAGCCTGCGTATCCTATTGAATAGGAATCAAACCTCATGCAGTTCTTCCTTCTTGCAAAGAAGGGTTATAAAAAGGTGTTGATTTGTTTATTAACTTAATTTTGATTCTTAAATTAATAAATTTTAGATCTTTTTAGTTTTAGACCTAAAGAAAATTCTATATCTGAATTTAAAATTTTGAAAATAGAAAAGGATTATACCTTTGCTTTTCTTGGTTTTCTAACAAATGGAACGAGCCTTGATACGGATCTCAACTCCACTTTGAATTCAAAAGAAACTTGGAATCTGGATCTTGGAATGCCTTAGAATGCGTTGGAATGCCTTGAAATGCCTTGGAAATTTGAATCTTAATAACAAAAGATTAGTGAAATAGCGTGATGAAATGTATTAGAGAGAATTTCTATCCTTCAAATTCCCCCCAAATGAGCTGAAAGGAGGCTCTATTTATAGAGCTGGTGAGGGGGGTGCCGGTGATATAGACGGCAGCACAAGCAGCACCGGCGACATGTCGAGCATCCGAGCGGCATGTTGAGCGTGCCGCCTAGCTGCTGGCACCAATTTCATACCACCCAAGGCGGCACGGCAGATATGCTGCCTATACGGCAGCACGGAAGGCGTGCTGCCCAGGGCAGCAACGTGCCTCTCGTGCGCTGGCTGGTTGGTTCAACCTGTTTTCTACTTTTTTGTCCATTTTGGATTCGTTTCAATTTTGATTCGAGCTTGGTTTGATCCTGTGGGTTCATAACTAAAAGACAGTCGACTGGAGAAGGAAAGATTCAAGAAATTTATTTTTCAACGGGGTGCTACCCCGCACCCCCTTGACCCCTGCCCGCTAACCAGCTAGCGGGACTGCCGTATGCACAGCACCCTATTCTTAGTAGGTGTCAAACTGCAGCCGAATCAGGAGATGCAAATTTAAGGGTTCACAGCTACCCCCTCATCAGAATTGGCTTTAAGGAAAAGGCAATTATGATGACAGTGAACCCTGGGAAGAGATGCCATGTCAGACTTTGGGCTTGTGCTCTTGCAACATCAGATTTTTAGCTTATATGTTCTTTGGCCATATCAGATTCTAGGCTATATCATGTCAGAACTTATGCTATACCTTGTCAGACTTTGGGCTTGCGATATCTGCTTGTACTTATCATGCATAAGGACATTCATACTTTATACAAACTGAACCTTATGAAGGACAAACATAGTATAAAGATATGAACCTTTTGGGAGAGGGCCCATAGGATAAATGTGGTTTTGTCAATGACTTAGTGTGGGATGTGAGAATGGTGATCTTCAATTAAGGCTATATGTCCAACCTAATTGTTTGGAGGTAAAGATGATTTGGTGAATTTTAATCAAGGCTATCTATTTTGCCTAGACTTTGAAAGATTTGGAGATTTGGTCTGCCTAAGGAATTCAAATTGGTTTAGTAAGGCCATCTATTTGGCCTTACTATTAGGGAGATTATGATCAAAGTTATCTATTTGACTTTGATGTTTGGGAAGATTGGGATCAAAACTATTTGTTTGGCTTTGGTGGTTAGGAGGATTATAATCAAAGCTATCTGTTTAGCTTTGTTGGTTGGGAAAGTTAGGATCAAAGCTATCTGTTTGGCTTTGGTTGTTGGGAGGATTATAGTCAAAGCTATCTATTTGGGTTTGTTGGTTGGGAAAGTTGGGATCAAAGCTATCTGTTTGGCCTTGATATCAAGAGGAATAGAATCAAAGTTATCTGTTCAGCTTTGATGTTAGAAAAACAGGGATCAAAGCTATCTGTTTGGCTTTGGTGTTAGAAGGATTGGGATCAAAACTATCTATTCAGCTTTGCTATTAGATTTAGAGAAGGTTATGTTTCTAAAAGACAAGGAGCATGGGAATTCTGATATGGGTGGCTCGACCTAGTTTGCCCATTAAAAGTTACGGTTAAGGATTAGTCCTTGTAGGGAAAGGTCTTGGCTAAGGTAGGGTTGGTGAAGGAAATCCATTTGAAAGGCTTAATATGATTTTTCCTTAAAGGAGATCATAGGCTTCATAAATGAAGGCCTTTTAGGAGTGGGCTTCATTGTGAAGGCTTTTGGGGAGTGGGCTTCATGGTGAAGGCTTTTAGATCTAAGCTTTATGGCGAAGGCTTTTTGGGAGTGGGCTTAATGGGAAAGGCTTTTTGGGAGTGGGCTTCATGGCGAAGGCTTTTTGGATTTAGGCTTCTTGATGAAGGCCTCTGGATTTAGGCATTATGATGAAGGCTTCTTGGTTTGAAGGTAGGTTGAAACTTTTGGATTTGAGCTTCTTGATGAAGGCTTTTGGATTTGGGCTTCTTAATGAAGGCTTTTGGATTTGGGCTTCTTGATGAAGGCTTTTGGTTTAGGCTTCTTGATGAAGGCTTTTGGATTTGGGCTTCTTAATGAAGGCTTCTAGATTTGAGCTTCTTAATGAAGGCTTTTGGATTTGGGCTTTAATGAAGGCTTTTGGGTTTGAGCTTCTTGATGAAGGTTTTTGGTTTAGGCTTCTTGATGAAGGCTTCTGGATTTAAGCTTCTTTGATGAAGGCTTCTGGATATGGGCTTCTTGATGAAGGCTTCTGGATATGAGCTTCTTAATGAAGGCTTTTGGATATGGGCTTCTTAATGAAGGCTTTTGGATTATGCTTCTTGATGAAGGCTTTTGGATATGGGCTTTTTAATGAAGACTTTTGGATATGGGCTTCTTAATGAAGGCTTTTGGATTTGGGCTTCTTAATGAAGGCTTTTGGATTTGGGCTTCTTGATGAAGGCTTTTGGGTTTGAGCTTCTTGATGAAGGCTTCTAGATTTGGGCTTCATGGCGAAGGCTTTTGGATTTGGGTTTCATGATGAAGGCTTCTAGTTATGGGCTTCTTAATGAAGGCTTTTGGATATGGGCTTCTTAATGAAGGCTTTTTGGGAGATATGCCTCAACTTTTAGTTTTGCCAAGGAAACTAGATTTAAAGATGATGAGCCTTGATAGACTTGGGAATTTTGGTTCTACTCATTTTGAGATGATGCCAAGGAATGGGTGGTAATGTGGTATGATTTGCTAATGTGGCTTGGGATGGAACAATATGATTTCATAAAATTTGAGAATGGTTTGAAGGTAGGCTGAAACTTCTAAAAAGAATCATGGAGGTTGAATGATCTTGCTTTTTGTAGCATGAATCATGGAAAAGAGCAAGTCAAGCTTTTCTTATTATTTGAGATTGAAGAAACTCTTGGAGTGACACTTAATTGTAAATTGCATTAGTTGAAACAAAGAGCCCTTAGGAATGGCTAAAGGGCTAATAGAAGAAGATAAATTGGGGATCATGCTTCCAAATGAAAGATAAGGATATGATAATTGGAGATATATATGAGGGATTATGCCTTAGCTCTTTGAGTTAAGCGATGGGATGGATTGACAATAGATGATGACCTAGGAAGACATGCCCCCATTGTAGGATAAGGGCATAAAAGATAAAATATCCTTAAAGAATGAACCTCTAGTGAGGAAGGATGACTCTAGAGACATGAGATGAGATAGATTGATTGAAGATGATTTGACAACTTTGGACATAAGGGAAGGAGACTTGAATGAGCTTTCTCTTTCTCTCCCTCTCTCTTAGCTCTAACTTTTGCCTAAGCCACCCTTTTTGGGTTTTTAGCTTAGCGAGCTTGCATTTAGGAGAAAATATTCCACCATGATTTGGGCTGCTGCTTTGAGGGGCTTTGGCCTTTGAATTCTAGATTTGACAAAGGTCTTTTCTGAACTTGTTGACCTTGTTGAGGTGCATTGTTTGATTACCTAATGTGTAATAAGTGATTCCATTTGATTTGCTCTTTCTGCTTCAACTATTTGACCTTTTTTGATTAGGTGCAATTGTTGATGGCACCTCAAATTCTAACATGTGCTAATTGTGGTGGATTTGATTGTTTGTTCATCTTTTTCCTCTTTTTCTTTTTCTCTTTTTTTTCATTTTTTTTCTCTCTATATTTTTTTTATGGCTCATCCATGCTGGACTAAACAAGGAAGATGAAAAGAAAATGTATGTGCATTACTATAAAGGAAACTTTATTGCAAGATGATAAAAGGAACCACTATGGTTGACGAGAATAAAGAAAAATAAGATGACAGACTCCGACTCAGATTTAGACTTAGACTTTTAATATTCAGACTTGGACTTAGGTTTAGACTTGGAATTCAATCTTAGACAGGTCAAATTAGCTAAACTTGAACTACTCCATGACATGCCTTTTGGGGCTGAGGTAAGGTGGAGTTGAGTTAGAACTAGATTCCTCATCACTGTTCAGGTTGGTGGTGGGGAATTTAGCTTGAAATGATATACTTTGGATGCAATCTTCAACTTTTGACGTAGTTGCAACCAAAGCTCTTAAGGTGGGTAGGTATTGAGTTAACAAGTGGGCTTTGTAGGCAAGAAGTAGATTCTTGACAATGATATCCACTTGTTCTTGCTCAGTTGGCCTATTTACCATTTGAGCAGTTTTAGCCCTCCACCTAGTAAGGAACATAAAGAAGGAATCATTTGGAAGTTTCTTTGTGGTTTCTAAATCCCTTCTTGTAATGTCGACTTCAACATTGTAGTAGTACTGTTCGACAAATGCCTTACAAATGTCCTCCCAAGTCTGTTTTTACGTATCATCCAAGTTAATAAACCATCTTAAGGCAGGATCTGTAAGAGTTTGCTGAAAAAGTTGAGCAAGGAGCTCATTGTTGATACCAAAGGGATGCATTGCCCCCACGTATATTTTTAAATGGATCTTAGGGCAAGTAGTACCATCAAATCTGTCCAAATTCGGCATCTTGAACTTTGGCGGAACTCTTGCATTGGGAAATAAGCTCAGGGAGCCTGTATCAACTAGGTTTTCTTTCTTCTTCAGATTCTTCATCATTTTTTCCATGTGCTTCACTTGTTCCATGAAGGCTTTGATTTTAGGGTTGACTTCCTTCCTTTGGAAAGGACCCACAGGTCAGGAAGTGAGAGTAGGGGTGAAATTTGGTGGTTGAACTATCATGGGTTGATAGAGTGAGTTGTTTCTAAAGAATTTAGGTGATGGAATAGGTAGTGGTGGAATGATGTCGGCGTTTGCAGGTTCTTTGTCTTTGGATTCAACTATGGAAGTGGATCCATAAACAGGATAAAAGGCGGGTTTCGGGTCAGCTTTGAATGGTTTTGGGTCAGTTAGGTTTTGAGCTAGGGAGGCCTGTCCCAGCATGGTACGGACATCCTCCATGATAGCCCTCCTTTGGGCTTTGAGCATGTCTTGGAAAAGGGCTTCTTGCCTTTTCATCATAGTTTCCTAGTGTTCAGAGAGCTTAGCAAGAAGCTCGTTAAAAATTTCATCAGCTCTGGTAGCGGTGATCTCATCTCCAACAATAGACATCTTGTCAACCTTTTAAAAGGAAAAGGAACTGGGTTAGTATCAAGCTTTGGAAAACAGGGTTATAGGGAGGTGTGACAAACCAAAGGAGCTTAGGTTTAATGACAATGGATGACAGTGTCTTATGGTTAGGTTGACAGTGTATGGGTAAAGATGAGGGTAGAGGTGTATGGTATTAGCTAGGTATGTATTTAGCTAAGGGAGCTAGGTCAGATTTTAGCTTTGGATGGCTAGATCAGATTTTAGCTTTGAGTAGCTAGGTCAAAATTTAGCTTGGGGTGGCTAGGTCAGAATTTAGCTTCAAGTGATTGGGATTTATGATTTATGAATGGTTTACCATGGGCTTAAGGATAGCGTGACCATAGGTTTTGCGATTGGGTATAGATGTACCATGGATTTGGATGTTGGGTGGACCATGGGCTTGATGATAGTTGGATAATGGGTTAGCCTAGATCATGAGCTTAGATGGGCCATGGGTTTGGATAGTGATGTAAGAGATGAAACCTAGTCAGTATTTAGTTTGGGCAAGGATAAGAGTGATGCTAAGTCAGTATTTAGCTTTGGTAAGGATGGTTATGGATAATGCTATATCAGTGTTTAGCTTGGGTAAGGACTATAAAAGTTGAAACCTAGATCAGTGTTTAGCTTGGGTAAGAGTTGTGAAAGATGAAAGCTAGGTTAGTATTTAGCATTGGTAAGAATTATGAAAGATAAAGCTATGTCAATGTTTAGCTTAGATAAGAATTATGGAAAAGGATGAGGGTACCATAAATGGGTTTATTTTTACCATGAGTTTAACATGGGTTTGGATAGGACTGGATCATGGGTTTACGTGAACCATGAGTTTTGGGCTTTGATCATGGGTTTAGGTGGACCATGGGCTTTGTGTGTTGACCATGGGTTTAGATGGACCATGGGTCATGAGCTTTAGGTGTTGACCATGGGTTTAGATGGACCATGGGTTTTGGGTTTTGACCATGGGTTTAGGTGGACCATGAGCTTTGGGGTATTGACCATGGGTTTAGGTGAACCATAGACTTTAGGTGTTGACCATGGGTTTAGGTGGCCATGGGCTTTGGGTGTTGACCATGGGTTTAGGTGGACCATGGGCTTTAGGTGTTGACCATGGGTTTAGGTGAACCATGGGTTTTAGGTGTTGACCATGGGTTTAGGTGGACCATGGGCTTTGCGTGTGAAGGCGTTTGGATAAGTTTTTGACTCTTCACAAAGTTCAAGTTATACATGTATGTATGCATGAATGAAAAGGTTTCATGATAATGACATACCAAGTTCAGTATTATGGCACATATAATCCTAAAGGAAGGTTCTATGAGTCATTACATGAAAGGGTTAGGGTGGTTTAAAGGGAACCCATCACACTAGAGATGCAATATACCTAATCACGTGTGAGACACGGAGCCTCGCGTGGGTCCAATGATATGTGCATACTCATTACACCTCTAAAAGGATTAGAGGATACATCATGGGCAAGATGATTTCACTATCGGCAAGCAGACCTAAGGAAGGTTGCCCACTCGATGTTACTTTCTATCCTTTGTTTTCCTAGAAGATAGGTTTTTGTGGACTAGGAGTCCGATGTAGTGATGCATGACAGAGTTATTTTGTATTTAAAGGCAAACTTGGTATTTTACCAAAAGTAATCCACTTTATCTTTTATTTGAAAAAGATTTTAATTCCCCAGTGGATTTGCCAACTGTGAGGCCTTGCCCGAGCACCGGCCCGATCCGCCAAGGAATCGAAATGCACTTCGAGAGAAACTCCACGATTGGAACTCGCTGTGAGTTCAGAAAATTGATCTTTGTAATTTGAAAGTGTGAAAGTGAGTCGCCACTTTAATTTATTTGTTTTAATTGAGAAAATTAAAGAAAAACCCAAATTGATTGACTCCAAAAAATGTTTGATTTATCCCAATGGAAAATGCACTAATCTACGAGTGACCAAGAAGGGCTCTTTGGTAATTATATAATTAAGAAAATATATTTTCTTTAGTTTGGCTAAAAAGTGCAAAATAACTCCTAAAAAGGAATTTTTGTGTATGCATGAGCAGGAATATAATGATGCATGAAATAGATATATATGATAAATTGAAATGAAATGGCAATAAATAAGTAAAAGAATAAATCCTACATAATTATTACAAAGCCAAAACGATTAAAATAAAGAGAATCTTTCCTCTAGCCCTTATGGGTACTAGGGAAAGCACATATTCCTTGACTAAGTTAATACGGAAATAGAAAATAAAGGATTAATATAAATAAATCAAAGTAAAAGGGAAAAAATGTTAATAAAAAGATTTTGGAGTTGATACCTTTCGGAATGGCAGCCTGCGTATTCTATTGAATAGGAATCAAACCCCACGCAATTCTTCCTTCTTAAGAAAGAGGGGTTATAAAAAGGTGTTGATTTGTTTATTAACTTAATTCTGATTCTTAAATTAATAAATTTTAGATCTTTTCAATTTTAGACCTAAAGAGAATTATAGATCTGAATTTAGAATTTTGAAAATAAAAAAGGATTATACCTTTGCTTTTCTTGATTTTCTGACAAATGGAACAAGCCTTGCTCCGAATCTCAACTCCAATTTGAATTCAAAAGAAACTTGGAATCCAGATCTTGGAATGCCTTGAAATGCCTTGGAAATCTGAATCTTAATAACAAAAGATTAGTGAAATAGCGTGATGAAATGTATCAGAGAGAATTTCTATCCTTCGAATTCCCCCCAAATGAGCTAGAAGGAGGCTTTATTTATAGAGCTAGTGAGGAGGGTGCCGGCGGTATAGACGGTGGCGTTAGCACATCGCCAGTGGCACGGGCGGCACCGGCGACATACCAGGCATTCGGCCAGCATGTTGAGTATGCCGCCTGGCTGCTGGCACCAATTTTGTGCCACCCAAGGCGGCACAACAAATATGCCACCCATATGGCGGCATGAAAGGTGTGCCACCTTGATGGCGACACGACAAACGTGCTGTCGGTGTGCCGCTCAGGGCAGCAACATGCCTCTCATGTGCTGGCCAGCTGGTTCGACCTGTTTTCTGCTTTTTGTCCATTTTGGATCCGTTTCAGTTCTGATTCGAGCTCAGTTTGATCATGTGGGTTCGTAACTGAAAGACAATCGACTGGAGAAGGAAAGATTCAAGAAATTTATTTTTCAATGGGGCGCTGCCCCTTTGATCCTTGCCCACTAACTGGCGAGCGGGACCGCCGTATGCGTAGCGCCCTATTCTTAGTAGGTGTCAAGTTGCAGCCAAATCAGGAGGTGCAAATTTGAGGGTTCACAATATGTAATATAAAAGTTCTTAAATCCACTATGTTTGTGTAATATAAAAGTTATGAGATCGGTAAAGGAGCATAGTAGAATATGATTGATGTTGGATCATTCTAAAAAGAAAGGTATATGAAATTGACAATTATAAGAAGGTATATGTATGATTAAGGAATAGTCTTTAAAAAGAAAGTAAGGAACTAAGTATGGTTTGACTTGAAAAGGATAAGTCTAAGCTAAGAATGAATTGGTGTAAAAACATAGATTGATATTGGATAAAATATTTTATATTGAGAATGAGTTCATAATGGGAAGAATACCTATAAAATAAGATAGGTATGAAATTGGTGGAATTATATGTTAGTTAGAAAAAAAACAACTTGAATGTGGTCAAGTAAAATGAGTGAGATGTGGAAAGGTAAAAATAGTAAATGATAAGCCAAAAAAAAAATGTATGAGGAAATATTGGATATATGAAATATAGAATTAAAACGAATAAGAGGAAACAAAAGTTATGATATAAAAGGAGCTTATGAAACCGACTGATTAGACAATCCCATCCAAGAGAAGTATTTTATGATGAAATTGAATTGATGATGAGATAGAATTTAATAAGTTAAAATAAATACCATAAGAAATGGTAAGTTTTGAAAGTAACTCAATGAAGCAAATGTGAGATGGATTAAGTTTTGAGGTGGAAAATATAGAAAATTATGAGGCAAAGGAAATTATAAGTGTTAAAGGGAATGTAATATGAGAAATAAGATAATGTGGATCAAGGACTTTATTGATGAGGATAAGATGATAGAAAGGTATAGATAAGTGAATAATAGAAAAAGTTTAGTTCAAATGGAGTGAAAATTTGAATATGGAAAGAAAAATTAGCCAATAAGATGTTACAATTGAGACTAGTCCTAATGGATTATTTATTTGATGTAATATAATTGATTGGTTACAATGATATTTTTAATGTTAAGTAAGAACAAGAAGTTTAAATGTTTATGAGTGATACAAAATTCAAAGAGTGAGAAAGACATATGAATATGAGAGAAAAATATTGATGGAATTTTATTGAAATTGGTGTATGCCCCAAATGAGTTTGACCTAGAGAAAAAGAGAATGTGAAATTGTTAAGAAAAGAGTGAATTGATGTGAAGTGTATAAAGAGATACATAATATGACACATGAAATTCTTAAGAAGAATATGACTTATAGAAATATGAATGTTATATTTAAAGCTATAATTATCATCCTAGTGACGAACACTAGGAAGTGGAAAGATCTTCCTATAGTGAAAGCATGACTTAAAATGTTAATATAAATGTTAGATTCTAATATGTTGGATAAATGGTATCTACTTGATTAAGATAATGTTCTTTTAGAAAGTAAATGAGATTCGCCATTAGGAAAGGTAATCTACATATGAGAAAAATCTGCTAGATAAGAGATAACATGATGAAACAAGATGGTAAAGGAAATAGACACCTCCTCCTATAATGCTATAGTAGCAATTTAAATGTCCAAAGGTAAAGGACCTCACTCAAATTCTTACATTTTATGATATATTAAAGCAAGTTAAACAATATGAACTGTTGATAGGGAACTCAATACCTAAGTGAAATTACTGATGAAACATAGTTTTTTGTTTAAAGGTTTACAAAGGCAATGACTGTCACATCCCAACCTTAGAGATACGACGGTCCTAGAATATGGAGAGACATAAGTTCACCTAAGCCCATAGAACCCACTTACATATAAACAAATCATGCCTAGGATCTTACCAAACCTCTTTCATTAACTCATTTAAAACATTTAGAGGAATACCATAAATTGCGGAAGACTTAAAATAAATCATTACATATAAAATCCATAAGGAAAAATAATATGAATCCATAAGTATCAGTCAATATTCCCGGAGCATCTAACGACAAGATATCATAAAAATAGTATTATTGATAACTTGGACAAGGAATTCCCTAAGCAAAGTAGAATGCCTAAGCCATCACCTTGCCTCCTCATATTTGCTCACCTGGAACCACACAAGGAAAAAGGGTGAGATAGATGATCTCAATGAGTAAACGAAAAGGCACATACATTATCATATATTCCTTTGAAAAGAAACACATAGCTTATACACATAGTTCATAATTTATAATTCATGAATCAGGTTGCAATTTAACAAGGGTTCAATTTGGCAAGTTTTCATAACTCACACTTATAACACATAGTGAGTGAAGGCTATTACTCTATCACTTGAACACATTGAGGAAAGGTGGCCTTATACCAAATTCCAACTCCTATCACATAGAAGGCGTGAAGCTGATAAGGCCCCATGGCTAGAACTACCCCTTTATAGCTAAGGTGGATACACTACCCCTACCCATCGGTTTAAGACCATGTGCACAGGTTCCAATGATTACCCGCACCGGCACAAGGATTCTGCATAAAGGGTAAAGGGTACCATAGCTAGAGCTAATGGTAGTCATAATTAACAATATCACATATGGCAACAATAACATGTATTTCAATAGCAATAGTGGTTTAGCTTTTAAACAATGATACAATGATAGTGTAGTTCCAGAAAGAATACAAGTTAGGGTATTAATCACAAGAATTTCTCATTGGATAACAAAATATTTTTGGACCAAATGTCCCTTGGCAACCCAAGCTTGATAAAGAAATCATATAATAATATTTAAAATGGAAAGAACTTGGGTTTCAAAGATCACAAAAGCTTACATAGCATGTCATCACATATTTGTAACATAACAAAATGTTACTTGCACTTGTAACATGAGCATAATGTTTACTCACCTTGGGGTTCCTTTGCTCCTAGTACATGTAGTCCCTTTTGTAGTTCGAAAGCTCCTTAAATTCTAACATAATATTTGATTTAATACTTAGTATTTATTTACTCATGATGCTCCTATCCCATAACTACCCATGCATATATAGCATACACATTAGAGTTCACTCATAGGTGTACTCATCACTTGCACATAACACATTGACTTTGAAAATCTTGCATACTTGGCCTTATAGGCTCTCATGACAACACATTACAATCATATCAATACCTTTTTAAGGTCCTTACAATATTATTACCTCAATATAAATTCACTTTAACAATTATCTTAGTTCACTTTACACTTCCATACATGTCAACTTAACAATTTACCTTTCAAGCATCATGCTTAATTCTTATGATCCCTTTCACTTCATTAACTCATAAGTATATGTTCATCATCAAGTCATCATAACATCTAGTTTCAAATTCCCCAATCACATTTGCATTCTAATCACAATATGAGGTTAAGATACCTTAAGTATACCATAAGTATACCATAATGCATTTAAGCTTATCTAAGATCATACCTTCGACTAACATGAAATTTTATCATTTATTATACATACATACATGTTAAGAATCATCAAAACATATCACATAAAATTTATAAACATTGGGACAAAAATGTTCATGTAGGCCGAATGCATTATCAAGGTAAAAACCAAATTCTTCTTCTTTTCGTACTTTCCGTCTATTTCAGAAATATGTAAAAACATGGTTTGAACCAAGATTTTTCATGTAAACATAAAAAAAATCATTTTAGAACTTAAATTCATAAGAATCGGCCACTATTGGTGTTATTAATATATAAAAATTCAACCTTTTGCATTATAGAGCACAAAACTATAAGTTTTCTTGTTTTTGGTATTTTTCGGTCATTTCAGAAATATGCAAACAGGTTGTTTAAACTATTATTTTTCATTCAATCATAGAAAATATTAGTTTAGAACACATCCCTTCATGAATCAGCAGCCATAGATAGGGTTTATACAAAAAGATTCCAAGTTTAAAGGCTTAGGTAAAAAATCATGAGTTTCCGCGCTTTCTGCGCATTTCGTTCATTGCAGCGATAAACAGACACATGATTCAAATCATTATTTTTCATCTAAACAGAACAAATATCATATTAGAATACTTATTCATACAAATCATAAGCCATATGATCATGCAAGAATAAAATTTTCCAACTTCCAAGTTTTAACACGAAAACCTTGAATTCCTTTGTTTTTCGAAACTTTTCAGTCATCGCAGAAATATGTAGAAATATTATTTAATCTAATATTTTTCATCAAAACAAATCAAAAATTAGTTTAGAATACAACCATGCACAAATTGCCCCCCCTTATGATGTTTATGCATAAAAATTGTGATTTTAAGTTATAGAATTCACCTTTGGAAAAATCTCATAGAAAGAATCATGTTTTTGGTAGAAGATAAATTTTCTCTCCCAATAACTCACCCAAACAGAATTAAATCTATAAAAATCAGAAATCAAATAGTTCAAAATAATTTTCCCATAATTTATTTCATAGAAATCAGTTTAGAAATCAAAAGAGAATAAAAACTTAAGATTACGGTCACGAAATCGCGAAACAGAAAGGTGTTTTCAATATTTCAGTAAAGAGAAATATTTTGAGAGGATTTTCTGCCAAAATACAGAAAGAATAAGAGATTGGCTACTAGAAACCCTGGTTTGGCCAAATTTTAGAATAAATATTAGGGTTTGGGTGAAATTTCCACTAATACCCTTAATGAATTAGATTAGGAGCATTTTGGTGTAGTGGGCTTTTGGGTATTTGGGCTTTTCCTTTAAATTTTTGGCAGAATAAGATTTAAAATAAAAAGAATATTTTTCTTATTAATTCTGGAACATTTCCCTGAAAAATATTTATTTTAAAATATTTTAAAAATACTCATAAAATTATTTTATGCTTAAAAATTGTCTTATCCATGAAAATTCATTTTATTTAAAATAAATTCTTTTATGCAAATCCACTTCATATAAATCATTTATTTCACAACAGCAACACATATTATGCATATTAAAATTAATTTAATATGCCACATACTCATTAATCACTTAGATCACAAATTTTCACACAAGCACACACTTAACCTTATTAGTTCTAAATCAAGCAATTTATCACGAAAATTCCTAAGGTGGATGTGGATTGTTACATTCTCCCTCCCCCCCCCTAAAGAAATTCATCCTCGAATTTAAACCCTTACATAGTTTCTCTTAAAAAGCTGAGGATGCTTCTGTCGCATCTCCTCCTTCGCTTCCTAAGTGCACTCATCTATCCCATGATTTTGCCACTGAACCTTAATCATGGGTATCTCCTTATTTCTTAACTTCTTTACTTGTTGATCCACTATAGCTATCAGTGACTCCTCATAGGATAGTTGCTCATCTAACATAATGTTTGGAGGTAAAAGAATGTGCGATGGATCTGACACATATTTCCTTAACATTGAGATGTCGAACACTGGGTGTAGATGCGCCAAAGTTGGAGGCAGGGCAAGTTTATAAGACACTTCTCCAACTTTATCTAAGATTTTGAAAGGACCAATGAAATGAGGTGATAATTTCCCTTTCTTGCGAAATCTCATAACTCCTTTCATTGGCGAGACCTTTAAGAATACGTGATCTCCCATGGCGAATTGGACTTCCTTTCACTTAGGGTCCGCATAACTCTTTTGTCGACTGAACGCTGTTTTTAGTCGATCTTGAATTGTTGGTACTTTCTCATTGGTCTCCTTAAGCAATTCGGCCATTTCTACATGCTTGTCTCTAGGTTCAATCCAACAAATCGGAGAACGTCATCTTCTCCCATACAATGCTTCGTATGGTGCCATGCCAGTGGACGAATGATAGCTATTGTTGTAGGTGAATTCAATCAAGGGTAAATACTTATCCCCACTTCCATTCAGGTAGTTGAATCTCTTATAGCAATCCTGAGGGTCGCTGATGTTCATACTTGACTTGCTGGTAAGTCAGACAGGATGCTATAAACTTAGCTACATCTTTCTTCAATCGAGGCCACCAATAATTAGCTTTCACATCATAGTACATCTTGGTAGGTCCAGGATGAGCACAGTAAGGTGTAAGGTGTCTGATGTGCCTCCTTCAATATCCTTTCCTTTAGTCCATCCACATCAGGCACGTATACTCTATTCTTGCACTTTAAAATTCCATTGACTATCTCAAACTTAGAGTTCTTTCCTTCTCTCGTCTCATCCTTCAACTTCATCATGTATGGGTCACTATCATGTGAATCCCTTATTTCTTCCATTAACTTAGATCTTACTTGAAAATGAGCCAATAAAACTCTCGATCCTCCAATCTCCAGTGTCAATCCTTGATTAAATAATTCCATTAGTTCTTTCATAATCGACCTCTTTCCCACATCCATATGAGCTAGGCTTCCCATCGACTTTTAACTCAAGGCGTCTGCCACTACATTTGCCTTCTCGGGATGATAGAGAATCTGACAGTCATTATCCTTCAATAGTTCAATCCATCTCCTTTGTCTTAGATTGAGGTCTCTTTGGCTCAAGATGTATTGAAGACTTTTATGATCCGTGTAGATTTCACACTTCGTTCCATACATGTAATGTTTCCAGATCTTGAGGGTGAACACTATTGCAGCTAACTATAAATCGTGAGTAGGGTAATTTGCTTCATGTCTCTTTAGTTGTCGTGATGCATAGGCGATGACTTTACCATTTTGCATCAAAACACACCCAAGTCCTACTCTCGAAGCGTCGTAGTAGATAGTGAATCCTTCTTCTCCTTCTGGTAATGTCAAAATTGGGGTCGATACTAAACACTCCTTGAGCTTCTGAAAACTCTTTTCATAGGACTCTTCCTAATTGAACTTAACTTGCTTTCTTGTCAACTTGGTCAATGGGGCTGCTATCTTAGAAAAGTCCTGTATGAATCTATGGTAATATCCCGCCATGCCCAAGAAACTTCATACTTCTAAAACTATTATGGGCCTTGGCCAATTTGCTATTGCTTTAACTTTCCTAAGATCAACTTGAATTCCTTCCTTACTTACTACATGTCTAAGAAAGATGACCGACTCCATCCAAAATTCACACTTGGATAACTTTGCATAGAGTTGGTGATCACACAACATTTAAAGCACGATCCTCAGATGTTCTTCATGTTCCTCTTTATTCTTTGAGTAAATCAGGATGTCATCGATGAATATGATCACGAACTTGTTAAGGAATGGCTTGAATACTCGATTCATCAAGTCTATGAAAGCAGCAGGAGCATTTATTAAACCGAATGGCAAAACCGTAAAGTCATAGTGTCCATATCTAGTACGGAAGGCAGTCTCGTAGATATCTTCTCTTAGGATCTTCAGTTGATGATAGCTAGACCTTAAGTCAATCTTGGAGAAGTGACTAGCTCCTTGCAGTTGATCAAAAAGATCATCGATCTTCGGCAATGGGTATTTATTCTTCACAGTGACTTTGTTAAGTTGACGATAGTCAATGCACATTCGGAACGAGCCATCTTTCTTTTTCACGAACAACACTGGAGCACCCCATGATGAACTGCAAGGTTGAATGAAGCCCTTATCAAGTAGGTCATGCAATTGCATCTTTAACTCCTTTAGCTCCATTAGTGCCATATGATATGGTGGTATCGATATTGGTTGTGTACCAGGTAGCAGTTCGATGTTGAACTCAATCTCACGATCAGGGGATAGTCTGGGTAAATCTTCTGGAATGACATCCATGAACTTGTCCACTACTGGAATGCTCTCATCTCGAATGGCAGCTTCTTTGCCAGTGTTGACTACATGGGCTAAATACGTTTGGCATCCTTTCCTTAACATCCGCCTCTCTTCTAAGGCCGATATCAAGTTCAAAGGATTCTCATTCCTATCTCCTTGGTACACAAACTCCTTCCCATCTCTAGTTTGAAACTCGACAAGTTTCTTCCTACAGTTGATACGAGCTCCATGCTCATACAACCAGTCCATCCCTAATATCACATCGAATTCTAGTACGTCCAATTCTAGCAACACTACCAGAAGTGTTTGTCCATTAATGTCTACATCACAATCCTTATACTTGTACTTTACTTCCATCACTTCCCCTAAAGGAGTTGCTATTACTAACGGTTCACTCATCAATTCCTTATCTATACCCAAGTACTTAGCAAAACAAGGCAACACAAAAGAATGGGTAGCACTAGAATCAATTAAACATTTTGCACTAGAACTTTGGATGGGGATGATACCTGTGATGGTGATGTACGAATCGCAAGCCTCTTGCGGATTTAACGCAAAGACTCGACCTTTGCCCTTATTTTCTATCATCGGTGCATTCCCAACCATTGGCCCCTTGTCCTTGACTCCTTGTCCTTGCGTTTGGAATGGCTTAGATTGTGATCAAGCTGTGGTTCCATTCCATTGACTTCTCATCTGAGGGCAGTCCTTTATGAAGTGCCCCATTTGCCCACACTGAGGCAAGCTCCAGTATCTTTCTGGCAGACTCCATAATGTTTCTTTCCATATTTGCCGCAAGTGGGGATCTCTTACTTAGTTTGACCATTTCGTGGTCTAGATGATGAAAAATCCTTCTTTTGTTCTCCTTCATTTCCATGCTGTCCTTTATGACCTTTGTTCTTATGCCTTCCCTTCTGGTCTCATTCAGCTCGTTCAGCTTTCTCCGCATTGTATCTTTTCTCCATGACCTTAGCCTTATCTACGAGCTTGGCTAAGGTTGGAAACTTTATTACTGCTAACGAATTGAATAGAGGTGTGATCAGTCCTCTAAGGAAATGATTGACGTGACTTGCTTCAATAGGAATGATGTTGACAGCGAATTGACTAAGTCGGTTAAACTCCTTAGCGTAATCCGACATAGACATTCCTAACCTTTGCTTCAGTTGCTCAAACTGTAATGCCCTATCTTGCCTTTCTCTTTCTGGCAAGAACTGATCCATTACTTCTTGCTTAAACTCTACCCACGTAGGTGGGTCAGCCCCGTAAAGTCATTCTTCGATACTCCTCTCATACTAGTACCAAGCATCTTTCTTGAGTTGGAGTCCTACCAACTCAATCACTTGAGCATCTGAGCAAGATAAATGATGAACTAGCTTATCCATCTCATCCAAAAATTCGTAAGGGTATCTCTTTCCTCACCACAAAAGGTAGGCGGTTGCAACTTCTTAAACTCTGCCATGATCATTCCCTCATCAGGTAGCTGTTTCCTCTCTCTTCGAGCAGGTGTTGCTATGGCAGGTGGCATAATTCCATTCTTCTCTTGAGTTAGCGGGGCTTCTCACCTTTCAGCTCGTAGCTCATCCAGTTCCTTGCGCAAATCTCTTATTTCTTTGCACATGGTGTGTACTTCTTGTGAAGATGCTTGCTCACTAGAGCCCATAGTTGATGCCTTTATGTTAGATCTTTCTCTTGACCGTATAGGTGCAGAGGCAGCATTCGATGCGGTGTCTGATATAACATCATTGTTAGCCCTAACAGATTGGATGTCTGTGCAAACCTTCTTCTTGGGAGGAATTCTGTCTATCATAATAAGGGAATTTAGTACTAATCCCCTATCCTAACCCATTTAATCTCCTCTTATCCTAGTACGCATTATCATGCATTTACCATGTCACATCACTAAGCGCATGTCATGTATGAATCGCATATCACATAGTTTTGCACATATCACATATCATAATCATATAGCATATATCTCATAATATCACACTATAGCATAATAATGAAGGAAATCATCTCAACCTAGGTAACTAGACAATTAAGGAAAATCATTCGTATCATATAGAGTGTTATGCCATTACATCGATCATCATATCTACTCGACCTAGTTATCATGTCCACCTCCAGAGCAATTAAGAGCAACATGGCCACTACTACAACATCGGTAGCAAATAAGATCTCTATCTTGATGGTGATTAGCTGAAGATGCAGACCTCATTGGTGAGTAATCTCCTCTATGCTCAACAATCCCTGACCTGAGTTGCTCCATATCCTCTCTTAGTGCATGAATCATGACCTTAAGACGTCGGTTTTCCTCCTTCAAGTAAGAATAGTTATCCTCCAATTTTTGGATCTTACTATATACCCAATCAGGATCTAAGCGCTCCTCAGGGTCCTCCTCTTCGTTCAGGGTCTTCTCTTTCATGGGGTGAATCACAGTTACAACTTACTCAAGCATCTCTGGCCAAGTCCTCTTACAGGTCACACGGGGTGCCCTAGGTCGCGGTCCTTGAGCAGAGGTAATCTTCTTGGTCATCTGTCAGAAGAATCGTAAGGCAAGCAACCAATAATAAGGATTACTAAAATCTATTAGGATTTCATAGAACTATCCTAGTGATAGACTGTAAATGATAAGACAGGAAAATTTCTATGCTCCAGGATTCTACTTAAACAACTCATATAAAACAAGCCTAAATTAGACTTTTAAAAACTATGGCTCTAATACCACCTATGTCACATCCCAACCTTAGAGATATGACGCTCCTAGAACATGGGCAGACATAAGGTCACCCACGCCCGTAGAACCCACTTACATATAAACAAATCATGCCTAGGATCTTACCAAACCTCTTTCATTAACTTGTTTAAAACATTTAGAGGAATACTATAAATTGCAGAAGACTTAAAGTAAATCATTACATATAAAATCCATAAGGAAAAATAATATGAATCCATAAGTATCAGTCTACATTCCTAGAGCATCTAATGACAAGACTTCATAAAAATAGTATTATTGATAACTTGGATAAGGAATTTCCCAAGCGAGGTAGAATGCTTGAGCCATCACCTTGCCTCTGCATATTTCCTCAACTGGAACCAGGCAAGGAAAAAGGGTGAGATGGATGATCTCAATGAGTAAACGAAAAGGCACATACATTATCACATATTCCTTTGAAAAGAAACACATAGCTTATACACATAGTTCATGATTTATAACACATAGTGAGTGAATGCTATTACTCTATCACTCGAACACATTGAGGAAAGGTGGCCTTATACCAAATTCCAACTCCTATCACATAGAAGGCATGAAGCTGACCAAGCCCCACAGCTAGAACTGCCCCTTTCTAGTTGAGGTGGATACACTACCCCTACCTATCGGTTTAAGACCACGTGCACAGGTTCCGATGATTACCCGCATCGGCACGAGGATTCTGCATAAAGGGTAAAAGGTACCATAGCTAGAGCTAATGGTAGTCACAATTAACAATATCATATATGGCAACAATAACATGTATTTCAATAGCAATAGTGGTTTAGCTTTTAAATAATGATACAATGATAGTGTAGTTCCAGAAAGAATACAAGTTAGGGTGTTAATCACAAGAATTTCTCATTGGATAACAAAATAGTTTTGGACCAAATGTCCCTTGGCAACCCAAGCTTGACAAAGAAATCATATAATAATATTTAAAATGGAAAGAACTTTGGTTTCAAAGATCACAAAGGCTCACATAGCATGTCATCTCATATTTGTAACATAACAAAATGTTACTTGCACTTGTAATATGAGCATAGTGTTTACTCACCTTGGGGTTCCTTTGCTCCTAGTACACGTAGTCCTTTTGCACTTCTAAAGCTCTGCAAACTCTAACATAATATTTGATTTAATACTTAGTATTTATTTACTCATGATGCTCATATCCTATAACTACCCATGCATATATAGTATACACATTAGAGTTCACTCATAAGTGTACTCATCACTTGCACATAACACATTGACTTTGAAAGTCTTGCATACTTGGCCTTATAGGCTCTCATGATAACACATTACAATCACATCAATACCATTTTAAGGTCATCACAATATTATTACCTCAATATAAATTCACTTTAATAATTATCTTAGTTCATTTTACACTTCCATACATGTCAACTTAACAATTTACCTTTCAAGCATCATGCTTAATTCTTATTATCCCTTTCACTTCATTAACTCATAACCATATGTTCATCATCAAGTCATCACAACATCTAGTTCCAAATTCCCCAATCACATTTGCATTCTAATCACAACATGAGGTTAAGATACCTTAAGTATACCTTAAGTATACCATAATGCAATTAAGCTTATCTAGGATCATACCTTCGACTAACATAAATTTTATCATTTATTACACATACATACATGTCAACAATCATCAAAACACATCACATAAAATTTATAAACATTGGGACAAAAATGTTCATGTAGGCCGAATGCATCATCAAGGTAAAAACCAAATTCATCTTCTTTTCGTACTTTCCGTCTATTTCAGAAATATGTAAAAACATGATTTGAACTAAGATTTTTTTATGTAAACATAACAAAAATCATTTTAGAACTTAAATTCATAAGAATTAGCCACTATTGATGTTATTAATATATAAAAATTCAACCTTTTGTATTATAGAGCACAAAACCATAAATTTTCTTGTTTTCGGTATTTTTCGGTCATTTCAGAAATATGCAAACAGGTTGTTTAAACTATTATTTTTCATTCAATCATAGAAAATATCAGTTTAGAACACATCCCTTCATGAATCGGCAGCCATAGATAGGGTTTATACAAAAAGATTCCAAGTTTAAAGGCATAGGTGAAAAATCATGAGTTTCCGCGCTTTCCGTACATTTCGTTCATTTCAGCGATAAACAGACATATGATTCAAATCATTATTTTTCATCTAAATAGAACAAATATTATATTATAATACTTATTCATACAAATCAAAAGCCATATGATCATGCAAGAATAAAATTTTCCAACTTCCAAGTTCTAACACGAAAACCTTGAATTCCTTTGTTTTTTGAAACTTTTCGGTCATCGCAAAAATATGCATAAATATTATTCAATCTAATATTTTTTATCAAAAAAAATAAAAAATCAGTTTAGAATACAACCACGCACAAATTGCCCCCTCTTATGTTGTTTATGCATAAAAATTGTGATTTTAAGTTATAGAATTCACCTTTGGAAAAATCTCGCAGAAAGAATTGTGTTTTCGGTAGAAGATAAATTTTCTCGCCCAAAAACTCACCCAAACAAAATTAAATCTGTAAAAATCAGGAATCAAATAGTTCAAAATAATTTTTCCATAATTTATTTCATAGAAATCAGTTTAGAAATCGAAAGAGAATAAAAACTTACTATTACGGTCACGAAATCGCGAAACAGAAAGGTGTTTTCAATATTTCGGTAGAGAGAAATATTTTGAGAGGATTTTCTGCCAAAATACAGAAAGAATAAGAGAATGGCTGCTGAAAACCCTGGTTTGGACAAATTTTAGAATAAATATTAGGGTTTGGGTGAAATTTCCACTAATACCCTTAATGAATTAGGTTAGGAGGATTTTGGTGTAGTGGACTTTTGGGTATTTGAGTTTTTCCTTTAAATTTTCAGCTGAATAAGATTTAAAATAAAAAGAATATTTTTCTTATTAATTCTGTAACATCCCCCTCAAAAATATTTATTTTAAAATATTTTAAAAATACCCATAAAATTATTTTATGCTTAAAAATTGTCTTATGCATGAAAATTCATTTTATTTAAAATAAATTCTTTTATGCAAATGCACTTCATGTAAATCATTTATTTTACAATAGCAACACATATTATGCATATTAAAATTAATTTAGTGTGCCACATACTCATCAATCACTTAGATCGCAAATTTTCACACAAGCACACACTTAACCTTATTAGTTCAAAATCAAGCAATTTATCACGAAAATTCCTAAGGTGGGTGTGGGTTGTTACAATGATATAGCTCTTCATGGATGCCTTGATAGATACCCTTTAATGTCACTCGACCTGTGACAAAGTTGGTGGTACTAGTTTCCTAAGGATCATTCTTAGAAATAAAGAGGATAAGTTCATATAGAGAAGGACATACTCAAATGAAAAAGACAAAAGTATCTCAAAGGTAACTATAGTTCAAATAAAGGCCTGAAGTTATATAGTAAGAAGGAAAAAGAATTAATCAAAACAAAATTATGAATACAGGGAAAGGAAAGTTGATATGAGCTAAGTAATAGAAATGCTCAAACTTAATAAAAGATGAAGAATGAAAGGGAGATAAGGGACATAAACTAAGTGCTAGAAATTTTCATGGGTCATAAATAAGCTATATATTTGAATGATAGAAATGAAGATTTAGATAACCATATTAGAATACACTAAGGGATCGCATTAATCAAGTGAAATTATAATTCTCCATGACACTTGTCAAGACATAGTTAGGAATTAAAAAAAAAAGGTCAGTAATAAATTGATAATAAAATAAGGAAAACAAGTAAAAGAGAAGGAAATGCAAAATAGGAATGTCAATAAGAATTAAAAATTGAATTATATGACATATGGAGTGATTAGGTTTGATTGGATATAATACAAAGAGAACTTGAAAATTTAAAAGAATATACATGCCTTATTGAGCTCAACAAGAAGACCTTACTAAGGAACAAATGAATCTTTTTTAGGAAGAAAAAAGGGGGAAAATCAAACTTTGGGAGACAAGGAACTGAAAGGGAATTGGATTAGAATAGTAATGTAATTACATGAGATTTATTATGACAAATTTAACAAGTAAAGTAAAACAAGAAAGAGTATAATACTTGACAATAGAAATCTTATCGCCAAAGTGTTTTAATGATAGTGCAATCTTTGAAATCCAAATTTAAAACCACTCTGATTTCTAAAATTAATTTGATTAGCTGATGATAAAAAAAGTAAGCTGGAAAAACATTAGTCATGGACCATTAGAAGTGAACTTGTTTCAACATAGATGTCTTATATCTGATGCAGAGACAACTAAATCACCTTAGATTAGACAAAAGGATAGAAATTGAAGAAGTTTTGAAATTTTGCATACAGATGCATCAATACCATTTGTGAAATGGTTAGTGAGAATTTATCCATATGTATAGACTCCTCCATATGATAATGTGCAATGAGATCTATTATTAACAAATTAGAAATAACTATCTAATAAAGGATTATGATTAAAGAAAGATGAAGTACAGATATTGTTAAATCATTTTATGTAAAGTTGAAAGTCACAAGAGACATACAAGACTCAAGGAACAAGGAACTGCAATTGATGAAATTAAGGAAAAAGTGAAAAGGAATCAATTTCTAAATTTGAAGTCAATGATAATACTCATAAGTGAGGGAATGACAAAGATGAACTGTGCATATAAGGAAATAACTATAAATTTGACTATATGAGTGTGTATATGGGCATGTATACATGAGCAAGTATGAAAATGATAAGAATATTAAAATTTAAGAGTAACTGAAACAATTAATAATGATAGAGAATCTAAGAATGTCCATATGCTGGTTTGAGATTCTATAGAATTATAAAGATTCAATGTAAAATTTTGAAATTGGTATGTAGAGATAGAACATATAAGTTAATGAAAGATTTAATAGAACATATAAGTTAATGAAAGATTTAAGGTGAGCATTGTTATGTTTTTCATTTGTAAATAACTGTACATATACTGTATGGTCATTACATGCTCAAAAGTGATAAAATGATTAAAGTTGTAGAAAAGCTTTGACAAAGGACAAGTTGACTAAAAGTTTGGTTTGATAAAATAAATAAATAATTCTTCGTAAACATATATAGTTAAGGATTGATTAACTATTGAATGAGCTCTTCAACAGTAAGTGAAGAGCATAAATGGAAGTAATTTGTCTAAAGAGTTAGTACTTGTAATTTGTAATGAGTATTAAGAGTGACTATGATCACTATATATGAGATTATAACATTTTAAGATACTCTTTTGGAGGTTTAGAATGAAATAATAAGATAACTGTGTAGTACTTTAAGAATACTTAAGTTATGATGAGTTGACATACAGAAATAGACTTAAGTATCCGAAGTGAGGAAAGAGATATTACATATTTGATGGCCTAGAAAATCAAAGTGACATCGATTTCAAAATAGATCTTACAATATAAGAGTTGTTATTAAAGAGGAATCATCAAAGAAATTTGAAAAAGAAAGATAGTGAGAAAATGATAGAAAACTCATAGGGATGATAAATATGTATGCAAAACAATTGAGATATGAAACCTAAGCATTATTATTTGCCTTATGAATCAAGAGTATCTACTTTGAAAATTCGAGGATGATTTTTCTAAAGGGGGGTAGAATGCAATACCCAATTAAGGTTTTCCTAACCTATTAGAGTTAAAAATGGTGACACCATAATGTTCATTTACTATACCACTCAAGGTCTTTCTAGTATACTAAGAATCATAAGAACACCATAAAAAGTAATTTTAATAAATAATGTGATAATAGTAAAGAATGCAATCAATTTCGATAAGCACTTCTATGATAAAATGAAAGTCAAACCGAGTATGACTTAATGTGACTATGTTAATAATTTATTTGAGATATGAATCTAAAGTGCTAGTGAATGGATATTAGCATCTCCTAAGTCATTACGAGATAATAATAATATGAGAAGTTAATTTCAATCTAAGTTATAAACACATGATTCAAATCATTATTTTTCATCTAAACAAAACAAATATCATATTAGAACACCTATACATACAAATCAGCAGCCATATGACCATGAAAGAATAAAATTTTCTAACTTCCAAGTTCTAACATGAAAACCTTGAATTCCTTTGTTTTTCAAAACTTTTCGATGATCGCAGAAATATTATTTAATCCAATATTTTTCATCAAAACAAATCAAAAATTAGTTTGGAATATAACCATGCACAAATCGCGCCCCCCCCCCCCCCCCCCCAATGATGTTTATGCAATAAAATTGTGATTTTAAGTTATAGAATTCACCTTTGGAGAAATCTTGCAGAAAGAATTGTGTTTTCGGTAGAAAATAAATTTTCTCTCTCAAAAATTCACTCAAAAAGAATTGAATCTGTAGAAATCAGTAATCAATTAGTTCAAAATAATTTTCCCATAATTTATTTCATAGAAATCGGTTAGAAATCGAAAGAGAATAAAAACTTACGATTACAGTCACGAAATCACGAAATGGAAAAGTGTTTTCAATATTTCGGTAGAGAGAATTATTTTGAGAGGTTTTTCTGCCAAAATACAGAAAGAATGAGAGAATGGCTGCTGGAAACCCTTGTTTGGCCAAAATTTAGAATAAATATTAGGATTGGAGTGGAATTTCCACTAATACCCTTAATGAAATAGGTTAGGAGGATTTTTGTGTAGTGGGCTTTTGGATATTTGGGCTTTTCCATTAAAAATTTTGGCTGAATGGAATTAAAATAAAAAAAATATTTTTCTTATTAATTCTGGAACATTTTTCTCAAAAATATTTATTTAAAAATATTTTAAAAATAACTATAAAATTATTTCATGCTTAAAAATTGTCTTATGCATGAAAAATTCATTTTATTTAAAATAAATTCTCTTATACCAATGCACTTCATGTAAATCATTTATTTCACAATAGCAACACATATTATGCATATTAAAATTAATTTAATATGCTACATACTCATCAATCACTTAGATCACAAATTTTCACACAAGCACACACACTTAACCTTATTAGTTCAAAATGAAGCAATTTATCACGGAAATTCCTAGGGTGGGTGTGGGTTGTTACAGTGGCATTATACGAAATTCCAATCCCAACCCATCATTTATAAAGAGTTGTGAAACTGATCAAGCTCCACAGCTAAAATCGCCCCTTCTAGCTAAGGTGGATACACTACCCCTATCTATCAAGTTAAGACCATGTGCACAAGTTTCAATGATTACCCACATCGGCATGAGGATTTCTATATAAAGGGTTAAAGGTACTATAGCTAGAGTTAATGGTAATCAATTATAATAATAACACTTCAATAAACAATAACATGTAGCATAATAGCAATAGCAACTTAACTTATTAAACAAAAGATAAGATAATAGTGTGGTTCTAGAAAGAAAGTAAGGTAAGGCAACAGTTATAAAGGATCTTTCATATCATTGAATAACAATAATGGCTTTGGACCAATTGTCCTTTGGCAGCTCAAGCTTAATAAAGAAATCATATAATTGTAATTAAAAGTAGAAAAATTCTTGGGTTTCAAGAATCTCAAAGGTTCCCATAACATAATCACTTGTATGTGTAACATGAATATAATGTTTACTCCCCTTGTGGTTCCTTTGCTCCTAGTACTTGTAGCCCTTTGAACTTCTACTACTCCTCAAGCTCTAATATAATATTTAATTCAATACTTAGTATTTGTCTAACATCATGCTATCCTATCCCATAACTACCCCATACACATATAACATTCACATACACTTAGAGTTGCACTTATAAGTGTACTTATCACTTGCACATAGCATGTTGACTTTTAAAGTCTTGCACACTTAGCTTTTGTAGGCCCATATCAAAATATGTTATAACTCATACCAAGACCTTTTTCTAAAGCCAAGCACATATATCATGATCTTAATATCAATTCCATTTAACATTCAACTTAGTACATTTAACACTTTACATCTATACCAACTTAACAAGTAATCTTAAAGGGTCATGCTTATCTCTTTTAACAAATCATAGCATCCATCTCATAGTCAATTTAAAATCATCAATTTACTATTAACTCATCGAAAAAACCTATTTTCCATATCACTTAAACATATACATATATTAATCACAACATAGTGATAGGGTTAGGAAACCTTAGGTATACCTTATCATCTCCATACTTGCCTAGAGTTATTCCTTCAATCAATATGCAATTAAATCATTTATTATTCATATATACATGCCAATAATCATTAAAATACATATATAAAAATTATAGACATTGGGATTAAGTTCCCGATGTAGGCCGAATACCCTATAATCATGGAAAACATGAACTTTCTCACTTTTCACACTTTTCATTCATTATAGTAATACGTAAACACATGATTTAAACCAATATTTTTCTTGTAAACATGTCAAAATTCATTTTAGAATGCTCCAATGTACAAATTGTCATGCAAATAGATACATATGTATGAAAATTTTCCAATTTTAGGTTTTAGGATGAAAACCATAAATCCCTCATGTTTCTTGTACCTTTCGGTCATTACAGTAATATATAAAAACATGGTTTAAACTAATATTTTTATTGTCATAAAAAGAAAATTCATTTTAGAGCTCTAATACCTATGAATCAATAGCCATGGATATTTATATGCATGAAAATTTCCAATTTTAGGTTTTAGAGTGAAAATCATGAGTTCTCTTACTTTTTGGTATTTTCTGATCGTTACAATAATATACAGAAATATGATTTAAATCAATATTTTTCATCTAAACACAACAAAAATCAATTTAGACCACAATGATATATAAATTGGCAGCCCCCCTTGTGTTTATGCATGAAATTTCAAATTTTGAGTTTTAGGGTTCACCTTTGGAGGATTCTCATAGGGAAGGTTGTGTTTTCAGTGGAAAAATTGATTTCTCTTTCAAAGTTCAGCTAGGCCAAATTTAATCAATAGAAAATCAGTAAAAACAATAGCCCAAAATAGTTTTCCCATGGTTAGTTTCAAAAAAAAAAATCAAATAATTAATTGAAATAAGAGAAAAACTTACGAAAATGATTGCGAAATTGCAAGGTTTAAAAATACTTTATGAATTTCGGTTGAGAGAATATATCTGGGAAAATTTTCCTATTAAAATTATGAAGAATAATATAATGGTGGCTGTCTCCCTTAGAGCTAGCCATATTTTAGTTTAAATATTTAGGGTTTTAGCTAAATTCTAAGTTTACCCTTAATGAGCTAGTTTAGGAGTATTTTAGTGTAATAGACTTTTAGAAAATTAGGCCTTTTATTTTATTTATGGGCCAATTTTATGTTATTAAAAATAAAATATTTTTTTCTTATTGTTGTCATTGAAATTCTCCCAAAATATTTATTTAAAAATATTTTAGAAATGCTCATAAAAATTATTTTATGCTTAAAAATCGCTTTGTGCATGAAAATTCAATTTATGTGAAATAAATTATTTTATGCTAATGCACTTCACATAAATTAATTATTTCACCATAATAATTCATATTATGCATATTAGAACTAATCTAACATGCCATATACTTATCAATCATATAACATATGAATTTTCATATAAGCACTCACTTAGTCATTGTAGTTCTAAATTCAAGTAATTATCGTAGAAACTCATAGGGTGGGTGTGGGTTGTTACATTCTCCTCCCCTTAAAAGAAATTCATCATTGAATTTAGATACTTACTTATATGCTCTCGAAATGTTGAGGATGCTTTTATCGCATCTCCTCCTCAGCTTCCTAAGTACACTTGTTTATTCTATGATTTCTCCAATGAATCTTGATCATAGATATCTCTTTGTTCCTTAACCTTTTCACTTGTTGATCCACTATGGCTATTGGCAATTCCTCATAGGGCAGTAGCTCATCTATCATGATGCCTGGAGGTGACAAAATATGGGATGGATCTGACATATATTTTCTTAACATTGATATGTGGAAAACCGGGTGCATATATGCCACAGTTGGGGGTAATGAAAGCCTATAAGACACATCTCCAACCTTATTGAAGCTTTTGAAAGGACCAATGAAGTTAGGTGATAGCTTTGCTCTCTTGCCAAATCTCATGACACCCTTCATTGAGGAAACCTTTAAGAAGACGCGGCCTCCTATGGCAAGATGAACATCTTTTCTTTTAGGGTCTGCATAACTCGTTTGTCCACTGAAGGCTATCTTTAGCTAATCTTGAATCAAAGGTACCTTCTTGGTAGTCTCCTTAAGCAATTCTGGCATTTCCATATGCTTGTCTCTAGGCTCAACCCAACAAACTGGAGAATGACATTTCCTCCCATACAATGC
This sequence comes from Reutealis trisperma, assembly GCA_947687605.1. NCBI lineage: Eukaryota > Viridiplantae > Streptophyta > Magnoliopsida > Malpighiales > Euphorbiaceae > Reutealis > Reutealis trisperma. Next base: position 54,543 of record CANTUT010000103.1, on the reverse strand, counting down.
TTTGTATGGTGCCATGCCGATAGATGAATGATAGCTGCTATTGTAAGCAATTCAATCAAGGGCAAGTACTTATCCCAGCTACCACTAAAGTCCAGGACACACATCATTAGCATGTCCTCAAGTGTCTGAATTTTCCTTTATGACTATCCATCCGTTTGAGGGTGAGACGCAGTACTGAAATCCAATTGCATTCCTAATGCTTTCTTGCAACTTTTGCTAGAACCTCAAGGTGAATTGAATGCCTTGATCCAAAATGATAGAAATTGGTACTCCTTGTAGTCTCACAATTTCATCAATGTACAATTACACATACTAGATTGGAGAGTATATGGTCTTTACTTGCAAAAAATGGGCAGGCTTTATTAGTCGGTCCACTATGACCCATATAAAGTCATATCCTTTAGAGGTTTTAGGTAACCTAATTACGAAGTTAACAGTGATATGTTCCCACTTCCATTTAGGTAGTTGAATCTCTTGAAGCAGTCTAGAGGGTGGTTGGTGTTCATACGTGACTTGTTGGCAAGTTAAGCAGGATGCCGTAAACTTAGCTACATCCTACTTCAATCCAAGCCACCAATAACTTGCTCTCACATCATGATACATTTTGGTAGTTGTAGGGTGAGCATAATAATGTGTCTGATGTGCCTCCTTTAATATCCTTTCCCTTATTCCTTACACATCTGGCATGCATACTCTTTTTCCACACTTTAGAATCCCATTGACTACTTCGAATTCAAGGTTTTTTCCTTTCTCTGTTTCATCATTTAACTTAACCAAGTGTGGATCCTTATCTTGTGAAGCCTTTATCTCCTCCATTAGCTTTGACTTCATTTGAAAATGAGCCACTAAAGCTCGCAATTCTCTAATCTCCAGCCTCAAGCTCTAACTAAACAATCCTTTTAACTCTTTCACAATCGGCCTCTTCCATATGGTCACATGGGCTAGGCTTCCCATTGATTTTTGACTTAAGGCATCTGCAACCACGTTCCCCTTTTTGGGATGGTAGAGAATCTGACAGTCATAGTCCTTTAATAGTTTGACCAATCTCTTCTGCCTCAAGTTGAGGTCTCTTTGGCTTAAAATGTACTGTAGACTCTTATGATCTGTATAGATCTCACACTTCATCCCATACATCTAGTGTCTCTAGATCTTAAGAGTGAACACTATTATGGTAAATTCTAAGTCGTGAGTAGGGTAATTTACTTCATGCTTCTTAAGTTGTCGTAATACATAGATAATGACTTCACCATTTTGCATCAGGATGTATCTAAGTCCTACTCTCAAGGTGTTGCAATAGACTGTGAATCCTTCTTCACCTTCGAGGTAAAGCCAAAATCAGAGCTGATATCAAGTACTTCTTAAGCTTTTGGAAACTCTCTCCATAAGACTCTTCCCAAATAAACTTAACTTATTTTCTAGTCAACTTAGTCAATGGTGCTGCTATCTTAGAAAAGTCCTATACAAATCTACGATAATAACCCGCCTTGCCTAAGAAACTCCGAACTTCAGAAACTATTATGTGTCATGGCTAATTGGCTACCACTTCAATTTTATTGGGATCAACTTGAATTCATTCCTTACTCACTACATGCCTAAGAAAATTGACAAACTCCATCCAAAACTCAACTTAGACAACTTTGCATAGAGTTAGTGGTTTCGTAATTTCTAAAGCACAATCCTCAAATGCTCTTCATGTTCTTCTTTACTTTTAGAGTAAATTAGAATGTCATCGATGAACATAATCTTGAACTTATCTAGGAATGGCCTGAATACTTGACTCATCAAGTCCATGAAAGCAGCAGGAGCATTCATTAGACCAAATGGTAGGACTGTGAACTCATAATGACTGTATCTTGTATGAAAAGCAGTCTTATAGATGTCTTCTCCATGGATCTTTAATTGACGATAGCTAGACCTTAAGTCTATCTCGGAGAAGTAACCAGCTCCTTTTAGTTGATCAAAGAGGTCATTTGTCCTTGGCAAAGGATACTTATTCTTCACGGTGACTTTATTGAGTTGGCGATAATCGATACACATCCAGAACGAGCCATCCTTCTTTTCACAAACAACACTAGATGTGCCCCATGGTGAACGGCTCGATTAGATGAAACTCTTATCAAGTAAGTTATGTAGTTGCATCTTTAATTCTTTCAACTCTGCCGATGCCATATGGTATGGCTGTATCAATATAGGCTCTATGCTCAGTAGTAGCTCGATGTTGAACTCGATCTCACAATCCGGTGGTATTCCAGGTAAATCCTCAAGAAAAATGTCCATGAATTCATCCATCACTGGCATGCTTTTGCCTCAAATAGTATCCTCTTTGTCTAAATTGATAGCGTGAGCTTAGTATGCTTAACACCCTTTTCTTAACATCCTTCTTACTCCTAAGACTAATATCAAATTTGGAGGATTCTCATTCCTATCTCTTTGACGCTTAAATTCCTCCCCGTCCTTAGTTCAAAACTCCAATAACTTCTCTCTACAGTCAATATGGGCTCCATGCTAATAAAGCCAATCCATGCCTAAGATTACATCAAATTCTAGCACATCAAGTCCTGGCACTAGAATTCTATAGGAAGTTTTCATCCATTAATGGCTACCTCGCAATCCTTAAACACATGTTTCACTTTCATCACCTCTCCCAAAGGAGTTGACACTACTAAAGGTTCAATCATTAATTCCTTATTTCTACCAAGACTTTTAGCAAAACATGGTGATACAAAAGAATGCATAGCACCAGAATCAATCAAACATCTTAAACTAGAATTCTTGATGGGGATGATACCTGTGGTAGTGGTGTACGAAGTACATGCCTCTTGCTAATTCAGTGTGAAGACTCGATCCTTACCCTTATTATTTGTTGTCGGTGCATTCCCAATAGCTAGCCCCTTGTTTTTGGCTCCTTGCCCTTGAGGTTAAAATGATCTAAGTTGTGGAGGTGCTAAGCTAGCATTTCCTAGATTCCTTGTCTGAGGGTAGTCCTTAATGAAATGACACATTTGCCCATACTTTAGGCAAGCACCAAAAATTCTTCGGCACACTCTAGGATGCTTCTTTCCATACTTGCCATAAGTGGGGAGATCTTGCTTAGCTTGACCATTCTGCGATCCAGGTGTTGAAGAAGTTGAAAATTCCTTCCTTAGGCCTCCTCCTTCTCTATGTTGGCCTCCATGACCCTTATTCTTATGCTTTCCTTTCTGCTCCCATTCAGCTGATTCGGCTCTCTTAGCCTTATATCTATTTTCCATTATCTTGACCTTATTTATCAGCTTAGCTGAGGTTGAGAATTCAGTTGCTACCAATGAGTCAAACAGAAGTGTGATCAATCCCTTTAAGAATTGGTTGACACGACTTGCTTCTATATGAACAATATTAGCAGCAAACCTGCTAAGTCGATTAAACTCCTTAACATAATTGAACATTGACATTCCAGGTTTTTGCTTCAGCTACTCGAATTACAGTGCCTATCTTGCCTTTCACCTTTAGGAAAGAACTGATCCATCATTTCTTGTTTAAATTCTGCCCAAGTAGGTAGGTCTGCTCCATAAAGTTGCTCTTCAATATTTCTCTCATACCAGTACTAAGCCTCCTTCTTGAGTTGGAGTCTTACCAACTCAATCACTCAGGCATCCTAGCAAAATACGAATTAGCTTGTCCATCTGATCCAAAAAATTCATGAGGTTCATCACCCTCCTCACCATAAAAGGTAGGTGGCTATAGCTTTTTGAACTTTGAGATAGTCATCCCTTTGTCAGGCAGCTACTTCCTTTCCCTCCATGTAGGTGCCACTATTGCAAGAGGCAGAACTCCATTTCCTTCTTGTGTTAGTGGCACTTCTTGCCTTTGAGCTTTCAGCTCATCTAATTCCTTATACAGGTCTCTCATTTCCTCACACATAGGTTGGATCTCTTATGAAGATGCTTGCTCACTAGAGCTCATGGTTGGTGCCCTTGAATTAGATCTTTCTCTTGACTATACAGATGCAGAGGCAGCATTTGAAATAGTGTCTAATATTGCACCCTTATTAGCCCTAACAGGTTGGGCAGCTATGTGAACCTTCTTTTTGGGAGCCATTATGCTACCATGATAAGGGAATTTAGTGCTAACTGCCTACTAACCCATCTAACCCCATTATCATAACATATCACATCTCATATCACATATCGCATAGCATATATCACATAGCATATATATCAAGGTATGTATCATATATCATAGTCATGTAACATATAATTTATGGCATCATAAATTTCTCTATCATATATAAGTCAATCATGTCATAGGCAATATAAGAAATCAATGCGTACTAAGTCACTAGGTAATCAAATAGTATTATTCGCATTGTATAAATCCTATACCCTAGGCCAATAATCATCCACTACCAATGCAAACCTCAACTGTGCCCCTCGTCTAGACAAATGTTAGGTAGCTTCTAGGGTCGCTTAGGCAAATAATCAATAAGAGGACAATTGGCAAAAATGTGACTAAAACCATGAAATTTTTAGCAAAGTAAATCTTTATCCAATGTGCAACCCATTAAGGACAAAGTCCTAGATGGTGAGTGATAAAAACCTTCAGGTTAGTTGTCATCCATTCGCTCAACACCTCTGGTCTTAAGCTACTCCACATCCTCCCTCAAAGCATGAACCAAAAGCTAAAACATTAGTTTTCCTCCTTCAAATCTGAGTAGTCACTCTCTGGTTTCTGAATCTTACCATGAACCAAGTCACAGTTTAAATACTCCTCGGGGTCCTCTTCTTTAAGCACCTTGTCTTCCTTGAGGTGAATCATGGGCATGACTTTCTCGAACATCTCTCACCATATCCTCTTGCATGCCACATGTGGTGCTCTAGGCCACGGTCATCAAGTAAGGGTAATCTTCTTGGATCATAAGGCACGCGAACAAATAATAACATAGAGTACTATAGCTTATTAAGATTTCATGGAACTCTACTAGTGATAGACTGCAAGTGACATGATAGGAAAATTCCTATACTCCAGGATTATACTTAACTAACTAAATAAATAAACAAGTCAATACTAGACTTTAAAACTATAGCTTTGATACCAACATTGTCACATCCCAATTTCAAAAATATGACGATCCTAGAACATGGGGAGATATAAGGTCAAACACGTTCGTAGAACCCATTCATGAACATACAATCACTACCTAGGATCACACCAAAACCTCAAGCATTAACTCAATTAAACCATTTATAAGAAAACTTTAAGTTGTGGAAGAATAGTTAAAATAAACTTTAAATATAATCCATAAGAAAGATAATGCTTAGACTCCAAATAAAGTCACCAAAACATAATATTCCAAAAGTAAAGTTCCCATCACAATAACTCCCAGAACGTCTAAGGACTCATCATAGTATAGCATAATAATAACTTTAATAAGGGAATTTCCTAAGTGGAGTAGGTTGCCTGAGTGATCACCTTGCCTCCTCATAACGCTCACCTGGAACCATACAAGGAAAAAATGGGTGAGATAGTGATCTCAATGAGTAAACAATATTGCTTAAACAATAGCATATATCCCTTAAAAATGTCCTAGAGCTTATAACACATAGTTCATGATTCATCATTCATAGTTCATAGATTACAATTTAGCAAGGTTTGCAAAAAATCACAATTATAACACTTATCACTTATGAAGAGTTGACAGTTATTTTAGCTCATTCACTATAAGGAGAGGTGGAATTATACCAAATTCCAACTCCCAACCCATCACTTATAAAGAGTCATGAAAATAATCAAGCTCCACAGCTAGAACCACCTCTTATAACTGAGGTGGATACACTACCCCTATCCATCAGGTTAAGACCATATGCACAAGTTCCGATGATTAACCGTATCGGCATGAGAATTTCTACATAAAGGGTTAGAGGTACCATAGCTAGAGCTAATGTAATCACTTATAAGAATAATCCTTCAGTAAACAATAACATATAGCACAATGGCAATAGCAACTTAACTTATTGAACAAAAGATAAGATAATAATGTGGTTCCAAAAAGAAAGTAGGATAAGGCAACAATTACAAAAGATCTTTCATATCATTGAATAACAATAATGGCTTTGGACCAATTGTCCTTTGGCAACCCAAGCTCAATGAAAAAATCATATAATTGTAATTGAAAGTAGAAAAATGACTTAGGTTTCAAGAATCTCAAAGGTTCCCACAACATTATCACTTGTACTTGTAACATGAATATAATGTTTACTCCCCTTGTGGTTCCTTTGCTCCTAGTACTTGTAGCCCTTTGAACTTCTACTACTCCTCAAGCTCTAATATAATATTTAATTCAATACTTATTATTTGTTTAAGATCATGCTACCCTATCCCATAACTATCCCATGCACATATAACATTCACATATACTTAGAGTTGCACTTATAAGTGCACTCATCACTTGCACATAGCATGTTGACTTTTAAAGTCTTGTACACTTAGCTTTTAGAGGCCTATATGAAAACACATTATAACTCATACCAAGACCTTTCTAAATCCAAACATAATATATCATGATCTTAATATCAATTCCATTTAACATTCAACTTAGTACATTTAACACTTTACATATATATCAACTTAACAAGTAATCTTGAAGGGTCATGCTTATCTCTTTTGAACAAATCATAGTATCCATCTCATAGTCAATTTAAGATCATCAATTTCCTATTAACTCATCGAAAAAACCTATTTTCCATATCACTTAAACATATAGATATATTAATCACAACATAGTAATAGGGTTAGGAAACCTTAGGTATACTCTATTGTGTCCAGACTTGCCTAGAGTTATTCCTTCAATCAACATACAATTAAATCATTTATCATTCATATATACATGTCAACAATCATTAAAATACATCATAAAAAAATTATAGACATTGGGATTAAGTTCCTAATGTAGGCCAAATACCCTATAATCATGGAAAACATCAACTTTCTCACTTTTTGCACTTTTTGTTCATTACAGTAATATGCAAACACATGATTTAAATCAATATTTTTCATGTAAATATGTCAAAAATCATTTTATAATGCTCCAAAATACAAATCAGCACCCATATAGATACATATGTATGAGAATTTTCCAACTTTAGGTTTTAGGATGAAAACCATGAATCTCTCTTGTTTCCAATACCTTCCGGTCATTACAGTAATTTATAAAAACATGGTTTAAACCAATATTTTTCATATAATCAAAACTAAATTCATTTTAGAGCACTAATACCTATGAATTGGCAGCCATGGATATTTATATGCATGAAATTTTCCAATTTTAGGTTTTAGATTGAAAATCATGAGTTTTTTTTTTTTATTTTTTGGTATTTTCCAATCATTATAGTAATATACAGATATATGATTTAAATCATTATTTTTCATCTAAACACAAAAAAAAATCAATTTAGAACACAATGATATATAAATCGGTAAGCCCCCTTGTGTTTATACATGAAATTTCAAATTTTGAGTTTTAGTGTTCACCTTTGGAGGATTTGCATAGTGAAGGTTGTGTTTTCGTTGGAAAACTCAATTTCTCTTTCAAAGTTCACCGAGGCTAAATATAATCAATAAATACATAGCCCAAAATAGTTTTTCCATCGTTAGCTTCAAAAAAAAAATCAAATAATAAATTGAAAGAAGAGAAAAACTTACGAAAATGGTCGCTAAATTGCAAGGTTTGAAAACACCTAGTGAATTTCAATTGAGAGAGTATTTTTGAGAGAATTTTTCTGTCAAAATTATGAAGAATAACAAAATGGTAGCTGTCTACCTAGGGCTGGCTGAATTTTAGTTTAACTATTTAGAGTTTTGGCCAAATTTCAAGTTTACCTTTAATGAGCTAGGTTATGAGTGTTTTAGTGTAGTGGGCTTTTGGAAAATTAGGCTTTTAATTTAATTTATGGGCTGATTATAGGTTGTTAAAAGTAAAATATTTTTCTTATTATTTTCATTGAAATTCCCCCAAAAATATTTATTTAAAAATGCTCATAAAAATTATTTTATGCTTAAAAATTACTTTGTGCATGAAAATTCAATATATGTGAAATAAATAATTTTATTTTTATGCACTTCACATAAATCAATTATTTCACCATAATAATTCATATTATGCATATTATAATTAATCTAACATGCCATATACTCATCAATCACATAACACATGAATTTTCATATAAGCACTCACTTAGTCATAGTAGTTCTAAATTCAAGTAAGTGTCATGGAAACTCTTATGGTGGGTATGGGTTGTTATATTCTCCCCCCTTTAAAAGAAATTCATCAATGAATTTAGATACTTACTTATATGCTCTCAAAAAGTTGAGGATGCTCAACGGCTATGGGCTTCTGTATAGAAATCTCAACGGCTAATTGACATGTGGCATCTTCTTTTTGGTCTCTCAACTATTTGCTGCAGTTATTGGCTTCTATATAAAAGTCATAGTCGCAACTTCCCATTCGCAGTCGTGAATCCATGATAGTGTCATTGCTCAAAATTCTCTCTGTTTCTTGAGGTTGAAAATTGAATAAGTTGGCATTCAAAGATCTTGGTCGTGGTAGAGCTGTCACAGTCGTGATTTAGTAATCGCGGTCATGATTCTGGCAAAGTGGTATTGACTCAGAAGCCATATGTGAAATTTCGAGAGAATTTAAGAACCTTTGAAATTCAATCTATCAAATATGTTGATCTGCAAAATAGACACTCAATATACATATTAGATAGCTTCAATTTGATTGACAATATTAAAATAGTGATTAACTAAGTTTTGAAATAACTTAGGTTAACAAAAATAAACAAAATAAGTTGGGCTTCTTTTTTTTTTTTTTTTTTAAATATGGTTTTAATTTTTTCCCAATATAAAATATAAACTAGAGAAATGAAAAGAAATAGTTTATATTTAATTCTAATAAGATTGTAATAATAAATTATAAATTATTATTATTATTTTTTTTTACAAAAAGAACTCCAAAGAATAGAATAGGAAAATAATTTTACTTTATCCTTTTGTTTTTTTTCCTATTTTCTTCATAAAATTTATCTTCAGTTCTTCCCTTTAACATCTTTGGACACAAACTAAGCATCACTTTCCAAGTCTAGCTAAATAATATTATTCACATCGATATTAAGAGATTATAAGTAATAAATTATGCCTTTTTTTCTTTTTTTGCCCAGAAGGAATAAATTATGTCAGTACATAATTTTTTTTAATTAACTATTTTATGATAAATTATATCCTAGACATGAATCCATGATGCATTATGATCTTAGCATGTAGGTTAATTATTATATATAGAGTAAAAAAAATTGAAAAGATTAGTTGGTGTAATTGGTTAGTATGTTAGCTTTGCAACCTTGAAGGTTGTAAGTTTGAATTGCAGGAATTAAACTCCCTATTTTTTTTTTTCTTTTCAAATTTATTCTTTTTTTTTCTTTTTTAATTATCTTGTGTTGTGATAATATTTAATTGATATGATAAGATTTGATGTCTATTCTATCTTTACAGGTAGATATTCTTATGTAAATAGAACTCTATTTTTATTTCTATATCTGAACTTTTTACACTTATAAATAGTTGTTACAATCAGTGAAGTAAGACACACAAAAATTTATTCTCTTTTCTCTATTCTTTATAATTATTTTTTATTTTATAATATGTTATGAGGACGAATTAATATAATAATTTATATTATTATTATTATTATTATTTTGAGGGTATCTGTCATCCCACTAGTGTTGCGAAAACCAGGTGAGTTCCTCTTCTATTTTCTTAATCTTTGTTGCCTTGGGTCTTATCGATTTAGCTTTTATGCAATTCTAAAAGAGTAAATATTAATATGAGATTTAATGTTTGGAATTTTAAAATGAGCTGTCATTTGATTCATCGATTTTGCTTCTGCAAAGTTGTAGGAAAGAGATTTTATCAAATTGAATTCGTCGCATGATAAAGGGTGCATTATTGATCTAATATTATTTATTAGTCTAACCTTTACAAAAGTTAACAGCAATATTTTTTTAGTCATTAGAGAGAATCATTATAATAATTTTTTTTAAGTTACGGAAATGTTTTTCATTTTACATATATGTTTTTATTTTATGTACATATATAATAATATTTGATGTTATTTAATTTAATTAATTAAATATAGTTTATGAAGAATTTATATTTTAAATTCATGCAAAATTAAATAAATTAATATAGTTTCTGAAGAACTAATATTATCTACAGTTTCTAAAAAACTAATAATTTTTACAGTTCCTGAAAAATTAATAATCTCTATAGTTGCTGAATAACTAATAATAATTATAGTTCTTAAAAAACTAATAATCTCTACAATTCCTGTAAAACTAATATTTTCTATAGTTATTGAAAAATAAATATTTTCTATAGTTCTTGAAAAACTAATTAAATAAATAAATAAATATAAATTCTTAAAGAATTTATACCTTATGTTCTTGAAAAACTAAGTATCCTAAATCATTGAGAAACTAGTATTCTAATTTGTTAAAGAACTAATATTCTACGCTCTTGAAGAACTAAATATATTGTCTATGAGTTTTTCAAAGATTGATTTAATTATGATATCATTTAACATATTACTTATTTACGTATAGACAATATCAAATGTAACGAAACTCGAATTTATGACCCTTGACATCATGGGCAAGAATTATTTATCATGAATACTGGATGCCGAAATTTTGAATTGTGTCTTCATTAATTTGTTAGGTGGTTCACCTTCTTGTTTTCTTAGTGGCATTTTAATTGAATTTTTTTTAATCATATATTATATTGTTAATTCAAAAGTTCTATTTGATTATAAAACTGTTAAAAAAAAAAATTTCACTGCTGTGGCTTGGATTTATTGCTTTAAAATAATGATTTTGCTAAAAATGTTCAAAATTTAATTATTTTGTGACCAGTTGTTTTATGCTGAAAGAATATTAATATTTTATCATTTGATAAAATACATTTATTAGAGATGTATGTCTCTAATTTTGTCAAAAAAAAAGTTTAAAATTGATTTTTTTAAAAAAGTTTGATATTGCTCATGTTTTGTGCATATTTAGCATAATTATTAATGATTGATTTTATATTGACATGATTTCATTACATTTATTAAAATAAATTTATGAGATAGAAGTCATTATAGACCTTAACAAAGTTAAAAGTCACATATTGTATATAACTTAATCAACTTTAAATAGTCGATCTATTTGATTTATGAATATTGTGGTTCAAATTCAAGAAATATAACATCAAAACAAATTTTTATGATAAATTTTTATGGGTCATGATTTTAATTTGTTTAAAATCAAAACAAAGCAAAAGTTATATATGATCATACTTAAACCTCATTTAAGTGAGGATTTAAAGGCTAAATATGTCACTGATTTTTATATTCTCTATAAGAGTTTTAAAGATAGATATGATTACTTAAAAGATATGATAATACCACAAGCTCAATATGATTGGCTAAATCTATGCCTACAATACTTGAAGTTTGTTTTAGAATATAATTCAACCATATTTAAAATTACTTCATTGCTGAAACTGTGCAATGATAAAATTACATGCTCCTACAGTAGTAGTATGAAAAGCGAAAATTTACGAATATTGTTTGTCTTCTAGTGGTTGAAAAGGACAATTGCTAATGATAAATCATCAAATATTCTCACTAGTACGATTGCATTCATTGAAGTGAATTCTACAAATTATTTGGTAGATCATGGGAACTCTAAAAGGGTAATAACTCATATAGAAGAGACAACTCAATTTAATATTGGTAATTTAATGTAAACTCCCTCTTGAGGGAGTAATTGGCAAGGATTTTACTTTTTTATTATTTTGGATTTTGCTTTTAATGTCTTTAGATTTTAATTGGATTATATTTATCAATGAGTTGTGCATTATGATTAATTATTCTTTTATCCCTAGAATACATGCACAATATATTGCGTTAAACCTACAGTTCAAGCATTGAACTTATAGTTCAATAATTAAACTTTGAAGGTTTAGCAAGAATGTTATTATGTGTATTATACATACTCTCCATTAAAACTTGTACAAGGATGTAAGCCTAATATTTTTTATCTACAAATTTTTAGTTATGCCATTAATATATTAATATCACTATTTCAATGTGTGAAAATGGGTCCACAAAAGAGACTAAGAATTTATTTCGATGAGTCATATTTCTCGACATTAGGGGCAGAAAAAGACCTGTAGCGCTAAAGAATGTCAAGAAATTTATTGGAAGGAAAACCCATTAAATAATTTTGATCCACATATAAGTTAGAGTTAACTAGAAATTCAGAAAATAATATAGTTGCAACAAATTGCAACTTAACTATCAAATACATTTATAGAAAGTCTCATATTACAACTGCTAATACCCCAGCAAGGGTTGTGGTTCCAATTTTAAATAGAAAATCAATCAATCTTAGTACATGCCAAAAGCACGAATAGTAAATTGGAACTAAAGATAAAAATTCATGGAAAAGAAAAGCAATGTTACTTATAAAATCTCCTAAAGAGAAACCTTTAGAAGAAGAAGATCTTAGTCAAAAACTTATAGCCAATTATAAGACATAGACTGAGACAATAGAACAATTAAATTGTTTAGATATAATTTCTAAAGTTGATGATCATATAAATGAAAACTATGAGATCTCAATTATTTGTGATATAAGAGAAAGAGTTGATAAAAATTCAATTATTATCAATGATGAATTTGCCTCAACAGTAGCTTTTGCCATTTCAAGAGAAAATATGGATCCAAAATCTATAAGTATAACTGAATATTAGCATAAACATGATTGATCATCATGGAAAGAGGCAATTAAAGTAAAACTAGACGCGTTATATCATTAACTATGAGAAAAATAATTCTCTTATTATGGAAAAGATCATGTTCCGATACTTAATTAGTATGGCAGTTAACGCTTATTGTATGCCTTATGAAAATTATATTTATATGAGAGTCCTAAAAGGACTAAAGATATCATAAATGAATATACATTAAACATGTCACATATATGTTATCAAATTGCAAAAATCCATGTATGGACTTGTCACTGCCCACTTATTAAGCCGTGATAGTCCTAGAGCATAAGGAGACATAAAGTCACCTAGACCCATAAAACCCCATTTAACTTTTAATTCTTCACTATTTATCATGTTAGATCTTATCCCAAGATTGGAATCTGATTACCTTTTCTTATTGCCCCTTACTAGTTTATCATTTTACATATTACAAAATACTTACTTACTAATACCATTTATGTACCCAACTCATAAAATTTCCAAATTTGTATTTCGTGTCATTATCCAAATGTTCATTACTTAATGCATTATTATAATAGTAATTACAAGATAATTTACAATACATATAAAATCAATAATATTTTAGTACTAAACCTTCAGTAATCATGGAGCTGTAAAACAATGGTCTTCATAGTCACATAACCAAGATTCACAACACTTGAACTTAGTAAAGCAACTTCCAAACGAAAGAATAGGGCTTGGAATTTACCTTACTAACTCGTCAATCTTACCTGAAAAATTTAATCAACTAAAGAATGAGACAAAACTTAGTGAGTACATAATAATACAATATATATGATGAGTATGTGGGTCATTTTTTTAGGATGGCTCATGGTGACAATGGAGTGATGTTAATCAAAACTGTCATTCTAGATCGATTTCCCATTTAAGATGGAATCAACATTTTTTAGCAGAAATCATAATTTCTTAGAAGTGAAATGCTTCCTACATATATAAATTAAAGAGTGGTGGCTTAAGTTTTTCTCACTCACATGCATCACATTATGTAAGACTGATTCGGTATTATAGTTATATGTTCCCCCTAATAGAGGTTGGGTACTCTCACCCTACCTATAGGCTTATACTAAGTTCATAAGGTCCGATGTATTACCAATAGGCATTCAATAGAAGGTTCATAGGGAATTCACAATAGGGAATTCAATGGAAAATATACCAATATAAGAATAATTCTCATCAATGGTCACATTATGAAATCAATGTGAAAGGGTTCACAATGGCCAAATGCTATAAAGGAGTATCATATTCAAACACATCATTTGATAGGCAATTCATGTTCAATAAGAAATTGGGATATTCAAATAAGAATAGTTTGATCAATAATGGTTCATAAAGCATGGCACGTATCATATTATATTATTAAATACTCACCTTGAACTTCTTTGCTCTTATTTACATTTAACTTTAATGCTAGTAGTGCTCCTCGCACTCTTGGACAATATCCTTGTCTTTGTCTTTAGATTCCACATATTTGCATCTCGATTACACATTAATCAATTCTTTATTATATCATTAGTTTAAAATTAGCTTAACTTGTTAACACTTTCATCTTATTCATTGTCATACTAACATATTACTAATTTTAACACTTTCCTTAATTATTTTCCAAATAGCCAAAAGCATTCACTTTAAGGAGAGATAATTCCTTTCCTTCCAATTTCACATTTCAACTTCATAATAGTCAATTAAAATCAATTTAAACAATTTCCCATATTTAATGGAACTAATTCTACTTTCACCTTTTAATTCCATAAATGAACCTAATTTATTAAATTTAGAGAAAATCACTTCTATCAATTGAATTTTGAAACTAACATTATAAAAATCATGCTGCACTATTCTTAAGCTTAATTTCCCCTTCAATCTCATGAATTCAAGTTTAGTTCTCAAAATCTCCAATTTGTCCATATACCTTAGAATTTGGGGAAAACTATTAATTCCTCATCTAATCTTCATATTGATCATAAAATTATGAAATTAGCATATTAAAAAGCCTATATCATCAATCAAATATGGAAAACAATTATTAGATCTTGAACTTCCTCTTTTAACCTATGTTATGTCTTCAAAATTTTAAGTTTTGAAATAAGCTTCTATAATATCATCTGTCACTTCCAAACCACTATTCGCCATCCAAATAACCTTAAATAATATCAAATAAATTTTAGAATAATCCTTTATATTAAATTTAAGAGAGGCCGAATATAGAGTTAATGTACCCTTACAAGTGCTCTTTAATTCCTTTGCTTGTTTTCACTTGATATACTTTAAGTTCTCAAGCCCAGTCTCCATATTTAATCAAAGAACATATAAAATAAACATTTCCTAATTATACTAGCTTTTGTCCAAATCATATAGATGGAAGAAAAAGAAGATTTTTACAACTATAACACTAAAGTCATGTTTAGAACACATAAAGGAAGAGATGGGCATAAACTCTTACCTTAGGAAGCCTTGTTTTGAATTGCTATGGTGGTGGCACAAAATTTAAAGTCCATTTCTCTATTAAGATGTGTTTTTGTGCTAGGTTTTGCAAAAATGGTGGAAATTTGCACATCTTATTGTGTGTGTGTATATATATATATATATATATATATATATATATATATATGAAAGTTGAATAGTGAGAATTTAATCATCTCTAATCCAATGGCTATAACTTAATCAAAATGGATGGCTATGATTTAATCAAGTGAATGGCTAGGATCTCATCTAGGTTGATGATGTTCATCATATGTTTTGAAACTAGGAAAAATGAATGTAGACTTCGGTGTGGATGAAGTGAGAATTCAAGTTGAAAAAGGAATTGACATAGTAAAAAATGGTAGCTTCTTAGTCAAATTTTATGGCTAGCTCATCCTACACTCCATTAACCATGGTTAGTTATTTCTAACTCTAGTTAAGTGTATGATCATCTATTCTTGGGCCTTGTAGGTCGGCCATCCAATAGGCTTGGGCTTTAGAGTCCAAAAGCCCATTAACAAATCCATATGTGCACATTTCAAACTTAGTAACTTAGCAAATTTTTCATTTCATTTCTTTTAATTTGGTATACATATTTCTACATTGTAATGTCACTACACACTCTATACATTACTAGATAAATTCTATATACATTACAATGTACATTTACTAGCCCTTCAATTGTATTGTTCAGGTATGCACATCATGCAAGCTCACTAGGTCAAATTAAGTTTGACTTCTATTACTATTATTATCTCTGAATGACTTAGGAGATGCTAATACCCATTCACTAGCACTTTAGTTTCATATTTCAAATAAATTATTAACGTAGTCACATTAAGTCAAACTCGGTTTGGCTTTCATTTTATCATAAAAGTGCTTATCAAAATTGATTAATTTCTTTACTCATTGTCACATTATTTATTAAATTCACTTCTTATGATGTTCTTATGGTTTTTGATGTCCTAAGAAGGCCTTGAATGGCATAGTACATGAATATTATGGAACCTCAATTGTTAACTCTAATAAGTTAGGAAAACCTTGGGTATTATAGGATTAAAGCAATATGGACATGTGGTATAATTATTTGAGTAAATTATTATTGAAAGAAAGATATGATAATAATACACTATGTCCATTTGTATTCATAAAAGACCATAGAATGGTATATATTATTATTGCAGTATATGTTGATGATTTAAATATCATTGTGACTCCTAATGAACTCAAAGAAGTATGTTTCTATTTGAAGAGTGAGTTCAAGATGAAAATTTTAAAGGAAATGAAATTTCATATTGGCTTGTCAATTGATTATCAAAGAGTCCTAATACACTAGTTTACTTATATGGAAAAGGTATTTATGTAATTTTGCATGAATATATCTTTTCCCTTAGGAACACCAATAGGTGGTCTGCTCACTAGAAGTAAAGAGAGACCTTTTTCAGACCTAAAGAAAATAACAAAGAGCTATTAATTTGGACCTGAAGTACTAGATTTAAGTGCTGTAAGGACACTCATGTATCTTGCAAATTGCATCAGGCCTGAAATTGCACTTGCGAGAAAAATTCCTAACTAGATATAGCTCTGCATCTACTAAGATATATTAAAGTGGTGTAAAATATTATCTTCAGTGTATTATTAATATTATGATTATATTTTGATTAATTCAAATTTAAAATTGGTCTATATGTGAATGTTGGTTATTTGCTTGATCTCCATAATGGTAAATCTTTGACTAGTTATGTATTCACTTATGATGGTATTGCAATTTTATAAAGATTTTTATGGTCCTGAAGTACCTTACTAATGATACTCCCATTATATTTTGAGAATAATGCAATTTGCATTGCACAAATCAAAGGTGGGTATATCAAGGGTGACAAAGTAACCATAAAAACTTCACCCAAATTCTTGTGTATATATGAGCTTTAGAAGAGATATCCACCAAATTTGCTCAAGTGACAATCTAATAGACTTATGTGCTAAGTCTTCAACTAGTGTGGCATTTAAATAGCATTGTTTCATCAATTGGTATACGCCATGTTAAAATTTATCCTTTTAAAGGGGAGTGAATTAGTATATGATTATACTCTTTTTCCTTAGTCAAGTTTTTGTCCCACAAAGTTTTCTTGGATAAATGTTTTAATTGGGCAATTTATGTGTGAATCCTCAAATTTGCACCTCCAGACAACTAGCACTTGATTACAAACCCATATAATCTAACTGAGCATAAATCGGATCTCAAATGGTTAAGAAATGGACCAAAATTGTAAAACAAGAAAAGTTAGGTTAGCAGCCATGGGACACCCTACGACTGCTGTATAAGGTCCTGCAGCTACCACTAAACCATTAGCGGTTGTGGCAGGCTTCCTGGCAGTAGCAGTCTTGTTTTTTCGTATTTTTTTTCTTCATTTTGTGCACCTATACCACATCAGAAGTGCATGAAACTTTTCCCTAACCTTTTCCCTATATATAGGGGTCCTCTCACTCCTTTTTTATGAGCTCTTGGTTTGCTTGATTAGCCTTTGCATTAAGCAAACCATCTCCACAAGTTTGGTTTGAAAGGAATGAACTTTTTAGTTTAAAATTTTATTTGGGTGGTCATTTCAAAGTACCTCTCCTCAAATCTATCTTAGGAAGGCCTAATAACATTCTCCGAGGCATCATTCGAAGGTTATCATTTCGCTGAGCCGAGAAAGTGGAATTGCAATCTGGCCATCTGCTTCATCTGCCCTATTGTTTCTTTTGTTTTAGTGTTTCTTTTGCTTTATATTGTTTGTTTGTTTGGTTATCCTTAGGATTGCTTAATTGTTCTTTTCATTTATTATTTCTTTGCTTTGCATGTTTTATTGTTTTCCTTCATTATTTTGAGGCATGTTAATTAGAATTTGATTTAATTAACTTGGTAAGCAATTTGAGTTGATGCATCTACTAGTTATTAAAACTTGACCTAATTAATAACTCGGTAATCAATCAATCTAATTTAATCAATTAACCCACCTTTCAATCAATGAACTGAAATATGGTAAAAAGGTTAGGCTAAACTAACCCCTTCATAGGAAGGGCAACTACATGGATTTTGATTCCCATTTAAAGGGATACATAAGTGTGCTTGTTTAAAGCATCAAATCCAATTTAAACAAGAAATAATCCTTCTCTTGTATATTCTTTTTATAAATTAGCTCTTTTCTTCGTGATATTTGCTTTTAGTTTATTTTCTTTGTTATGATGTTGGTCTTGTTTCTCTTTTTCTTTATTTATTACTTTAGAATTATTTTGGAAAATGTGTGGCTTTCTTAGAACCCATAGGCTAGAGAAAGTATCCCCTATTATGGTTTTGAAATGTAAAGTTAATTCCTTTACTTTATTGTTTTATCGCTTTGAATGAATGTTTATTTATTTGTTTATTCATGCATTATGTAATTTTTCATGCATTTATGTAAATTGTTCATGAAATTCATTTTAAATCATTTTGTATTAAATTTGTGTGAACCCTTAATTTTGCACCTTCCAGTATAAATTTGAACCTTAGAAGCACTTAGGCTTAATGAACAAACCATCAGAAGTCAAACACTCACAAAATATAAAAAACCAAAATATTTCTTTTTGACATTTGAACCCTTTCAAATCATCTGAGACTAAGTAGCGAGTATAACACAACTAGAATCATATAAAACGGATGAGAAATGAGCAAGAACAGGCGAAAATGGCAAAATGAGCCAAAATAGGCCCGTTGCCACAAAGGCTGCGGCATTGCCGCAAAGGCCTTTGCAAAACCGCGAAGGCCTATGTGGTACTTCCGTAAAGAGTTCTGTGGTACTGCAAAGCTCTCTACAACAACTGCAATGTTTTTTGATTTTTTACAATACCACATTGGAAATTTGTGTTTTCTATGCTTCAAACCTCCTCTTATATATATAGGACCTGCCCACACTTCAAAAGACTAACTTCTAGAGCTTGAAAAGTAATAACTTCAAGAAAAATGCCTTGAATTTGCTCCTTGCTTCGCAAAGTGATTTAGGGGGTTTCTCCTTAATTCCTACCCAACTAGTTTATGGCTTTCCGCTCGCTTGTTCAAGGCAAGTCTCTTGCCCAAGGCTCATGTCCGCCGCCTAAGGCTAGCTGTTGCCTGCCGTCCGAGGCTATTCGCCACCTGCCATCCAAAGCTAGCCTCCGCCTAAAGCTAGCCATTGCTTGCCATCCAACGCCAGCCGCTGCCCGCTGTCCAAAGCCAACCGCCACCCACCGTTCGAGGTAAGTTCCCTTTTCCTTTAATTTTCTATTGTCTACATTTTCTTGCCTCTTTTAGTTAGTTAATTAAATTGATTCATCTAGGTTGCTAGCTAATCAGCTTGATAATCAATCAAATCAATTAATTAATTCAATCCTCTTTCAATCAATTAATCAAAACATGATAAAATGGCTAGACTAAACTAACCTCTTTACAAAAAGGGAGAACTGCATAGGTTCTAATTCCCATTCAAAGGGATACGTAGGCATGCTTGGTTCAGGCATCGAATCTAATTAAAATTAATCAACTATCCCCCTATCACCTTATTCACTTACTTTTTTGTTTGTTTCTTTGCTTTATTATTAGGATTAGTTTGGGGAATGTATGACTTCCCTAGAACCCATAAGGGCTAGAAGAGGTATCCCCTATATTTGGGATTTTATTTGTAATGTTAACTTTCTTTTGGACTATTACTTGTATTTATTATTGGATATGTAGAATCAATGATCATGCATATTATAAATTGTTCATGCATTTTAGTTTGTTCATGAAATATATTTTAAGTTACTCTTATATTAATTGGCCAAACTTATTTTGTTAAAATAAACCGAAAACTTAGTCCCTGAATTCTCTTTGGTTTCGAGGCTAGTGATCCTTTTTCTTTTGGGTTATAATTAGAGTCAAATGGGTTTTTTCCTTATATTTTCCCAAATGAAAATAAATTAAGATGGCGACTCTAAGAAATAATTTTCAAACCTATCAAAGATAAGCCCAAGGGCTTCCTTGTGAGTTCTTTCCCAAATGAGCATTTTGATTCCCTTTAGCGGATCAGACCAGTGCTCAGGCGAGGCTTCACAATTTGCCCAACTAATTTTTTTCAAAATAAACTGAAAATCTAGTCCCCAAATCCTCTTTGGTTTAGAGCCTAGTGATCTTTTCTTTTGGGATATTAATTAGAGTCAATTTGGGTTTTTCCCTTAATTTTTCTTAAATAAAATAAAATTAAGATGGTGACTCTTTTCAAAATCAATATATCTAAACTCGAGAGTTCCATCATGAGTTTAAATCCAAATGAGCATTTTTATCCCACTTAGCATATCGAATCGGTGCTTGGGCGAGGCTTGACACTGTGCAATGACAAAATAGCATATGAAATGTACTCTTTTCCTTAGCTATTTTTTTTCCCACTATATTTTCTAGCAAGGCTTTTAACTAGGCAAATTCATGGCACAAGTAATATCCTAAAGGAGTACTATAAATAAATTATTATATGTGGATATTACTTAAATGTATTTGGATACACAATTTGGAAAGTTATGATATTCATCAAATTCAATCAAAGGATAACTTGGCATATTTATTTACAAAGGCACTCCCTATAACAATATTTAAGAAGTCAATGAATAAAATTGGCATGCGCCGATTACGAGATATTTGTTAGAAATTATGTATTCATGAGAGAGAGATTCTTGTGCACTGTACTCTTTTTCCTTTAGCCTAGATTTTATCTCATTGGGTTTTCAAATCAAGGTTTTTGATGAGGCAGTATCATGGCGTAAGTTCTACAAGAACAATGTACTCTTTTTCTTTCACTAAGATTTTTTTCCAGAGGGTTTCTTTTATTAGTAAGGTTTTAACAACGCATATTCTTTATAATATACGTTCAAGGGGAGTGTTGTGATGATATTTAAGTGATGTGATAAGATTGGATATTTATCATATCTCTATAGATAGATATTCTTATGTAAATAGAACTCTATTTCTATTTATATCTCTGTAACCATTTACACCTATATATAGGTGTTACAATCAATGAAGTGAGACACATAGAAATTTATTTTCTATTTTCTTTATAATTGTTCGTTATTTTATAACATTTTGTGCTTTTTTCTTTTTTTGCTTTTTTATTTATTTGTAATATTTACAATTAAAACCATATTTATTTTATTTTATTTCTCTAAGAAAAAATTATATTAATGATTGAAATTTTTTATTTGTTGAATTGTTTTGATTAAATTTATATTAATTTTTATAAGAAAAGATTACATTAATAGTTGAATTTTTTTTTCATTCAATTATTAAAATGATAATTAATTTTAATATCATTAAATTTTCAATATAATTTTTATTTATAAATTTTAATATTTTTATGGGTAATTTTTTTAAATGGTTTTTAAGGACAATTTTACACTTTTATAAAATATCATATTTATCTTTTTTATGATAATGAATTTTAACTTTTACACAAGTTTATGTATGATAAATTATAGGTTTATTAAGCAGAAAATGTAAATTCAGTTGCAGTACAATATAAGTTCATTAAAATTCATTGTTAAATATAGTTATAAACAATAGGATCATTAAATATTACTTATAGGTTCATCAAATATAAGGTGTAAGATACAAACAATAGGTTTATAAAATATAAGATATAAGTTCATTACTTGTAAAGAACATCTTTAATTTTTTTACTAATATAACTGATGAATCTATAATTTATAAATGATAAATTTATACTATATATTTGATGAACCTATAAGTAATACCTAATGAACCTATTGCTTATAAGTGATGAGCATCATTATTATACAAATTATATTTAACAATGAATTTTCAATGAATCTATATTCTACTACTAATAAACCTACAATTTTTGTTTCATAAACCAACAACTTATCATATATGAATTTGCACGACAGTAAATCATAATACTAGCATAATTGTTAGATCTATAGTTAATTTCCAATGAACCTACATTATACTACAGATGAATTTATAGTTTCTGTTTAATGAATCTACAATTTATCATATATAAATTTGCATGACAATAAATCACAATACTCGTATAACTAATAAATCTATAATTTACAGGTTATGAACATATAAGTAATACTCAATAAACTTGCTTATAAGTGGTGAACCTAATTATTATATAAATTATATTTGATGGTGAATTTTCAATAAATTTATACCATACTGCTGATAATTTAATTTAACATTTATAAATACAAAAATATAAATTATAAACTAAAAAAATATTTTGAAAACTAATTATATAATCAATTTAATAACTTTTCAATAGCTTAATTATTATTATTATTTAAAAACAAATTTGATTTCAAAAAATTGAGAAACTGTTGATTTCAAAAAAGAAACACTTAAAAAATGTGTGTTTTGGACCAAATAAAAAAACCAAAAAAAATAAAGAATAGAAAACAGAGAATGAGAAAAAAAAAAAAAAAAACAGAGTGTTAATCCCGCGGTTTAAACTTGCGACTTGCAAGATATGAAGCTAAATTGATAGCTAACTAAACCAGCCATTCTCTCTCTCTCTTTTTTTTTTTTTTTTTTTGAATCAACCAACCATTCTCTTTGATAATTTGCTACACGTATAATAATTAACTTGCCTTCTAATTTATAATACAACATAAACTGAGGTCTATGATACGAGAACTTCTACTTTATTAAAGCGTTGCACATCTGTTGGTTTAGTTATGGCTAATTGATTTAGCACATTTACCTAAAAATTTTAGAAAAACAAAGTCAAACTTAAATTTATATATAAATTAAGAGGTACAAATTTTTTTTTTTTTTTTTCCATTCAACTTTAATTTAATGGTAAAATCAAAATTGAGATCTTAGAATTTAAGAGGTTTTTACATGTTTAATACACTAGAGTCGTTTACTTTTCAAATTCACTGGAGCCGTCTGTGGGCGAGGATGTGATGCAAAATGTTTAATAAAATATTATTTTGAAGTTACTTATATCCACATATAATAAGTAATTGCAAATAAATCGAAAAAAAAAACAAATATCGAGAATGTAAATGAAAAAGACTTATATGAGAAATAATATACATTACAAAGTTTCGTCTGTTTTCCACTTAAAAAAAAAAATCTATGGAAAACTTCAAACAAATGCAAAATTAGTTAAAAACTAAACAACTAACCCACTACCGAAAACTATTCAGCATAGCATTACAACCACTCCACTAGCAAATCCAGATATACTTCCTGTTAGATAATCAAACTGGAATTTGGACATATATATATATATATATATATATATATATATATATATATATATATATATATATATATATATATAGAAACTATTCAGCATAGCATTACAACCACTCCACTAGCAAATCTAGATATACTTCCTGTTAGATAATCAAACTGAAATTTGGATTTATACACACGCGCACACTTACACACACAAATAAATGTGTATAATTGAAATTCTCAATATTACTTCTCCTGATACTAAAATTAACTAAAGCAGATTAATTAGAATTAAACTTTTAGATTGTTCTAGTTAGGGGTCCTTTATTTCAGTTTATTCAATACTTGATTAATTAAATAATATAATTAAATTGACCTAAGCTATGATATGTAAGTATCGAAGCATTGTCAACTATCATATAGAGATTTGTGCAAGAAAAGTAGCTTGACTTTCCAGTACATAGGTGACTAGCACAGTTAACTTCTGATCAAGAATCTATGTAGGCTGCAAGAACCATCAATCAATGGTGGATATATAGGCTGAGCCATCAATCCTAGGGTGGATATTTAGGTTGCAAGGAATTGTTAATTCAAAAGGGTAATTTGGAGGAAAAAGTAGTTTTTATTGAAGTCAGTAATAGTAATGAAATTTGTATGATGAATTTATAGCCGTATTTATAGGAGCTCTTATAGGGATAACTTAGTAATTATAAAAAAGTTAAAAAATCCTAATCTATTTGGGTGGTTTGTAAGAGAGTTGGGCTTACTATATGTATTAAGACCAATTACTATAATTATGGATTTATTTATATAAGTTGCTCCAAATCCAAGCCCTATAAGAATTTGGACCCAACTACCATTTTTGGGTTAGTGTTAATAATGCCCTTACAATATTTTTCCTTTGAAAGGTGAAGGGTTATACAATTTTGAATTTTGAGTCAATGTTATTTGATACCGAGCCTTCTCCTCAACCATCTTTGGAGGAGGCTGAGGTGCTTGCAAAGCTAAGCTAGGATTACTAAATTTCTATTAAAAATAAGAAACACTTAGATAACTTGGCATATTAAAAGACCTCAGCTTGCTTTTTCAATAGATCATGCATGCTCCAAATCTATAGGGGATTCTCTAGCCTTTATCACATCCAACGCCATTGCAAAACATCTTAGTATTGACCATAAAACTTATATTAACAATCTTTTGATTGGCTTCAATGGCTTTGCTCATTCCTACCGATCTACAACATCATTTACAAACACGAGCAAACACTTGCTAGAGTAGTGGAAGTAGATCAGTCAATACAAGATAATAAGTTAGATATAGAATCGACACAGTAGGGAAAAGCTTTGGCCAAGCACTTTAAGGATGAAATTTGTCAGAATCAAAAGGAGATCCATAAGTTGAAGGCTTAATTAGTTGAGGTTAATTGGTAAAAGGAATGTAATGTTGAATTAAGACAAAGGTCGAGATTTAGTCTACTATTGCTACTAAGCAGAAATTATCTTCTAAAGTATAGGAACTTGAACCTCAAGTGGCCTCAACAAAAGCTTAGCTGGATGAGATTACTCAAAACATTTCTAATTTTTTTTCAAATTTGTAAACATTTGGCCTTTTATGCCTTTTGATGAATAGATTTTGTAATGATGGTGGTTCAAAGGCCAACCTTTTAAGTACAATTATGCCTTGATGAACCTTATTTTTGTGGCTAATGATACTTTTGATTTTTATTAAATATTTTTGGTTACGAAGGAGCCTACTTTTTTTACTATTTAGTTTTTATCATGTACACAAGAACATGAATTATTTGGAACTACTTTAAATTTGCTAGCTCTTTAATTTTATTAGTGAAAAAATTGAAATGATGGTTCGGCTTTTAATTATATCAAATTTAATAACATGAGCCTAAACACATCATTTATCATACTTTGACCTTTTCATATAAACCTACTTTCTTTGCTTGGTGAATTAGGATCAACTAACCTTTTCCTATAAAGATGGAATATGGGTTTTAAGAACTTGTCGTTGATTGACTGATCAAGGTTTTAGGAACTTGCCATTGATTGACTGAACATGTTACTCACCATCTTGATCTAATAGTCGGTAAGCATCGTTCCACACTATATCTTACCATAAATGGTTCTTCTTAGTTTGGGGACCACTTACTGACGTCAAGGTCCTTATGTCCTATTGGTAAGATAACTTTTCATACCAAATCCTATATCTTAAAGTCTTCAGGTTAAACCTTTTTATTTTATGCCCTTTCCATTCTTTTCTTTTGAGTTTGGATTCAGTCTAGAGTAGTAAGTCAATCATAGTCAAGGTCATCCAATTCCATTAGCAATGATTGAATATGTTGATCAGTTATAAGTAAATTCATCTCATTATTTGCTTCTTATGGACCATACTATTAACTTGGCAACATCATTGCACTGTGCCCATAAACTAGCTTGTATGAAGTTGCCACCATGATTATTCTCAAAGTGGTTCAGATGCCCGTATAGTTTTTTATAACTACTCATTCCAAACTCTTAGGTTGTCTTCAACCATCTTTTAGATGTTTAACTTAATAATCTTATTGGTTGCCTTGGCTTTCCTGTTATCCTATGCATAATAAGGAGTGGAGTGCACAAGCTTGATGTTGAAATCTTTACAAAATTCCTTCACTTTTTCTCCTTTAAACATAGTTGTTTGGTTTATCGTTATCATTTAAGGCAAGCTACTTCTATGAAGTGTAAATTCCTTAAAGAACTTAGTGATTGGTTTAAGAGGGATGATCTTAATCCATTTAGAGAAGTCATTAGTTTCCACCAAGAAGAAAAAATGTTGTTTGGATGATGGTCCATGTATTTTACAAATAAGATTGATCACCCAATCTTTAAAAAGTCATGGGTTTATAAACAAATGTAGTTCATCAGCTAGGGATAGTTGAATCAGGCCATACTTTTGATAAGCTTCACATCCTTTAGAAAATTTTAAGCGATCTTTCTCTATGCTTAGCCATCAGTAACCATATTGCTCCAAAAGTTGCCTGACAATCTTTCTTAATTGATAAGCCTTGGTTAAGCCTTCAACTACCTCGATCATATCTAACATCTTTGGACAAAGGCACAATAATAATAGTTCTCCATTAGGATGCCTTAGTTCACCATTGTCTTATGAAAATCTTAGGGTAATATGAATAGCCTTGAGTGGATAGACCCTGCACTACTCTCATATATGATATTGGGAGGAGATGCAATGGGCTGAAGCCCTAAACAAAGAAAATAGTCACCATCTAGTTTTTAAAAACTAGGAAAAATAAGGTGACTAGGATTCCTTACTTCATACCTAACCACTCTCATCAAAGATTTTGGGTAAGAATGTTAGGTACAAACCTTGGAAGGTGTCAAGCTATCTAGGTTGCTTAGCCATTAAGATGGCCTCCACTTAGGACGATATTATACTAGGCTTAACATGAATTTATTAATGTAGTATCTCAACCTGATAAGGTTATGTGAAGTTATCTTATTAGTATCATAATACGTGCCCAAGTTAATGATGAATATATGAATTAAGTTCAAATGTTTTGTGTTTACGTGTGAATTTTTTGCATTTTTATAAGATAAATTATTAAGTAATTGATAAATAATTTTTGATTTGTAAAGATCTTAGTGATCGAGACTCAAATTTTATGAAAATTAAAATTATTATATAGGAGCATGACCTCATATATTATTAAATGAATATTTTCAAACTTGAAATTATTTGAATTTAAATGATTTACAGTAATAATTTTATATGGAATTATTTTCCTTATTGTCATAATTATATTGACATTCAAAGTTATAGATATTTATGACTTTATATTTGAATATTGATATTGATATTAATATTTATTTATATTATTATATTGATATTGATAAACCAAATTTAAATTGATATTTGATATTATATATATATAATTTATTAATATTGTTATATGAGTATTTATAATAGTGAACTATTTTCAATTTAATATTGATATTTGGAATAATTTATTTATTACATTTTATATTGATACTTGAAATGATACTAATTTATTATATTATTATACTAATATTTTTAAGAGAGCATTTTATTAAATGAATTATTGAATTTTAAACTTATTATATATCAAATTGATAAAAATTTAAATTAAAGAAATTGAAATTTTATTATGAAATATAGAAATTTGTTTAACCAATATTTGGAATTGTATATTATGATTTATATCATAATTATTGAATAATATTGGGAATTATGTGAAATTAATAGATTAATTAAAATTAATGTTTGAAAATTTTATGTAACTAAATATTATTATTATTATTATGATCATCATCATCATCATATATATATGAAGAAATTAAAAAAAAAAGATTTAAAACTTAACAGCCTTACAAGGGTAGAAGAAAAGAAAAGAAATAAAATAAACAGAGGGAGCCAGAGAGAGAGAGAGAGAGACAATCGACTGTAGCTCCATTCACCGCCGTCCACTTGCTGTTGATCGACACGCGCCTGCCAAGGAAGAAGCTCGCCCTCTGAGTTTTCAAATGCCACCTCACCCGTCACCAATCCGTCGACGCACGCTTCATTCAAAGAATCGCCGGTAGAAATCTTTTGGGTTGATTTTTGGCCATTTTTCGATCTCCGTTTCTGACTAAATTGGTATGGTTGAATTTTTGGTGATTCCAGCTTTGATTTAGTATATCATTTGCTAATTTTAGATAATTTTTGTTTTGATCAAAATCTAGCAACTCCTACAACTATCGAACGGTATTTCTGGTGATCTCTGGCAAATTACAAAAAATAAAGGGTATATTTAGAATTCTCAAGCCATAAGCTAACTATTGGTACCCTCCGATTGTAATTTGGTCATCATTGAAATTTTCCAGTGATCCTGAAACTGATGATTCCAGACAGTAGCTCCGACTCATAAAACTGAGTCACATGGTATAAATTTTGACTTCTAATTGTATATAGATATTAAATTATGAATTTATTTATGAGAATTTAGGTAAATAGTTTATTGCAATTAATTAGTTAAATTGGAAAATTGAATTGAGATAATTATTATTCATTGGGTATTATTGATGATTAAATTGAAAGATTAAAGTGAGATGTTGATATTGAAATTGATTAAATTGAATTGGTTGAATATTAGTTTGATAATGAAGAATGAAATTGGCAGATGGGATTAATGCATTGAAAATCCGGGTTGGACCAATTGATTGTGTTATTGTCAATAAATTGGATTTATAGCAATTGGGATTTAATCTTAGTTTAGAAGAGATGTTGCCAAATTTTCATTAGATAATTTAAAGTTTAAAGATAGATAATAAAGAAGCAATATAATAGTATTTAATCAATGATATTGTGATCTTAGGAAAATTTCAAAGGGGAATTCAGAGGATAACAATGAGAAGTGGATATTTAGCTAGATAGTGATCTACAGTTCAGGTGAGTAAAGAGTACATAATGTTATATTTGAATTCAAAATATTTAACATTAATAGAATATTGTTATTGTTAAGTTAAGAGGTATGTTTATGGTAATATCAAATTCCATTGTTTATTGATAAGTAATAAATTGTTAAATGTTAATATATATTATAATTGATTCTATTGATTTCAAAAAATTATAAATTTAATTGATATTCCAATAAATATGATACTAAAATCCCTATCATAAAATGTTAAATATTTCTAAAGTATTAATTAAGGAAAATTCCAATGCTTCACGAAAATAATTAAAAAGTTACTGAAAATGGTTAATGTTATATATAGGCTTCTTGCTTATGTATATGGATTTATATTTAAACTGTAGTTAAATAAAAGTTCTTATGGTTAAATAAGTGAATTAAAAATATGGGAAACTATATATAAAATTAAATTAATAGTTAATATCCTTCCTAAAAAAGAATTATTTGCATAATTATTATTAATATAATTATCGTTAAAGTGTTGAGCCCCAAACATTGAAAGGATCTTATATATGTTTTAAGTGTTAAGTAAAGTAACCCTTTTCTACTAGCACCTGAAAAATCTTTCAGAAAATATCTATGAATCCTGAACTCAAAAGTTAGCCATTTGAACCTTGGAAATTTATGAAATTCCAAATTTCCATTTTATGAAAGATTAACATTAACACAAAGATCCCCGTATGATGTGGGTAAGACATAGGAATTAAATTATATACAGTAATATAGTGATATGTTCTATAAAGAACCTCTACCTCGGGTATGCCAAAGCGCCTCTATCCAAAATTTAATAGAGCTTTATACTTCGGTATGCCATAGATAGCTTCTACCCCAACTATATAGGAGTATACTCATATCAAGAGCCTTTGCTTTGGGTATGCTCAAAAGAGCCGCTACCTCAATTAAATGAATAATCTCTGTTGGCCTTAATGGTATTGTAACCTAAACATATTGAAATTCTTATTCATTAATACCCAACCAAGTTGATTATAAGATCCAAGAATGTTGCCAACCTATGTGCCAAATGTGGTCTAAAAGTAAATGACTAATTAACACTTCCCTTGAATTAAAAAGTATATATACATGTATAAAATGTTTTCTTTTGAATTGTTTATGTCCTTAAATATATATATTAAGTTCCAATAATATATGATTTATTTAGTGACTTGTTTATTGGATAAAAAAATATTTAAAAAATTATAAATATGTATGATTTCCATAAAATTTGTATAAGTTTCTTATATGAGTATCAATAGTTGATTTTTATGTAATTATACTCTAAATATCTAAATAATATGTGTCATTTTATAATAGAAATTATTTGGCTATAGTTTATCATTTAAATATAGCTAACAATCTTATAGTTATATAATTTTTCTAAAGTTGTATTTTGAGTATTACAAAAATTACAAGATTTAAATATATTTATGTATTTTCACTAGGATATTAAATATGTTAGAAATGCCATATTAAACATTTCATAATTTATTAAGTGTAAAATGATTTTAAGAAATATGTGTATTGATACGATGAGACAATTATTTATATATATATTCGTCTAAAATTAAAGAATTTTTAATACTCTCATCAAATTTGAATTTTGAAGGTTTGTATACAGAATTATTATTTTAAATTTCTTATAATGAATTATGAAATTTTCAAAGAATTATATTTATATAATAAATAGATTTCAATGTCTATATTTATATGTTTAAACTAAATGTTGTATAAAATTGCCTAATTTCTAAGAATACAAAGTTCCAAAATATGTTCATATAAAATGAAATTAAGGTTTTTAAAACCTTAAGGTTCTAAATGTTCATTTGTATACCCTATGTGTGGAGAATGATTATACCGTTCAAATCATATTAAAGTTTGATATAATTTAATAAAGACAAGAATTATATGCCTCAAGTGCTATGCAAATTGGACTTAAATAGTGAAGACTCCAAGATGTATGTGTTTTCAAAAATATTAAATTATATTATATGAGTTGTCTAACTTATAAAGAGTATGAAATTTCAAAAATTGAACATATATAGTAAAGTTTGAAATATCTAGAATCTTATAAATTTAAACACTTATTTATATACCACTAGTGTTGATAACTATTTAAATCTGCTCTACTTTTACCAAAGATTGTTACATTTTAATGAAGATGAGAGTTACGAGTTACTGTTCGAAATTATATATAATTTTATATGCTATAATCCATTTACTGCCAAAAATGTTAGTACCTCTCATGCCAGTTGTTACAAGTTTTAGTCTGTATCCTATCAAGTTAGAATCCAAATATTGTACATGCCTCAAAATCCTAAAAGACTAATAAAATAATGTATCTCTGAATATTCCTAAAATACATCTCATATGATCTATTAAAGTAAACAAAGTGCTATGTTTCAAAGGATTTCAAAGATGAATAGTTAGTTGAAAATGGAGATTTATTCGTATAATTTCCTCAAGTAATGAGAATGGCATAAAGTAAATAAATTAATCAAAGATATAAATTTCACGAATTATAAATAAAAGATTAGTGAATTGTATTTTAAATTATTCTAAAAATTAATTGTATTCTTTGCTCACTAAGCTTTTCCCAAAGCTCATCCCCTCCACTCACTAGTTCTTGCAAGTGAAGATTGAGTAATCTCAAGAGTCTAGTAGATAGTGACAAGTTGATTCCTCAAGCAATCATTTCTTCTTTGAGGATTACCAAGTCAAAGTAATAATTTGACTTTTCATAATAATTTGTATTTTTAAATATGTTTAGTACTCTTTAGATGCTCCATGTGTGTAAAATAATATAATTGTAGTTGATGTGAGAAAAAGTATTTGATAAGTACTATATTAATGTATAAATTGAATGGTAAACTAAGACTGCCTATGAGAGTGAGGATGAATGATGAGAATAGTATTTGAAAGTGTATCTATTATGCAAGTTGGCCAATGTAATTATTACTTATATCATATTAAGTTTTATTATATGTATGGGTTCTACGGGTTGTCTGTGCCTTTATAGTTACCCATGCCCTAGGACTATCACATCTTCAAGAGTGGGGTGTGACAATTGAGCATTGAGTTTATGATGATAGTTATATCACAATAATACAAATTACAACAAAATATATAATTAGTTCAAATTAAATAAATAAACGGAGCCTAAACTAATTATGGATCATGCTGTTTAATTAACCAAATTTGTTTACCAATATGCTAAAGCCCATTTAGTTGGTATCTTATCACTCCAAACATGCCACCCTAATTGTTTAACCGAAACCTGCATTACTACTACCAATTATGATTTAATTTGGGTTTAAAGCTGTGAGGCCTCACCTGAGCACTGGTCTGATCCGTTAAAGGGAATCGAAATGCTCATTTGGGAAAGAACTCACGAGGAAGCCCTCAGGCTTATCTTTGATAGATTTGAAAATTGTTTTTAAGAGTCGCCATCTTAATTTATATTTATTTGGGAAAATATAAGGAAAAAACCCATTTGACTCCAATTATAACCCAAAAGAAAAAGGATCAATAGCCTAGAAACCAAAAAGGATTCAGGGACTAGGTTATCAATTTATTTTAACAAAATGAGTTTGGCCAAGTAATATAAAAGTAACTTAAAATATAATTCATGGGCAATTAAAATGCATGAACAATTTATAATATGCATGATCATTGATTCCACATGTCCAATAATGAATACAAGTAATAGTCCAAAAGAAAGTTAACATTAAAAATAAAATTCCAAACATAGGGGATACATCCTCTAGCCTTATGGGTTCTAAGAAAGTGACACATTCCCCAAATTAATCCTAATAATAAAGCAAAGAAATAAGCACAAAAGTAAGTGAAGAAGGTGATAGGGGGAGAGTTGATTAATTTTAATTGGATTTGGTGCCTATACCAAGCATGCTTACGTATCCCTTTGAATGGGAATCAGAACCCACGCAGTTCTCCCTTCTTGCAAAGGGGTTAGTTTAGCCCACTTTATCATGTTTCAATTGATTGATTAAAAGAGTGTTAAGTTAATTAATTAATTTGATTGATTACTGAGTTGATTAGCTAACAACCTAGATAAATTAATTTAATTAACTAACTGAAAGAGGCAAGGAAATTTAGACAATACAAAATTAAAGGAAAAGGGAACTTACCTCAAAAGGCGAGCGGCGGTTGGCTTTGGATGGTAGGTGGCGGCTGGTCTCGGATAACAATGGCTAGCCTCAGTGGGCGGTAGATAGCCTAAGATGGCAGGCAGTGGCTAGCCTTGGGTGATGGGCAACGGCTAGCCATGGGCGGAGGACATGAACCTTAGGCAAAAGACTTGCCTCGAACAGGCGAGCGGAAAGCCTTGAACTAATCAGGTAGGAATTAAGGAGAAATCCCCAACTCGCTTTGCAAAGCAAGGGGCAAATGCAAAGTGATTTGCTTAAAGTTATTATTTTTCAAGCTCCAGAAGTTGGTGTTTTGAAGTATGGGGAGGCCCTCTATAAATAGGAGGAGGTTTAA
This sequence comes from Reutealis trisperma, assembly GCA_947687605.1. Lineage (NCBI taxonomy): Eukaryota > Viridiplantae > Streptophyta > Magnoliopsida > Malpighiales > Euphorbiaceae > Reutealis > Reutealis trisperma. The sequence continues at coordinate 21,007 of CANTUT010000103.1, read as the reverse complement.
AGCATAGAAAACACAAATTTCCGATGTGGGATTGCAAAAAATCAAAATTTCATTAGAGTTGCCATAGAGGGCTTTGTAGTGTCGTAGAGCTCTTTGCGGCAGTGCTGCAAAGACCTTTATGGTTCTATAGAGGGCTTTGCAGTAGTGCCGTAGAACTCTGCAGCAATGGGCCTCGCTTTAGCTCATTTAGCCTGTTCTTGCTCATTTCTCACCCATTTTTTCATGATTCTAATTGCATTGTACTTGTTACTCAGTCCCGGATGATCTAAAAGGGTTTAAATGCCAAAAAGAAATATTTTTATTTTTTCCATTTTGAGAGTTTTTGGCTTTTGAAGGTTTGTTTACTGAGCCCAAGTGCTTCTAAGGTTCAAATGCATATTGGAAGGTGCAAAATTAAGTGTTCACAGTTGCCCTCTCATCAAAATTGTCTTTGTCTGAAAGGCGATTATGATGACAATGAAGAGGATGCCTCCAGTATATTTAGAAGTGGCAGAAGTTCTGATGAGTGTGAACTTTAGAATGAAAAGGATGCCCCCGGTATATTTGTGAGTGACAGGAAGTTTTGATGAGTGTGAACATTAGAATGAAGAGGATGCCCCCGGGATATTTGGAAGCAGCAGTTGATGAGTGTGAACATTAGAATGAAGAGGATGCCCTCGGTATATTTGAAAGCGGCAGAAAATTCTGATAAGTGTGAAATGAAGAGGATGCCCTGGTATATTTGGAAGCAGTAGGAAATTTTGATAAGTGTGAAATAAAAATGATGCCCCTGGTATATTTGGAAGCAACAGGAAATTCTGATAAGTGTGAAACGAAGAGAATGCCCCTGGTATATTTGGAAGCGACAGGAAATTTTGATAGGTGTGAAATGAAAAGAATGTCCCTAGTAAATTTAGAAGCAGCAAGAAGTTCTGATAAGTGTGAAATGAAAAGGATGCCCCTGGTACATTTAGAAGCGGCAAGAAGTTCTGATAAGTATGAAACGAAGAGGATGCCCTCAGTATATTTGGAAGCAAAAGAAAATTCTGATAAGTGTGAAACGAAGAGGATGCCCCCAGTATATTTGGAAGTGGCAGGAAATTTTGGTGAGTACAAAATGAAAAGAATATTCCTGGTATAGGAGTGGCAGGAAGTTCTGATAAGTGTGAACTTTGAAATGAAAAGGATACTCCAGGTATATTTGGGAGCATTAGGAAGAAAACAGTAGTTCCTGTCTAGTAGGAATGAAAAGTGATGATCATGTCTAGTAGGATCAAGAAGAGATGACCATCCTATCTGGTAGAAATGGTAAAGATAACTATCCTGTCTAGTAGGAACAGTAGTGGTCCTTTTTGATAAGAATGACAGTGATGATCCTCTCTGGTAGGATTAAGAAGAGATGACCATCCTGTCTGGTAGGAATGGTAAAGATAACTGTCCTATCTGGTAGGAACAATAGTGGTCCTTTCTGATAGGAATGAAAGTGATGATCCTGTCTGGTAGGATCAAGAAAAGATGACCATCCTGTCTGGTAGGAATGGTAAAGATAAATGTCCTGTCTAGTAGGAACAATAGTGGTCCTTTCTGGTAGGAATGAAAAGTGATGATCTTGTTCAACACAAAAATGCTAGGTAATTATGCAATGATCTAATACCTTAAACCTGTGAAGGGTCAGCCTAATATAAAAGTGCTAATCTTTGGGAGAAAGATGCCCCTATTTCAAAAAGGTGGATATTTGGAAGGGATGTTCCCCCACTTTAGAATGATAAAGGAAAATGGTTTAGTCTTTTAGTTTTTTGGTTGATTGCCTAGTTTAGTGGTGAAGTAGGCATGCTAGGTATGAGATTGGCTGGTTAATGGCTATTAGTTTGGCCTAGGAAGAAGTATGGTGTGGTCTTAGAAAAGATCAGGCTGTTTAGTTAGATAGGCCTAATTTTGGTTTAAAGCTGAATTGGAGAGCTGGATCAGGAAGGTCAGGTTTTTGGAGACAGTTAGATTTGAAGGTTTGGGGAAGGTCAACTTATGGGGCTTGTCCTTGGAGAAGTTCATATGGAAGGCTTAGTTAGGTTTGGTACTTTGGAATGGTCAGGTTATAACCTTTAGGGAGTTTATTTGGAAGGCTCGGTCAAGTTTTGCTTTAGGCTTAGTCAGGTCTGGCTTAGAGGAAAGGTTAGGCTAGGAAATTAGTTAGGCTCAGTTAGATTTGGCCTTGGAGGAGATTAAGGCTTTTTATAAATAAGCTTCATAGTGAAAGCTAAGCTTATGCTTCACGGTGAAGGCTTGTTAGTTTGGAGTTCATGGTAAAGGCTCTTTGGTTTAGGCTTAAAGGCTTCTTAGTTTGGACTTTATGGTAAAGGCTTCTTGGTTTGGGCTTCATGGTGAAGACTTTTGGTCAAAAAGCTTTGTCAGCTTGGGCTTTTTTTTCCATAAGGGTACTTTGGATGGTCATCTTTGGCTTAGGTATGGTGGTAAGGGTTTTGGTCACAGGCTCATGGATAAGGGTTTACCCTTTTGTCATGGTTATATTAGATTTTCAATGCCCATCAGATGGTTGGCAGGCTTTAACTTGGTTGTAATTTGCCAAAGAGGCTTGGTCTTTTCGAGGATGATGAAATTTTGCCAATGAGATATGAAATGACTTGAGTGGTTCAAGCTCTTCTTTGCAAGACATGACTTGATTTTGGTCATGCTAGAGAAAGCTGGCTTTAAGGATGATGAGTCTTGAAAGACTTAGGATCTTTGGTTTTATCCATGTGCTTAGTCCTTAGAAGATGATGAGACTTTAGCATACGAGGCTTGAGCTTGAAAGGATGGAATGGTACATTTTGAAGTTAGGGAATGGTTCAAAGGAGGGTTGGAAATTTTGAAAATGATCAGGGAGGTTGTATGATTTTGTTATCTATAGCATGATTCATAGAAAAGAAACAAGCCAAGCTAATCTTGTCATTTGAGATTAAAGAGACATTTAGAGTACCACATAAATGACAAACTGGATAAAAGGAAGTGCCTTAAGGAGTGTTAAAGGACTTGATGAGAAGAGACAACTTAGGGATCATGCTCCCAATAGGAACATGACAGACTAGCAATGTGAGAGATTATGCCAAAGCTCTTTGAGCTAAGCGATGAGATGGATTAACAAAAGATAATGACAACCTAGAAAGACATGCTCCCAATGCGAGTTAAGGGCATAGAAGACAATATCACTTTAAAGGATAAGCCTCTAGCAAAGAAGGATGACTTTGGAGACATGAGACGAGATGAAAAGATGATTTGATATGAAGGAAAATGACTAGGATGAGCTTTATTTTTCTCTCTCTCTCTCTCTCTCTCTCTTTTTTTTTTTGGCCTAAGCTACCCTTTTTGGGTTTTCAACTTAACGAGCTTTGATTAATGAAATTTGGGAGAAAACATTCCACTTTGATTTGCTAATTTCTTTATTTTAAGGGGGTCTAAACTTTGAATTTTGGATTTGATGAATCTTGTTGCCTCCTTGTTAAGGTGTATAGTTTGATTTTGTGCTTTAATTATTTGATGAGAGGTCTATTTCTAGACCTTCTTTGGTTAGGAGCTAGCAAAGTAATTACTGATGGCACCTCAATTGTGGTGGATTTAATTGACATTCATTTCTCTTTTTCTCCCTTTTCCCTTTTTTTTTTTCAAAGCTCATCCATGTTTAGACAAGTGCATAAATAATTAAAAGATGTGAATGTTTTATTATAATGGAAAATTTTATTACAAGATAATAAAAAGGAATCAACATGATTGATGAAAAATAAAAGAAAATAAGATAACAGACTCATATTCAAATTTAGACTCAGACTTGGAGATTTAGACTCAGACTTGGAATTCAATCTTAGACATGTCAGATTAGTTACACTTGAACTCTTTCATATCATGCCATTTGGGGCTGAAGTAAGGTAGGGTTGAATTGGGTTTGGGTTCTTCATCACTACTTAAGTCAGTGGTGAGGAATTTAGGTTGAAATGATGCACTTTGGATGCAATCTTCAACCTTTGTTGCAGTTGCAATCAAAGCCTTGAAAGTGGGTAGGTATTGGGTTAACAAGTGGGCTTGGTAGGTTGGAAGTAGATTCTTGACAAGGATGTCGACTTGCTCTTGCTCAGTTGGTCTATTTACCATTTAGGTAGGTTTAGCCCTCCACCTTATAAGGAACATGGAAAAGGACTCCTTTGGAAGCTGCTTGGTAGTTTCCAAGTCACGCCTGGTGACATCCACTTCACTGTTATAATGATATTGTTCAACAAAGGCATAGTAGATATCATCCCATGTTATTTTCTTGCTTTTATCTAGTGAAAGGAACCATTTCCTAGTAACACCAGTTAGTGATTATTAGAACAGTTGAGCAAGAAGCTCATCGCTAACTCCTAAAGGTTTCATTGCCCTTACATATATCTTTAGATGGGTCTTGGGATAAGTAGTTCCATCAAATCTCTCCAATTCATGCATTTTAAATTTAGGAGGAAGCTTGGCATCAGGAAATAAGATTAAGCTGTCCACATCAATTAGATCATTGCGGTGCTTTAGGGATTTGATGGTTCTTTCCATGGCTTCAATTTTCTCCATGAGCAATCTAATGTCTAGATAAGAGAAAACTTCATTACCTTGGTCTAGATGTGAATTGTTTTGGCTAGGATTGGTAAGGTTTGGTTTAGAATGGCTAAGGATGTTCTGGTTAATCATAGCTCGAACTTCCTCAATGATGAATTGCCTTTGTTTCTCGAATTGGGTTTGCTGAGCAACTAGGATAGCCTAGAAATGTTCTTCTTGATTCTTATGGACTTTGGTCACAAGTATGATCAGGGAAGCCATATCAAATGGGTAGGCCATTAGTACCTTCAAACCAAAGCAACAAGGTAAGTGACGGGCATGGAATAGAAGAGGTGATGAAGATATTGGCATACAGATCCTAAGAGAAAAGGCTTCCTTATTATGTCATGGGCCAATCATTTTTTTAGGCTTAAGGCATGATGGGGTAGATGTTTTGGGCTTCAGGTAGTAGACTGAACCAAGGGTATTGGGTTTAAGGTGGTGTGTTGTGCCAAAGTTATTGGGCTTAAAGGTAACAGACTAGTTTTGAAAAGGTGATGGGTCATGAGTGTTGGGCTTAAGGATATTGCATTGGATCAAAGGTATTGGGCTTAAAGTAGTGTGTTGGGCCAAAGGTATTAGGCTTAAGGTAGTGTCTCGATGATTTGGGGTATAGGCTATCAGCATGTATCAATCTAGGGGTAATGGATTGGTTTTGAAGGTAATGGGCTAAGGATGTTGAGCGACGGTGTCTTGTGGCTAGGTTAGCAAGGTATGGGTAAAAGGAGGGTAGAGATGTTTTTAGGTTACAATTTAGGGTGAAGACATTTTGGGTAAGGTTAAGGTAACAGTGTTTAAGGTTAGAAGTGTTTGAGGTCAAGGCTAGGGAAATGAGGTTTTAGGTTTAGGGCTAGGGTATTGGTGTTTAGGTTAAAGGCTAAGGTAACGGGGTATGGTTTTAGGGTGAAGGTATTGGTGTTTAGGTTAAAGGCTAAGGTAAAGGGGTAAGGTTTAGGGTTAGGGTATTGGTGTTTAGGTTAAAGGTTAAGGTAAAAGGGTAAAGTTTAGGGTTAGGGTATTGGTGTTTAGGTTAAAGGCTAAGGCAAAGAGGTAAGGTTTAGGGTTAGGGTATTAGTGTTTAGGTTAAAGGCTAAGGTAAATGGGTAAGGTTTAGGGTAATGGCTTAAGGTTTATGGGGGCAAAGGTGAATGGGATGGAGGTTAGAGTGAGGTGTTTGAGGGGGAGATGTTTGAATGGAGATAAGAATGTTTGACCCTTCTTCAGTGCAAGGTTCGACCTAGACTTAAGATGAATGTATGTTTTGTTATAAAATATGGATGCATGATATGCATGAGGAAAACATTTCATGAAAATGCAAAGATGCAGGGCTTTAATTATGGTACATACAACCTAAGGCTAGGATCTAAGTTCATTTCATGAACAGGTAAGGGTGGCTAGATTTGGGTACTTGTCATACTAAAGCAGCGATATACCTAACCACATATGAGTCAAAGAGCCTCGTGTGGGTCTAACAGTAAGTGCATACTCATTACACCTTTGAAAAGATCAAAGGATTCATCATGGGGTGGCTGATTTCACTATCGACAAATAGACCAAATGAGGGTTACCCACTCAATGCTACTCACTATCCATTGTTTTCCTAGAACTAGATTGGATGGCAAAGAGCCAATGCAAGTGATGCATGCAAAGTCATAATCATATTAAAAGGCCAAACTCTTTTTAAACTAATTAGTAGTCCACTTATTTTTTTCTTTTATTAAAAGAAAGTTAGTCCCTAGAGGAGTTGCCAACTGTGAGGCCTCGCCCAAGCATCGGTCCGATCTGCTAAAGGGAATCGAAATGCTCATTTGGGAAAGAACTCACGAGGAAGCCCTTGGGCTTATCTTTGATAGATTTGAAAATTATTTTTAGGAGTCGCCACCTTAATTTATATTTATTTGGGAAAATATAAGGAAAAAACCCATTTGACTCCAATTATAACCTAAAAGAAAAAGGATCACTAGCCTCGAAACCAAAGAGGATTCGGGGACCAGGTTTTCAGTTTATTTTAATAAAATGAGTTTGGCCAAGTAATATAAAAGTAACTTAAAGTATATTTCATGGACAATTAAAAGGCATGAACAATTTATAATGTGCATGATCATTGATTCCATATGTCCAATAATGAATACAAGTAATAGTCCAAAAGAAAGTTAACATTACAAATAAAATTCCAAACATAGGGGATACCTCCTCTAGCCCTTATGGGTTCTAAGAAAGTCACACATTTCCCAAACTAATCCTAATAATAAAGCAAAGAAACAAGCACAAAAGTAAGTGAAGAAGGTGATAGGGGGAGAGTTGATTAATTTTAATTGGATTCGATGCCTGAACCATGCATGTCTACATATCCCTTTGAATGGGAATCAGAACCCATGCAATTCTCCGTTCTTGCAAAGGAGTTAGTTTAGCCTAGCCACTTTATCATGTTTCAATTGATTGATTAAAAGAGTGTTAAGTTAATTAATTAATTTGATTGATTACCAAGTTGATTAGCTAGCAACCTAGATAAATTAATTTAATTAACTAACTAAAAGAGGCAAGGAAATTTAGACAACAGAAAATTAAAGGAAAAGGGAACTTACATCAAAAGCCAGGTGGCGGTTGGCTTTAGACAGCAGGCAACGGCTGACCTCAGATAATGGGCGACGGCTAGCCTCGGCGGGCAGCAGATAGCCTCAAATGGCTTGCAGCAGCTAGTCTTGGGCGATGGGCGGTAGCTAGCCTTGGGCGGAGGAGACGAGCCTTAGGCAAAAGACTTGCCTCGAACAGGCAAGCGAAAAGCCTTGAACTAGTGGAGTAGGAATCAAAGAGAAACCTCCCAACTCGCTTTGGAAAGCAAGGAGCAAATGCAAAGTGGTTTGCTTGAAGTTACTGCTTTTCAAGCTCTAAAAGTTGGTGTTTTGAAGTATAGGGAGGCCCTCTATATATAGGAGGAGGTTTGAAGCATAGAAAACACAAATTTCCATTGTAGGATTGCAAAAAATTGAAATTTCGCTAGAGTTGTCGTAGAGGGCTTTGCAACACCAAAGAGCTCTTTATGGCAGTGCCACAGAGACCTTTGTGGTTCCGTAGAGGGCTTTGCAGCAACGGGCCCCACTTTTATCTGTTTCGCCCATTTTCGCCCGTTCTTACTTGTTTCTCATCCGTTTTTCACGATTCTAGTTATATTGTACTCATTACTCAGTCTCGGATGATCTAAAAGGATTTAAATGCCAAAAAGAAATATTTTATTTTTTCCATTTTGAGAGTTTTTGGCTTTTGAAGGTTTGTTTACCGAGCCCAAGTGCTTCTAAGGTTCAAATGCATACTGGAAGGTGCAAAATTAAGGGTTCACAGAAGCACAATGAAGAAAAAAGTAATTTAAAGGTTTAATCATCCTTTCTAAACACATAAACAACCTAAAATATTTTTCTCTAATTTAATCAATTTTAATTAACAACCTAAATGAATATGTATTCTAAGGTGAAAAAAGCAAAATAAATCAATTTATGTCCATTTACATGCATAAAAACTTGAGTTTACCAATTGAGTTAGGTGACAAAAAGAATCAAAATTCTAAAGCATTAAATAGGGTTTAGGGGATTAGAATCCTTGGAAAGATGAAGGATATTTAAATTACAAATGCAAATAAATTGATATAAAAAGGAAATAAATCCTAGCAAACTAAATTGAAATTTTGCATAAAAAATTTAGGTTTAAGATGAAGAAATTTGGATCTCTCATCTTCTGAAAATTTCTAGGCCTTCTTCTCAGCTTTCCAATGCTCTTGAATTGCACAAATTTGAGGTCCACAACTCAAGTTATGGCTAAAATAATGAAAGTGTACGCTAGCTACTAGGTATGCACATACAGATGGCCGTGCACCCTTAGCTAAATGCGCATTCATTTACATGCACTAATGACATGTGCATGCCTCTTTGCATGCCTATAGTAGGAAAGTAGGCCCATATGCCCTAAAACACGTATTTACCACCTAGTCCCTAAATCCTCTTTGGTTTCAAGGCTGGTACATTTTCCTTTCGGATAATAATTGAAGTCAATTTGTATTTTTTTTCAATCTTTTCCTAATTAAAATAAAATTAAGGTGGTTACTATTAGAGGGTATGCCCTAGAGTAATGTATAAGTTATGTAAATGTAAAACATTATCCCTAAATGGCAATAAAATTTATGTTTATAAATAAAATTATTCCTTTGTATTAAATGTATATTTAAAGTCCATAAGTATTTTTCAAAAGAGGATCTATTTTCAAGTGTTGAGAATATGGATGGCAAATCACTCTTAAAAAAATACTTTAAAATGTTCATGGTCATAGGATTAATGACTAAGCATCATTAATTCTATAAGTCCATCACCTTTGTTTATAATCTATAATCAATATGTGATACTTATGATTATAGAGACAGTGAGCATCATACTATTCGACAAATGTTGTCGATATAAACATGTGGATATTCATATGATGAATGATCAAATTATTACGTTAGATGATGATGACATGGAGTTTTATTGCTAGTCAGTTTTATTGCTAGTCAATAAATCATCATCTAGATCATAATTGTACATATAGTCCTTTGACTTGAGGGACACTAAATCTCATTCATCGATAGTTGTAATTTATTACTACTTACATACTAATGCTATTTAAGTATTGGTATATGGTATGTGATAGTTCTAACTAGTTATGAATGGAGGTAAGTGGTTGGCAAGAGAGAATTCATTAACTTGAATAAACAAGGAAGAAATCCTATGCTATCTGATTATTCTTGATAATTAAATCCTTAGCAAAGGTATTAAAGATTCACTAGAAAGGGTTTTTAGTAGGAATCAATTTTATTAATAATTAGAATCGAGATATAAACATATGATTGAAGCATATTAGTGTTTGAAAAATCCATGACCCTAGCTGAGATTGGGATTTCGTAATGAAGAGATTTTAGTGTCTGTTAATTATGATCAATGGTCCATAAAATAAATAAGTGATTAAATGCTCATATTGAATCTAATTAGATAGTCATGATATGCTATGCTAGGCATCACTCATGACTTATAGGACTAAAGGTGAAATAGGGATTGCACATTAGTAGAGAAAAGTGTTTTCTCAATCCCATTGCTAATTAGACATGAACATAGAAAGTCATTCACCTAAAAGTATTCACCTTCCAAGGATAAAAGGTTTACCATAATAATTAATAAAAGTGTTTAATTAATTGATTAGTGGTAAAAAGATTGAACTTGTAAATAAATTTATAAAGACCTTAGCATGTCTTGAAGTTTAAATCCAAAATGATTTCTTATTAATTAAATCCTAATTTATATATGATATAAATGAGAAGGATTAAATTAATTAAAAATATGGATGAGTTAAAAGAATTAATTTTGAGCTTTGGACAAAACCCTAAATAGCCCAAGTCCATTTGAGAAATGGAGAGAGGCAATTTAGGGGTTAGAGATTTTCTATAACCCTAAAGCCCATATGATGAGTTTAGGGGTTAGAGATTTTCTCCAACCTCAAAGCCCATATGATGGATTTAGGGGTTAAAGAAAGTTTACCAATGTCAAAATAGTCTTTCAACTACTTAAGGCTTAATGGAAATTATTATAAACTATAAAGGGTAAGTTGGTCTTTTCCATTTAAGATTAAAGTAAAAAGTAAAATAAATATCTTATTTTTTCCCTAATTAATAACATAATGGTCGGCTATTTAAAATGCAAATGATGTTGTTAATAAAAGAATGCTTTTATGCACATCTTTTCTATTTAGAAGCCTAAGTAACTAAGTTTTGAGAGATTAGAAAGAGAAGAAGAGTTCTTCAATTTTCTTGTTCTTCATTTCTTATTCTTTGTTCTTTGTGAAAGAACAAAGGTTTCTTTTGTTGAAAAGATACATCCATAGCAATTAGAAGAAATCAAATCACTAAGGATTTGTCTTAGAAGATCTTGTATTCAATTGGGCTACCAAGAGAGAGAATCAAGAACATTTAAACAAATCAAAGTGAGCCTTGGAGGTGGAACTCGGTGTGGACAATCTAGAGACTCAACATTTGGGGAGGTTTTGGAGAGGAAAGAAGAATTGGAGTTCATACGCTTTAAGAGGTAATATGATTACTACTTGATCTTCTTTCTTTCTTATGTGTTTTACACATTAATTAGATGATTGGATGAAAGTTTATTAGACCCACTTGGGTGTAAGTGAAATTTTAAATCATTTAAAATTTCACCCACCGTGTTGGTTCTGCTTAATTTGCACTCAATATTCCTTTAGTTACTCTAAAATGCCTCTTTTAAAGTCAATCAATCTAAGCCTAAGGGCTTCATCGTGAGTTCAAACCTAATGAGAATTTTGATTCCCTTTAGCGGATTAGACCAATACTCAAGTGAGGTCTCATACTAGCATGATGCACATAGCATATGATTTCTACTTCCTATATGATTATATGTATGCATGATTATAAGTATGATTGATGTGCAATACTCAAAATATGTATAAATCTAAAAGTGTTCTTTGTCACAATGTCTTAGGAATCTTTCATCTTTGTGATTGAAATAGCATAATCAAATGAATCTTATAAGACCTTAACCATATAGCTAAAGGTTTGCAATTAAATCTTTCTTTTTCTCATTTTCTAATTTTTTTCTTTTCTTTTTCTTATTTTTCTTTTTTCTCTACTAGCTCTAATTTTTTCCCGAGCTATTGTTCTTTCTCATTTTTTTATTTTCTTCATATTTTCTTTTTATGTTGATTTGATTGCAAACTTAAATGCTGCCTATAAGCTAAAATGTTTAGACACTCATCTTTTCTAGAAAAATTATACATATAGATACTTAGACCTTCATGTAGTTCTATTACTTGATTGTATGTGCCTTGTAAAAACAATAACTTTGACCAATACTTCCTAGGGTAACTCTCACTTGATTAAGCTTATCAAGACTTATCAATTACAACCAAAAAGGGAACTCAACAAAACTAGAATCAATGAGTCAAAATCTCATAAATTAAATTGTTTGACAATGCTTTTCATAGATAAAATCTCTCCATGAACATATTTCTTTCTCATCCTTGACATACATCGTTTTGTTTAATATGAAAATAACTTACTAGGTCAGAATATTACATCCATTGTTAGCTAGACTTTTCAGGTTTTCCAACCAACTATTTTCTTTTACATCCCTAACTTTTGCTTAAGTAATAATTAAGGGAACACCTAGCAACATTATTCTTCTCATTCTTTCTTTTTCTTTGCTTTCTTTCGATGAGATGCTATTGGCAAATGCTATGCCTCTAGGGAATTCAACTACTTTGGGTGATAGACTTTCAGTTTCATTTTGGTTTCTTCCTAAGAAAAGAAAGTGCCTATCAGACTTTTGGTTCAGTTGGCTTTTTATTTCTTGAAGGCTAGGTTTCAAGGGATAAATAATTGATTCCCCTTTGTCTTGGATTTTTAGGCTTTTGAGAAAAGAAAGGTATTTGCTCTTTTTTTTTTCTTTTTTTTTTTTTATGTATTAGGGTCAGTCATTTTTAGCTTTATGAGAATTTGACCCTATTAGATGCTGCCACATTATTCAAATTAATTTTATTATTTGACTAAAGGTAGGTGTGAGGCATCGCCCAAGTGCCGGCCCAATCAGCTAGAAGGAATCAGGATGCTCATTTGGGCTTAGACTCATTATGGAACCCTCAAGTTTGGATTGGTTGATTTTGAAAATGATTTTGGAAGTTGCCACTTTAATTTTATTTAGTTGGAAAAACATTAAGGAAAAACCCAAATTGACTCCAATTAATTAATTTTGCAATTAATTTACCCAAGGATAAAATCACTAGCCTAAAATTAGGTTGAGTTCGAGGACTAGGTTTTTGGTTTTAAATAATCTAAATTTGGCTTTTAAGTTTAATTTGACTTTGAAAAAATAATTTCATGGATGACAAATATCATATGACGATTATAATATCATGGTTAATGCATGAGTATGGTATGAGTGCAATGAGAAAATTAAAATGAAACATCCACAAATTACATTAATTAAAAAGGGGAAAGATGATTGATTAGGATTTGGATTTGAGGTTTGGATTTAAATTCCAAACATGCCTATGTACCGTATTGAATGGGGATCAAAATCCATGTAGTTCGTTCTATGATTAAGTGGAGGGGTTTAGGATTTGATTTGATTTGAGTTTAAGAGGAAAAGGCTAATACTTTTGTTTTTGGTAGGTAGAGCATTTTATCGGACTGAAGTTCCATTTTATCGGGATTGGGTGATTGGATTTATTAGAAGATTAATTAATTAAGTAATTAAAATAATTAATTAATTAATTAATTAATATGATGAAAATGATGGATGAATTAATTAATTAAAAAGATTAATTAATTAATTTGGAAGAAGGGTGGATTAAAAAATGATTAATTTGATTTCGAAAAGTGATTAATTAATTAATTAAAAATATTAATTAATTAATTAAGAGATTAATTTTAATTAAAAATAAATTTTTAGTTAATTAAAAAAGATTAATTAACTTGGTTAGGGTGAGATAATTAATTAATTAAGAAGATTAATTAGTTAATTATATAGTGGTTGGAAGGAGAAGAAGAGAGGAATTAAAGGATAACTATCAACTCTAACTCAAGAGGTGTGATGAAATGAAGAAATGGAAGGGCTATTTATAGGAGAATGAGGTGAGGGTGATTTGGAAAGTGAAAATGTTAAAAGACGTGAAGGGTAGGACTGGACAAATGTTAAAAAATAAGATTGGGGGCATTTTGGGAACTACATATAAGGAAGTGGGGGCCACACCATATAAGCCACTGGCAGCGCTGCCTGCCTTTTGGGCAGCACCACTGATGAGGTAGGCAGCATGCCACCTGCGTGGCACTGGCATAGCCATACATTTCGGTCACTATGCCAGCTGAAATTCTGCTTTG